>CM040402.1:11145746-11580746 GCA_022702515.1 Ilyophis sp. 1 JC-2022
AAAAAAGTTCACTATGATCGTTTGAACCTCTTCAATAAGGGCCCTTGGTGGATGTAATACAATACTGCGCCAAAAAGCCAAGGCGATCATGTTTTGGCAACTAGAACCCTTCCCCTATATGACAGCTGGGGTAGCAACCATTTCCATTTAGACAACCTGGCACACACTTTCTCCACTATACCCTCCCAGTTTTGTTTTTGAAATTCCTCTGAAATACCTCAAGGACTTTCATTCCTCTCCTTCCCAACCTAAGACACCCAGGCAGAGTGGGGGGCTGCCCTCTCCTGCCAATGCCCAACCTGCAGGGCCTCACATTTCTCCCAGTATATTTTAGCTGATAAGGTCTTCGCAAACACATCTAGGCTTTTCACTAAAGCCACAACATCATCCTTATCCTTATCCTTATTAAAAATGTAGACATCGTCCCCATAAGCAGACATTGATGGGTTCTGTGGTAGCCCTGGTAGGGAGAGCCCAGTCAGGTTATTCCTTAGCCTACATAAAAAGGTTCTATGGCTAATGACTAGAGAGAGAGAGATATGGCGAGAGGGCGAGAGAGAGGGAGAGAGAGTGGGGGTGAGAGAGCGAGAGAGAGAGCGAGCGAGAGCGAGAGCAGGTACACAATGATGGAAAAAACAGCCAGTAAATTACATACAAATGTAATCATCCTCTTTCTTCGGCAGCCCTGTCTTTGCTCGCTAAGAGAATAACCTCAATCGGCGCGCAGATGATATGCAATTTTCCAGCTGAATACCTTTCAATGCGACAGGAAGCTCGGCGTGCATGCTCCCGCTCTGTTTTACCGCACAGCAAAAACATGACATTTGAATATAATAAAAAAAAGAGGAGAAAAAAAGACAAAGAAATAGAAAAAAAGTGAAGATTAACAGCAAACAGTGCCGCTTACCCATTGGTCCAGTGCGGCAGGCTGCAGGGGAGAGAGAGGTAAACAGAAAACAAAAAAAAGAAGAAAATAAAGTGATTAATTGAGCTTGGCTCCGAACTGCGCCTCAGAAGGGGGGTGCCGATGAGACAGATTATGGAACTGGATTTATCCCTCATAATTAAAGAGACAGCCCCCCTGCCGGAAACACAAACGAGGGGTCTGGATTTTACTTCGCAAAAGAGCACAAGCCGAGCACGACCTGCCGGCCCATCGTTGCATCAGCTAATTGGAGGCCGAACGAAAACCGGTGTGAGACAAACGCCCCGAATGAAACCACTCTGTGTGAAACGAACGCCCAGACTGAATTAAACCACTCTGTGTGAAACGTACGCCCAGACTGAATTAAACCACTCTGTGTGAAACGAACGCCCAGACTGAATTAAGCCACTCTGTGTGAAACGTACGCCCAGACTGAATTAAACCACTCTGTGTGAAACGTACGCCCAGACTGAATTAAACCACTCTGTGTGAAACGTACGCCCAGACTGAATTAAACCACTCTGTGTGAAACGTACGCCCAGACTGAATGAAACCACTCTGTGTGAAACGAACGCCCAGACTGAATTAAACCACTCTGTGTGAAACGAACGCCCAGACTGAATTAAACCACTCTGTGTGAAACGTACGCCCAGACTGAATTAAACCACTCTGTGTGAAACGTACGCCCAGACTGAATTAAACCACTCTGTGCGAAACGTACGCCCAGACTGAATTAAACCACTCTGTGTGAAACGTACGCCCAGACTGAATTAAACCACTCTGTGTGAAACGTACGCCCAGACTGAATTAAACCACTCTGTGTGAAACGTACGCCCAGACTGAATTAAACCACTGTGTGTGAAACGAACGCCCAGACTGAATTAAACCACTCTGTGCGAAACGTACGCCCAGACTGAATTAAACCACTCTGTGTGAAACGAACGCCCAGACTGAATTAAACCACTCCGTGTGAAACGAACGCCCAGACTGAATTAAACCACTCCGTGTGAAACGAACGCCCAGACTGAATTAAACCACTCTGTGTGAAACGAACGCCCAGACTGAATTAAACCACTCTGTGCGAAACGTACGCCCAGACTGAATTAAACCACTCTGTGTGAAACGTACGCCCAGACTGAATTAAACCACTCTGTGTGAAACGTACGCCCAGACTGAATGAAACCACTCTGTGTGAAACGTACGCCCAGACTGAATTAAACCACTCTGTGTGTAATGAAATCCGGCAGGTAACTACACAACCCAAAGTTATACCAAAGTCAATTGTGCTTTAGGTCATCATAAAAGTTGAAAAGCATTTGTAAATATTTGTGAATGAACGACAGGGCAGTAATTTGCTGGATACACCAAATGAGACAGATTTATATGCAAAGCTGGTCAATTTCCAGGCAAAAACGGCTCTTGTCACAATGCATCTTGGGTCACTTATTCATTTCTCACTGTCATTCAGACTCGCTCCTCGCAGTATTTTTCGATTACCTGCGTGTGAAATCATCCCGTGTGTATTTGTGTTTTCAGGCCACGCGCGGTCTGAGAATCTGAATAATTAACATTCAGCTGCACAACGTGGACATTCGCACCAGAAGCCCGTCGTTTTCACACCAAACCGATCAACTTTAAAGAACAGTTTCTTATTCCCATAATGCGACAGCAGGTGATTTTCACAGCAGCTGATGATGTGTCAGTAATGACTGAGACCCTCTACAGCAGGGGTCGGCAACTAAATTTGGCCTCAGGCCAAATTAGCGTTATGGTTGCACTCAAAGGGCCGGTTGTATCTTTCGCGGACCTCGATTGTAATTGTTGACGGGGGGGGTGCAATCAATAATTTTTGTTGACGGGGGGGGGGGGGGGGGTGCAATCGCCTTTTTACAAACTTCGTTTACTTAACGCATGTACCGCGGGTGTGCGTCCGCTTCCGCGTTTTTAAAACCACACACCGCATGTTGGCTATTTCAGCACCACGCGGTTGTCCACTGATTCACTACTGTCTGTGCGTGTCATTCACTCTCAACATGGATAAAAGTACAATAAGAATTCTTCAGGTGTGGGTAGATTCTCTATTCAGACATTATAGCCGATACGTGGGACTGTCGGTTCAATATTGTAAAAACATTTCTCCCAGTATATTTTAGCTGATAAGGTCTTCGCAAACACATCTAGGCTTTTCACTAAAGCCACAACATCATCCTTATCCTTATCCTTATTAAAAATGTAGACATCGTCCCCATAAGCAGACATTGATGGGTTTTTTTTTTTTTTTTTTAAGGAATTTTTTTTTTTTTTTAAATCTCAAAATTATCTGGCGGGCCAAATATTATTGCTGGCGGGCCGGATGTGGCCCGCGGGCCGCCAGTTGACGATCCATGCTCTACAGTGTCTGAGACTGAAACAGTATCACAGCTCTGACTGAGACCCTCTACAGTCTCTGAGACTGAAACAGTATCACAGCTCTGACTGAGACCCTCTACAGTCTCTGTGAATGAAACAGTATCACAGCTCTGACTGAGACCCTCTACAGTCTCTGTGAATAAAACAGTATCACAGCTCTGACTGAGACCCTCTACAGTCTCTGAGACTGAAACAGTATCACAGCTCGGACTGAGACCCTCTACAGTCTCTGTGAATAAAACAGTATCACAGCTCTGACTGAGACCCTCTACAGTCTCTGTGAATAAAACAGTATCACAGCTCTGACTGAGACCCTCTACAGTCTCTGAGACTGAAACAGTATCACAGCTCTGACTGAGACCCTCTACAGTCTCTGTGAATGAAACAGTATCACAGCTCGGACTGAGACCCTCTACAGTCTCTGTGAATAAAACAGTATCACAGCTCTGACTGAGACCCTCTACAGTCTCTGAGACTGAAACAGTATCACAGCTCGGACTGAGACCCTCTACAGTCTCTGTGAATAAAACAGTATCACAGCTCTGACTGAGACCCTCTACAGTCTCTGTGAATAAAACAGTATCACAGCTCTGACTGAGACCCTCTACAGTCTCTGTGAATGAAACAGTATCACAGTTCTGACTGAGACCCTCTACAGTCTCGGTGACTGAAACAGTATCACAGCTCTAACTGAGACCCTCTACAGTCTCTGTGACTGAAACAGTATCACAGCTCTGACTGAGACCCTCTAGAGTCTCTGTGAATTAAACAGTATCACAGCTCTAACTGAGACCCTCTACAGTCGCTGTGACTGAAACAGTATCACAGCTCTGACTGAAACCCTCTACAGTCTCTGAGACTGAAACAGTATCACAGCTCTAACTGAGACCCTCTACAGTCGCTGTGACTGAAACAGTATCACAGCTCTAACTGAGACCCTCTACAGTCGCTGTGACTGAAACAGTATCACAGCTCTGACTGAGACCCTCTACAGTCTCTGTGACTGAAACAGTATCACAGCTCTGACTGAGACCCTCTACAGTCGCTGTGACTGAAACAGTATCACAGCTCTGACTGAGACCCTCTACAGTCTCTGAGACTGAAACAGTATCACAGCTCTGACTGAGACCCTCTACACTCTCTGTGACTGAAACAGTATCACAGCTCTGACTGAGACCCTATACAGTCGCTGTGACTGAAACAGTATCACAGCTCTGACTGAGACCCTCTACAGTCGCTGTGACTGAAACAGTATCACAGCTCTGACTGAGACCCTCTACAGTTTCTGTGACTGAAACAGTATCACAGCTCTAACTGAGACCCTCTAGAGTCTCTGTGAATGAAACAGTATCACAGCTCTGACTGAGACCCTCTAGAGTCGCTGTGACTGAAACAGTATCACAGCTCTGACTGAGACCCTCTACAGTTGCTGTGACTGAAACAGTCTCACAGCTCTAACTGAAACCCTCTACACTCTCTGTGACTGAAACAGTATCACAGCTCTGACTGAAACCCTCTACAGTTGCTGTGACTGAAACAGTCTCACAGCTCTGACTGAGACCCTCTACAGTCTCTGAGACTGAAACAGTGTCACAGCTCTGACTGAAACCCTCTACAGTTGCTGTGACTGAAACAGTATCACAGCTCTGACTGAAACCCTCTACAGTTGCTGTGACTGAAACAGTATCACAGCTCTGACTGAGACCCTCTACAGTTGCTGTGACTGAAACAGTATCACAGCTCTGACTGAGACCCTCTACAGTTGCTGTGACTGAAACAGTCTCACAGCTCTGACTGAGACCCTCTACAGTTGCTGTGACTGAAACAGTATCACAGCTCTGACTGAGACCCTCTACAGTTGCTGTGACTGAAACAGTATCACAGCTCTGACTGAGACCCTCTACAGTCTCTGTTCATCTACACTCCATCGTTCCCACATCTGACTCCAACAACCAAGTAGGGAATTACTGCCATCAGCCAACCCACCGTCTGCATCCTTGGAGCGCAAAATTAGCGGCGTTTCAATATGGACATAAAAGCAGAGTAGTATCCCCATTATCCTTGCATACTCGGGATCTGCACAGTAATATATGCTGCAGATATATGCTAACTGTGCATTTGAATTAAGCAGTTGCTATACTTGTGTCAACCTGAGCGTATTCATCATATCAGAACAGATGTGCTGCGATTCTAATTTGCTTCTTTAATATACACAACATCCCGTCTCTTATATGCTCTCCCCCCTACACACACACACACAGGAAAAAAACACATGCAGGAGCAAGGAAGCACACACCCCCACATAGCTGCAAATAAACTGCACACATAGTGGGCGGTGATGGGGCTGCAAAAACCAAATGGACGAGACCAATTATGCAAATTAAGCACCATGCAAATGAAAAATTCATTAAAATCTTTGAACTCTGAGATTTTAGGGAGAGGACGGAGGGTGGGAGGGGCTGGTTGGACAGGGGGTCATTGTGGGGATCTATCAAAGTGGAAACAAAGCGGGCGATAGAGGTAATCCTTATCTCTGAAATAACAAGGGGTGCGTGCACGTGTGTGTGTGCGTGTGTGTGTGTGTGTGTGTGTGTGTGTGTGTGAGTGATCTGGCTTTTAGCATACACTGCCTTAACTGTGTTTGTGAATGCGATGCCATCTGTCACACAAGAAGTTCCTTGACAGAGGAATAAGGTTATTCAAGTGAGAATTGAATTGAAGGAAAATTTGAGGATTAAAAGTTGATTTAAAAATCAACTTCAGAATTGAGGAAAAATTCACAAGGGCACACACTGCGCAAATGAACGCTGACAGATTAGAGCGGAGGACTTGAGTTTAACTTTACTCCATCAGGCTGTGAGCTGGTCTCTGGTCACCCAGTACAAATAAATTATTTAACATCATATAAATATGCAATACAGACAGACACACAGCAGCAGAATATTATCTTCAGAAAACAGCATTCTCTTCCGAAAGTGTTAAGGATTTTTTCTGCATTCAACTGAAAAATGTATAAATCAACAGATGAACTGTGATGGATGGGATGATGACTAGATGAATAAATCAGCGAGTCCCGATGGATATATTGACAAAGATCAATCTTGGTTCTGACAACACATAGAGTCCAGAGTCAGAGCAATAGTGTACAAGCACTCTCCCAAATGGATACATAAAATACAGATCGTAAGTAATTGATTTTGATAGATATAGATAGATTGATCAATAGACAGAGAGACAGACAAGTAGAAATAGAATATAGAATAGAAAAACTTTTATTTTCCTGTGAAGGAACTTCAGATGTAGTTGCCAGCAAAAAAAAATAAAACAGACAGTGGGGCAGACCCACAAAACACAAACAAACATGCGAAATAAAGACATTCAATTGAATCAGATATTTCACATAAAAGTTATTGATACGAGGGTTGAATAGAATATATTATGATTAAAATTACTATTATTATTAGCATTGTGATCGAAATTACACTGCCTGGTCAAAAAAAAGTTGCCGTTGCACCCGTCATGCATAGTGCCCACTGTACAAGCTTCTGGAGGCAGTGTTATGATCTGGGGTTGCTTCAATTCGTCAGGTCTAGGCTCAGCAACGTTATGCAGCAATAAAACGAAGTCAGCCGAGTACCTGAATGCACTGAATGACCAGGTTATCCCAATGGTCATATTCCAGGACGACAATGCCAAGATTCATCGGGCTCAAATTGTGAAAGGGTGGTTCAGGGAGAATGAGGAAGCATTTTCACACATTAATTGGCCACCAGAGTCAATACAAGATCTCGGCCAAAAATGAATGCAACTCTGGACGGAAATAAATGTTGTGACTGCTATGAACTTCCCAACTGGTTTGGACCCAAACGCAGGACTCGGAGAGAGACTCAGTTTGACGCTCCAGCGGAGCACTTTATTATAAACAAGGACAGGGAGAGTAAGGTGAGGGTCTGGAAACGGCGTTGGCAACACAAAGGGGCAGAGAAGTGGCAGACAGACCGGTGACAACTGGAAGCGGGGCTGAAGCAGGCAATGGCAAGGTAGGAAAACACAGGCTGGCGGGTTTTTTAACTGAAAACAGGTTAACAAGACTTAACAAACGTGACAACACAGGCCGAGTTCCAAGACAACAATGAACATGACTAAGCATAACAAACTGGCAATGAGACACAGAGAGAGGGGAGAATATAAAAGGGAGCTAAAGTATCAGTAAATGAGAGAAGCGTGAGGAATGTGTGCATGAATGAATGAGCTAATCGAGAGTGAGTGTGGAATGCGAACAGGGAAGATGAGTGATTGGCTGGAAGATTAAGATAGGAGAATGAGGAAAAGAGGAGGTAAACCACACCCAGCCTGCACAACACGGAAGACAAACAGGAAGACGCAAAAACATGACATGAAACGATGAAAATAGGGAAAACATGGAAAACAATAGAAAAGTGGACTGGAAGCTGGCGGACCTTGCATAAGGTTGTCGAAACAATGCCACAACGAATGCGCGCCGTAATCAAAGCTAAAGGCGGTCCAACAAAATATTAGAGTGCGACTTTCTTTTTAGCCAGGCGGTGTATATTAAATTTAATTAATTAATTATTAATTATGATGAAAAATTGAGCATCAAAAGCAATAACAGTTCCTCATCTGCCTTTACTTTCTTAAGATGTCTAGTGTCATTAAGCAGTCTAACAGCAGGGACAAAGTTGTTTCAGGCTCTTTTAGCTTTAAGGGGCAAGGACCTAAATCTTCAACCTGATGGAAAAGTCTGAAAGAGTGAGTTCAGGAGATGTGATGGAAGGCCATAATTATTTTTCCTTTTTTAATTGTACACTCCTAATACAGGTGTTTCAGGTTTTTGTTGTTTCCCTATGATTTCAGTAGCCTGTACTGTCACCCACTCCAGCTTTAGTTGTCTGATTTCACTTAATGAGCCAAAATAAGCTGTTAGACTAAAGGTCAGCACTGACTCAAGGAAGCAGGTGTAAAATGCTTGCAGTAATGACTGTCTCATGTCCAAAGTTTGCCTCAAAGGTCAGTTTATTATCTATGATGGTATCCAGATATCTGTACTCCTCCACTCGTTCAACTGTTTTGGCTCCGATGGTAAGGGGCTTCAGTGGGGATGGCTCAAGCCGGAAGTCAATGGCAATTTCTTTAGTCTTCTCCACATTCAAGTCCAAGAAATTGACTTCACATCACTGTTGGAACTGACTGACAGCAGATTGAAGCTTGTCGTCGGAGTTGGATGAGTCCACAATTACTGCGTCATCTGAGTACTCGATGTGACAATTGCTTCGGCAGTCATCTGTGTAGAGTGTGAATAACACTGGAGAAACTACAGAGCCTTGTGGTGAGCCAGTAGAGATGGTCTGGTTAGTGCTGCAGTGGCCTTTATATCTAACCTACTGAGGTCTGTCAGTTAAGAAGGACATTACCCAGAGGATAAAATGAGGGTTGAGGTTCATCTTCAGCAGCTTCTTAGCCATTAGGTGTGGTTGGATTATGTTTAACACACTTGAGAAGTCTACAAACACCAGACCTTGGTGTGTCCAGATGAGATTGGACCATGTGAGGCAGTGTCAGGAGAGCATCATCAACTCCTCTGATCTGTTGGTAGAAGAGCTGTAGAGGGCCTATGCTCTGCACACTCTGTTGGACCTGTGAGAACACCAGGCATTCAAAACACTTGATTGTGATAGGTGTTAATGCGACAGGTCTAAAGTCGTTGGGTGCAGATGGGTTGACTTTCTTTGGCACTGGGAAACTTCTATAGTGCTGGGACTACTGTATGTGCCCCATGAGTAAGCAGTTTTTCACAAAAAACCTGCGCCAGGATTGCAGAACATGATTGCTCATGTTGTGTGGACTAATAGCTTTGTTAAATTTCACCCTTTTCAGCACGCAGCTAACATCCTCCACCTGTACATTGATGTTGCTGCTCTCCTCAGAAACAACACTTCTGATGTTACATAATCCCTTTCGGCTTTAAAGTCATGTATGTAAAATACATACATATAGAGAGACAGGTATACAGAGAGAGAAAGAGAGAGATACAGACAGGTAGAAAGACAGACATACAGGTAGAAAGAGAGTCAGTAGCATTAATTAAAGTGATTAACAAATGATAGCCACACACAGACTGCACACATGCCCATGCATTGGGCACTCAAACAAACAGAGGTCTGCTATGTGATCATGTGATCCTCTAGCATTCTGCACTGCCCTGAGCTTCTCACACACTGTTTTCACCTTGTGCCTCTCTTTAGCGCAAGGTGAGTTTAGCTAGAGACTAACACTGTAAAACAGAGCTGCAAACAAGAAGAGACAAGAGATGCCCAGAGGACAGAGAACTCCCAGGGGACGCCCAGGAGATGCCCAGGGGACAGAGAACTCCCAGGGGACGCCCAGGAGATGCCCAGGGGACAGAGGACTCCCAGGGGACACCCAGGAGATGCCCAGGGGACAAAGGACACCCAGGGGTGTCCAGGGGACAGATGACTCCCAGCGGATGCTCAGGGGATGCTCAGGGGATGTTCAAGAAACAGAGGACTCCCAGGGGATGCCCAGGGGAAGCCCAGGGGTCAGAGGACGCCTAAGGGATGCCAGTGAGACGCCCAGTGGACAGAGGACTACCAGGGGATGCCCATGAGATGCCCAGGGGGCATAGGACTCTCAGGGGACGCCCAGAGGACAGAGGACACCCAGGGGATGCCCAGGAGATGCCCAGGGGACAGAAGACTCCCAGGGAACGCCCAGGTGACAGAGGACACCCAGGGAACAACCTGTTGAATTGAACCCTCCCTCCCTGAGAGGCAGTACAGCTAACGCTGCAGCAAGACTAAAACCTGTTTGGAATTATATTCAGACATTACGGTAAAGCTTCTCAGGTAGCCGAGAAATGTTTATAAATGTAATTATATTCAGACATTAAGGTAAAACTTCTCAGGTAGCCGACGAATGTTTACAAATGTAATTGTACTCAGACATTACGATAAAACTTCTCAGCCAATAAATGTTTTTAAATGTAATTATACGCGCAGATTATGATAAAATTTCTAAGGTAGCAAATAAATGTTCATAAATGTTTATAAATGTTTCTAATAGGCTGTAATCAAGCTTGGAGCATACACACGCTATACTGACAAAAATCTAAGCCTTTAACTTAGCGCTCGTAACTTTTATGACTCAAAACGATCCACAGCTGGCCCAAACTTAACCTTACAAATGTAAGTAAATAATAAAAATGGTAAAAGAGCTTTTCACGCCATATCTCGGGGCAACAAAAGAACCTGGGTTCTGTGCCACAGTGATACATCTTTAATGCCAATCAAAAAAATAAAAAATAAAAAATAAAAATAAAAATAAAAAAATAAAAAAATAAAATAATTGAAATTAACCTTTCTCCAAGACGGAAACGCGGGCTGTGTAAGCCCAAGTAAAGAGAAGGTAAGGCACCTGCGATAAATGGCAACAGGAGAGTGTGTATTTGGAGAAAAAACTATAAAATGTGCTCTAATCCTACCTTTGTGCTCTTAATTCCATTTCATTCAGGTATACCTGAAGAGCCGGGATTATAAGTGCGGAGTGCGGCCGAGGATAAGATCTGCACAGCGCCCGCGGTCAACTCGTCAGCAATTACCGCCGTCCCGACCGCCGTGGGCCCGGAGAGCGGGGCTTAACAGCTTTACATGCAAAAATGTGTCGAGTCTGATTACAATTACCGATAAGGCTGCACCTTATCCGCGGAGCTGCTATCCATTTCACCAGCCGGATTAGGCATGCCGGGACTTCCGTGAAACCGGGAAGGAGACGTCTTTCTGCGGGGAGTAAAGCAGTGTGCGCAATGGATTCCGCCGCAGGTGCAGGTGATTCCACGGCCAGGGCGTCACTGTCACGGGGGGGAGCAAGTCGCTGACCTGCATACATTTTGTGTGTTACCCCACCACACCCCCGAACCCTGAACGCAGAAGGCCAGCTCACCAGCTCCTCGCGCACAGTTCCGTAATCTGTCATACCTGACAGTTGACAGCGGGAAGGTATGTCCGGGGAGGAGGCGGGGCTGAAACCCTGGCCGCTAAACAGCCCTTCACTCCTTGTAATTGAATTCATTTTAACCTTGACAGCGACGTGATCTATATTCATCTGCCCGGTTGTCATTCTCCGGTTTGCACCAGTCTCTCTCTTTCGCCAGCCGCTTACAGCTGCATGACTCCACCAGGTTGGATAACAAAGAGGACAAATGTGCAATTCCAAATTACAATTCCGTACTGACCGTACGTGTTTGGTGGGGGCGCACAAACAAATGAACAGCAGGCAGGTCTGACTCTACGCTATGCTACAAAGGCAAGTGTGACGCTATGCTACAAAGGCAGGTCTGACGATATGCTATGCTACAAAGGACAGTCTGAGGCTAGGCTACTAAGGCAGGTCTGATGCTATGCTAAAAAACTAGTCTAAAAAGAAAGTTCTGACACTACACTACAATACAAAAAAAACTTTGACGCTACACTATGCTAAAAAGGCAAGTCTGACGCTATGCCATGCTACCATGGCAGGTCTGACGCCACGTGACAAGGAAAAAATTATACTGTCTCAGCTGTGATCTCTTCTCCCTCTGTAACACTTTCTGCTGTCTACTTGTCTAAATAAAGCAAAACAATATGAAAAGACTGTCCCGCTCTCCTTTAAAAAAAAGAATGAAACTACAATATATACAACTACAATATATTATCAAGATTGTAAGAGATAAAGCAACACAAATATATCGGCACATATAAATTATTTCCTTATTCAGATGTTCAAATATTTATAATAATATCTTCCAGAAAGTACAGATATTTCACAGTGCAAGTATGTGCTGTTTCTATATGGAGGGGTACGGGTAACATTGCCACTGTACTACCCCAGGCCTCACAGGGCTTCTCTAAGAGCTGCTGGGTGTGGAGACAGTCATACTGAGTTACCGGGCAGAGCCGTGCATGTTCCCTAAGGCAGTGGTTCCCAAACTCTGTCCTGGGGGACCACTGTGTATCTTCTTAAGCCACAGATGTCAGAACCAGTTATGCAAGCCATAAAAAAATAAAAGTCCTATGTTCACATTGTGCTTATTATGCTATACTGCAAACAATTACATTAAAAGAGGTTTTACATTTTTTAACTGATAAAAATAAAGGCTGAGGTGAATCAATAGGCTCCAAATTGGTGAAAGTATGGACACACGGCCACTAAAACTAAGCAATTAGTCGATAAATAATTAAAAGACAAAGCAAATGACAACGAACCGAACCTACACTGTAACATCGTGTTAATAAGTTTAAGGAAGAAATTATGAAATAATTTAATTTACCTTGTTCAACAAGCTAATTGGGAGCCTATTGATTCATCTCTGTCTTTAATTTGATCAGTTAAAAAATGTGTTCCCTCTGATGACGACTGCAGGCAATGTGTTCCCTTTTAGTTTTTTTAGAGATTGGGTGCACCTGTGGAAGAGGCCTCATAAGAGGGCGGTTCCTCACAGGTGGGGCCGCTGGCCATTTTGCTGACGCTTGGCAGCCAGGCACGTCATCGGGTTTTTCCCCTTGTTTCATGTCAGTTTTTTTTTCTTCATATTTTTAGAAACAAATTTTGTAATAGTTAGTTTTAGCATTTGAAATCCTTTGTGTTGCTGCCCTTCAAGCCGGGGTCGTAACAAATGGGGGCTCGTCCGGGATTCTCACCTTCGTGTGTGAGCTTTTATTTTAGCCTATTGTTCTGTGATGTACTGGTTAAGCTTTGTGTCTTGGTTTATAGTGAGTTTTTTTAATTTATTTTTTTAGCAACCCTGTTAGGTAGGCGCCGAGTGGGGCTAGTTGATCAAACTTGTTTGGTTTTCCATTGACCCACTATATTATTTAGCCTTTTTTATTTTGAGGTAATCCTGGGTGTAGATTAAGTCCCTGTTGGGGGTATGCATTTCTTGTAAGCCAGAGGTTTTCAGTGTTTAAAGTGGCCTCGTGCCTGGCACGCCTCAATAAAGACAGTTGGGCATTAGTAAAGTTTTGGGTAGGTAGCCAGGAACCAGGGTGCTCTTTGTTAGTAAATCGGCACTTGGGGAATTTGGTGGTACATTTAATTCAGTGTGGTGTTTTATGCTCGTTGATAGTATTTATCTTTGATAGTATTTTGGTAATTGCTCTTTAAGCCTGTAGCCTTCAGTGTTTTTGTATTGTGATTATCTGTGGAAATTTTGTTCGGTTTTCAATGTCTAATCTGCTAATGTCATTGTTTTTTATTAGACAGATTAGTCTATGGGTTGAGGGTGTTACGCCCCTATGCTGCCCCACGATTGTTTCGTGAACTAACTAATTTCCTTCAGCTCACATAAATCTTGATTGGATATTGCCGACACCTGTTGTGGATTTTTGCGAGAGCATATGTATTTGCGGTGTTCTCTGGCTTGAGGTTGGTTTGTTTTCCCTTTGACCGTTTCATTTTCTATTTGGCTAACTTCATGCATGTTGCCAGCTTTGCTGCTGTGCTGAAGCAAATTTTTTTTATATTGTGATACCTATTAGTCTGTAAAAACCAGTTTTTGTTTAAGTGTCTGCTTTCCTTTTGCTCTGCCAGTAGCACACTGGCAAAACATTGTCCTGTCAACCAGCACCATTTTCACTTGTTTCATGTCAGTTTACCTTCATATTTTAATAAACTTATTTTGGAACCGTTTCCCTCGTTGTGTTTGAAATCCTTTGTGTTGCGGCCCATCGAGCCGGCGTGATAACACCTCTTTTTGAGATTGTTTGCAACGTAGCACAATGTGAACACAGAACTTTTATTATTCTTGGCATGCATGTTAAAATTCAATGAGTAATCCTCACCTGAGGAGGTGAGAAAGCCGGGATGAAGAGGATGTGGTGTGTACTGCGACTTGCTCACAACAGGAAATCTGTTCTACACCCTACAATGACTGCTATACCACCAAACACTCTGGTCAAAAACTGATAATTTTAGAAAATGTCCAGGACACAGAATATTTTAGTAACCTTTCAAAAACGGTTTACATTAAATCATAGCCGGGCTGTGAGAAGCCTGATTTGAAAACACACGGATTGATGGATTCCATAATGGGCCGGCAAGTCACGTTCTCTTTCTGCCATCTGGTGGCCAAAAGAAAGAACTGCAGCTTGGACTCTTGCTGGTCTCCCAGCACTCAGTCTGTCCCACGGGCGATTCTGTTCATCTCTTCGAAAAACCCACATCGCCCATTTTCTAATTTGATATAGGTGAGATGGCACCAAACTTGAGCTCCTGAGCTTTAACAAGTAATTATGTCATAATTATCACAGATTTCCGATCACTCTGCTAGAGGGGGAAAAAAGGTGTTGCTCTATACACCACATTTAAAATTATGTCTATTGCATGCACTCCAAACCAATAAGCAGGCTCTGTAATTAAGTCCATTAAAATTGCATATAAACCAATAATATGTGATAAATAATTAAGACCTGAATTGTGACCGCCTTGAATAGCCACCCACGGGTAATGTGAATGCAAAGGAAATTAGTGTTTTAATGAATCACTGACAGGGACAGAAATGCTCGTAAATGCATGTTATCACCGTGTCTGCTGGCCCGACTAAGAATAGCCTTAACGCCTTTCTGAAAGTCTCTTCTCCGTCGTCCTGTTCACCAGACCGCTCGCTCGGGGACAGTAAATTGGTGGTGGGGTGGCCTTTGGGGTGTGTGTGGAAAGAAAGGGGAGATGAATGGGGCTTGAGGGGCGCGAGGATGAGATAACGGGTGGGGGCAAAAGAGGGGTACGGCTCTCCCCAAAATCCCCCGTCAAACAGCGACGCACGGACCAAGGATTCATTCCAATCGCTTATTTTCACTCCTTGCATCCTTTCACTCCTTGCAACCAAAACACAGTTCCCTGAGATTGTGATGAACTTAAAAATATATATTGTTGCTGTATTTTAATTCAAATAATTACTAGGGATATAAATAATTGTATAACACATTTGTATCGTGCACATAATTGTATAGTGCACATCTTTTTGTACAAAATGTAATTTTCCCATTTTTGAGGATACAATATAGCTCATTACCATTACTGTTTGTTTTACACAGCCTCTTTGCTCATCGTTAGTTACGGTGCGAATGATTTTGGAATTATACACACATAAAAATGTTGGGTGCTGCCAAAAGGAGCGCCGGATAACTCCGACCCCTGTGGAGCAGCGGTGGCAGACATCAAAACAGCGTCTGCTTCCTCTTTGATCTGCAGGAGACATGTCTGCATGCTCGCCTGGGGAAGGTGATACAGAGCAGCACACCCCCCCTTCCCCCCCAAACCGTACCACCTATCCTCAGATCCCACGGCGCCCCCTGGAGTCCGATTGGCTCGCTGCTCCCTTTAAACTGATCTCTCATTCTGGTTAACAGGATTTTTTTTGTAAAAACCCTCAATGATACAGTAGTCTGAATGGGCTTGAAAACACACTATTTCCGCTTTTTAATAATCTTGCTTATAACCGTAACTAACAATTTTACCCGTATTATTGTTTTGTTCAGTATTCATTGTTTTTATTCTTTAGTTTTATTTGTTTTACTTTTGTGGTGTAATACACTTTGCGCAGCATGCAAGAAAAGCACTCTAAAAATAAGTTATTAATATTATTATTATTAATATTAGTAGTAGTATTAGATTTTTAATTATTAAAGCATTTGATACATTTTTATACTGCACATTTTCATTAACGCCCAAGTGCTTTTGACTTTTCTGTAGCAGGGGCCTGCATCACAAAGCAGGATCACTGAGTTAGATGGACAACTACACTGAGTGAAAGGCACAAAAGCTCTTTTTAGTTCAGTCCATGTTCCATATTTGGAAGGGTTCTACTCAGTGCAGTTATCCAGCTAACTCAGTAATCCTACTTTGTGATACAGGCCCACCAGGTAAAGGTGAGAGGGTTTAGAGTTAGGGTAAGCTTGGGACAGGTAAAGGGCTGGATGGGAATTTCCATAAACTAAGCTTCAGACTCGCAATGGCCACACACACACACACACACACACACGCGCGCGCGCATACACACATGCTCGCGCACACACACCACTGCTGAGATCACACAACATCTCACCACAAATAATGACAGCCTAAAATATAGTTATTTTTATTTTGAGAGCTTAAAACCGCAGGGCTCTATCTGGAGATATGATAGGTTTGAAATATTAAGCGTTTCAATTTTGAAGTCTCACCTTATTGGACTCTTTCCTCAAAGACATTTCAATGTCAGGTGTTTAACCTCAAAATGACACAACAAAAAGTATTCCCACGTAAATAACAGATTTTTTTTACAGAAATGTCAGACGGAAACATGTCATTGAAAGTTGAAGGTCACGTTGCAGCAAAGGTGTGGAGTAGAATGTTGATTCGTTCTAAGCTCAGAATTTCCTGACAGCTACTTTTTTTATCCACTGATATCCTCACATTTTGGGGGAGGGTGGGCACAAGGTTAACTCAACTGAACGCGTTGACAAGCTCGCAAGCAACCTGATGTTCTATAAATACGCCGATAACATTCGGCTGCAAGAATGCTTTGTCTGTCCGTCTGACTGCCTGTCTGTTTGTCCGAGGCAAAATTAACACAGCCTGATGTCCTTCATACGGACTGACGGGCCACTCCAATTACAAAGTGCCTTAACACCCCCCCCCCCACCGCCACCAACCCCACCCCCAACCCCCCAACCCACAACCCCCAA
Source organism: Ilyophis sp. 1 JC-2022 (assembly GCA_022702515.1). NCBI lineage: Eukaryota > Metazoa > Chordata > Actinopteri > Anguilliformes > Synaphobranchidae > Ilyophis > Ilyophis sp. 1 JC-2022. Next base: position 11,162,817 of record CM040402.1, read on the forward strand.
CCCCCCAACCCCACCCCCACCAACTCAACCAAGCTCCTGGTGTGCCCTCAGATACTTTTTAATATTCTAAGAGCACCATCACTGTCACACTCAGTTAACTTGGCTGTTAAGTGACTGGGAGCATTCAAGTAGCTGTAATCTGTGAAGCTGGCAAAGCCGGGGCTGCTTTACTCTATTAGAAAGGGTTAGCCACATCAGTTCTGTGTATATTATACACTGATTGTTCAATACTGACAATGTATAAACATTTGCAATAACGTACATCCAACCAGTGCAATCGTTAGCTGATTGCATTGCTATATAGAGCATGCTCGTGATTTAGAGCTGGTGTCATCATTATATTTTTATTACAATACAAACTTTATTATTTTATTTATTACAGCAAACTTACAACTGACTTTTATTTCATAAAATAAACACAAGTGCACATGTGCGCACACCACAAATACTGCATGTGCGCACACACACACACACACATACATAAACATACTCACACCAATACAAAGACACACACACACGTACGCACACGCACACACACAAATACACGCACGTACACACACAGTGAGCTGGGGGTCACAATAATACATCTGACTGTCCCGTCCACTCAACCAGGTCGATGTAAAATCTCAAAGCTCATGGTCACCTCTCCACCACTCCACAACCTGAATCTGGTTCCCATGGTCACCACATTTACCCAATTCAAGGACTGTTCTCTCAAGGTCCCATTCTCCCATTTTAAATGACCCTCACAAACTGTACAGTAAACAGTATCAGAGTATCAAAAAAGCTACATAAATAAGTCTGTCAGTATCCCTGGAAATGTTGATTATCCAGGATCAGCCCTTTCTGCTTCAATCTAAACCCCAACCATTCTGAGCAGAATATTCACTCTGATCCAGGATCAGGGCATAAAAAAGATGGTCATCAACATTCCTCAACAAAAGAAACATCAAGCATGTCAAAGCACAGTACCTTTTGTCAAAATGTCATTCTTTTCTCACTGTGAGATTCCTCTTTGATACTAAGCCCCCAATGACTAAAAGGAGAAGTAGCCTGAGTATGCGGGTACTCAATCTGACAGTGTTGAGCCAAAATGGCTCAGAGCGGAAACGTGCAGCTGGGGGTAACGGAGCCAGCCACCTAATCTATCAGAGACGCCCTGAAAAGACAGGCAGCTCAAAACATAAGGTCTGATTGCACATAATAAAGATGAGCCGGTGGTTATGGGACATAAAGATAACGGAGTACTTATGTATTCTTTCTGTGGAAGCAGCCGAAATGCTCCTGAACTCAAACACCGCCGCTCAGCGACTCAGACACACGGACAGACCAAGAGTCGGAAAAGAGCAAACCTCGTGATTTCAGAAGCGGTGTCACATACTCAGGTGTTATTAAGCACTCATCGCTGGTATAGTAAAATAAAGCGAACCCCGGAAGAGGAGTTGTTCCTTCAGTAAACGGCGCACACTGTGGACACACAGACAGCAGGAGTAATGAGGGGAGGTGGAGCTGTGCTGTGAGCCGTGAGCTCAGCCTCATTAACAGGGCTGGGAATGAAGCAGCCAGTGTGCCAATCAACATACATCAGAACTGCAAAAACATTCTGATTCGCTGACATCGATAAGAGACCCATAGAGGCACCACCCATTTTGAGGTTCAGGAAGCTTCGCTTTCCCCCCGAGGGGGAAAAGATGGCCGCCGCCCCGGAACAGTGCCCGTCGGCGTCCTCTTGCAGCCGGGGGTCGTCCAAAGGCGTGCGAGGAACAATCCCGTCTTTATTAATCAGACTCTAGAGAGACTCTGGGGGTTAAACTGCATTACCACAAAGGGCCCCCCCTGCCCGCGCACGCCAGCCGGCCGAGGGCACATTCCCTCCGGCAGGATTTCTATTAATGTCCGGCGCGTGTCAGAGGCGAGATAAGGTGCCGCTGAAAGCGGGGCTGCGGGTGGAACACGAGTGCCCGTATCTAAATCCTCCAGGGGAAAAGCTCTCTGGGAATAATTTACCTCTCACACAGCAGAGAGGGGGAGAAAGAGAGGGAACGAGATAGGGAGAGAGAGGGGGAGAGAAAGAGAGAGGGGAGGCCTGTAGGAACGAATACGAAAAGTTGTTTCTACGAGAGCTTGAAACAGGCCCAAAAATTTCAGCCCGACCCTACATGAGTGCGCGTCATTTTCAGCCCAAGCACGACCTGAGTCGGCGTGTTGCAGAATTTTGAAAGCTAGTAACCCCAGAATTAACGCTCAGTGTTCAGTGTTATTTGGGCCACGTTAATCGCAGGTGTGTTTTTCAGAATTTGCTGGTCGATGGGCAGTGACGCTGCTGCCCTCACTCGAGTAGGCAGGTCATACCACCACAGACGTCTGCACTCAGGGGAAGCCTGGCTCGGACCGTATGACTCATTGGTGAACGAACGAGACCTTTACATAAACGCTCCCTGGAATACTTTGTGCGTTCCATCACCATAAAACTTCAGGAAACGGATCGGCAATCAGGTCGCAGCGAGTGAAAGGACGGCAGCGTAAATCAGTAAAATGACAAAAACAAGCATATTTAAGGCAGCAGCAGGGTATGGGGTTAAAGAAGCGGGCCTGTGACAAATTAAAACGGGCTCCAATCCCACTGTTCCTGCTCCCTCCAGCACGGTACTTAAAACATCCAGCTGGGTAAAGAGATAATACGTAAGAGCCTGAGTTGTGTAATTCACTGCAGATAAGGACCTCTCCTAGTCAGAGAGGCTATGTAATGTCATTTGATGCACTGTTACACATTTGTCAGGTCGCGACTTAAGCAGTTAGGATTACCAGACGCCCATGCACAGAACATCTTATCTCCACCGAAAAACCCTCCGTGCAGGCAAATTTACATTTTCTTTTGGAGGTACACTCAACAGGCTGGGGCATAAAGGCTTGGTTACGCTATAAAATGGCGATTCGGCAGCGAAATTTAGAACAGCTTCCCTGGTTAAAGTGACAGCAGCCGCGTTTGGCGGTTGACCGTGTTGTTTTTTGTTTTTTAAACCTGTAGCTGAGAGGAATGTGGTTCTCTAATCGAATCTGATTCTCTCCTCTAAAAATCACATGTTTCAGATAAAGGTACCTAAAGGAGTCCCAGGGATATTTATGGAGCTTTCAGTGATCACAAGCTTATCAGGAGGGAACATTTAAACAGGATTATTTTTCTTCCTCAACCACACACAAGCACACATGCATACACACACACAAACCCACACATACGTACACGCAAGCACATGCACACACACACACATGCATACACACACACAAACCCACACATACATACACACAAGCACATGCGCACACACACACACACACACACACACACAGATACATACACGCGCATGCACGCACACACACACGCACGCACAAACATGCACGCGCGCGCACACACACACACACACAGGTACTATGTATAATTTTCTTATTTGGAAGGTGGTGGTTGACAATTTCCACAACTTCAGTGTAGAAGGATTATCAATTATGAGTCAGGTCCTTGTCATTCTGAAAATATTGCATTGAATTAAGGTATTATCAACACATGGATATGACAAAAACCCACCAAAAGTTTAGTTCTTAGTTCCTAACGTGGCTTGCAAACTCCTTTGGAATTAAGATTAGGTATGTGCGAGGTTAATCGACTAGCCGACTAAACGTTGGTGCTCCTGCTAGTCGCCACTGGAAATACTAGTCGGTTAAACCATTTTTTTTCTAATTGCTATAAAAATACATTCAAATCAAAGTCACATGTCTATTAAATACAAAATATGATTACAAAATTGCAATATAAAACATTACACATATTTCCATAATGTATTTTTGCGTGATGACATCAGTAACGATCGGCTCGCTCACCGTACCCAAAGCGGAAAACTTTCCCCTCAGTCCACCTGGAGAATGTTGTCACGCAAAACAAGTTAAGTTTGGCAGTCATATAACCATTCAGCCAGAACCACATTCACTACCAGCACCGACATAAATCTTGAAGCGCAACGCGGCTCTGAAGAAACTGTTATCGCTATACAAACTAGAGCTAGGCATTATCTGAAGGATAATGAGCAATGCGCATATTGCATGTCGCAAAGTGCCCCGCCTTTCAGCGGCATTTCAAATATATTTGCTTATTAGCATATTAGACTAAGCCATTCAAATGGCTCATACAGCACACAAAATATTTTCATGAGCATGTTATGCCTAATAGATTTCAAAGTGCCAATTCTGTTTTTGAGTCATATATTTTTACTAGTCGGTTAGTCGTTTACAAAACTTTAGTTTAAACGTCAGTGAAATTAGTAGAAAAGCACATCCCTAATTAAGATGAGTTGATTTTTTCAAACCCCAGATTGTGCCCTCTAACTTTAATTTGATTGGTAGATGTGAAGGGATTTTACCAAATCCAGCCGCAGAAAACAGAAAAGCACTCTGGAGTTTGTTTTTTCTTGGATCTAAGATCGGACGTTTAGGTTAGGTGTAACTTCTTTTCGTGTCCCTCTCAGTGAAGTTCGTGATGGGCTGTTCACCTCACGCTCCTGAACCCCAACCACAGTGTCCCTCTCAGTGAAGTTCTTGATGGGCTGTTCAGCTCACGCTCCTGAACCCCAACCACAGTGTCCCTCTCAGTGAAGTTCTTGATGGGCTGTTCAGCTCACGCTCCTGAACCCCAACCACAGTGTCCCTCTCAGTGAAGTTTGTGATGGGCTGTTCAGCTCACGCTCCTGAACCCCAACCACAGTGTCCCTCTCAGTGAAGTTCTTGATGGGCTGTTCAGCTCACGCTCCTGAACCCCAACCACAGTGTCCCTCTCAGTGAAGTTTGTGATGGGCTGTTCAGCTCACGCTCCTGAACCCCAACCACAGTGTCTCTCTCAGTGAAGTTTGTGATAGGCTGTTCAGCTCACGCTCCTGAACCCCAACCACAGTGTCTCTCACAGTGAAGTTTGTGATGGGCTGTTCAGCTCACGCTCCTGAACCCCAACCACAGTGTCCCCCTCATTGAAGTTTGTGATGGGCTGTTCCCCTCACGCTCCTGAACCCCAACCACAGTGTCCCTCTCAGTGAAGTTTGTGATGGGCTGTTCAGCTCACGCTCCTGAACCCCAACCACAGTGTCCCTCTCAGTGAAGTTTGTGATGGGCTGTTCAGCTCACGCTCCTGAACCCCAACCACAGTGTCCCCCTCAGTGAAGTTTGTGATGGGCTGTTCAGCTCACGCTCCTGAACCCCAACCAGTGTCCCTCTCAGTGAAGTTTGTGATGGGCTGTTCAGCTCACGCTCCTGATTGATATTTGCAGTCAACCATTTCAGAGTTGCTTGTCTGTTTCATATTGCATCTTGAAATAATGCATAGATATCATGTTTGGTGATTTTGCGCTTTCAACTACAGCGGCCCCTAGTTGATGAGTGTGGTAGGGGGGCGTGGTTTTAGGCGCAGCTAGCAAGAGAGAGAGTGAACGCGGGTGGTTTAGGAAGCCGGCACAGCTGTCGGCAATCGGGCAATTGGTGACGATTGATTATAGGATTGTTGTTATCAATTAACCAATTGCCTTGATTGTTCAACAGTGAGCCTGAGATCCTCAAAAGGAGCTGGAACGGAAGAGGAAGAGAGTTGAAACAAGCTGTACGACTGTGTGGGTTTGTGGCAATAAAACGCACTGTTGAAACGGAGAATCTCTGGACTCTGGGTATTCATTCCACGAGCACTATAGCTCACTTCGCCACAATGAGGTTTTCCCCTCAGACTTCCATGTCACTGTCACCGTACCCCTGTTGCATCAGTAAGTTCAGCCGTCTCAGTCTCTAAGGCTCCTGCCGAACATGCAACCGTACACCCCTCTTTCAAAGTCCCCGAGGTCTCTTCTTCTAGCCACGGCAGCAATATAACGAGCACCTGGGCCTGCCAGCATTTTAATACACAGCCATGGTCCATAAGGTAGCTGACAAGTTGTCAATTGAATCCGTACTTCTTGCACTAGATGTCTCTCTTGAGACCATTCCCCGCTAGGGAATTACTGCACTTCTATCCTGATGTTTGCTCTTGTGTGCATTGTAAGTCGCTCTGGATAAGAGCTAAATACCAGCAAAATAAGTCCCGGTGACAACATCATTGGCAATGTACTACCCACACCTGTTAGCGGAAACACACAACGTTGATGATGTGAAAACCGCAAATACAACACGGTTGAGCAGAATTAGCATGAGAAAACAAACTAGCCATGACGGTGTGAAAAAGCGAATGACAAACTAGTTTGGACTCCAGCATTTGGAGAAGATGTGAGAAAAGAGTAATTTTTATTTCCGTAGACAGGAAATGCTGCTACACAGCTTTAACTTGGCGCACAGCCTGAGTATATCAACACTCATGAGAGAACTCCCGATCAGGAAATCATTTAGTCTTCTAAGATGAATGTAAAGACATCAGCTGTGTCACATAAACAATGTGAATGTCATTTTCTTGTTAAGTCACAGCTCTATGAACTCTAAATGCTCATATAACTCACAAAAATGCACTTATATTCTGTCACTGCAATGTAATGTAAATGTCCCTCAATCAAGAACTAACGAATTCCATTCAAAACCCTACGTGACTATGTCACAATATTGTGCTCATGAAGACAGAAACAGTTTTTTGTGTGATACTCTAGGATCATGAACCTTTGCTGGCAGTGGGAGCCATGTCTTGTGTGAGCGGGTTCAGTGACTCACCAAGTTGTTGGCCTTCTCTACCTCTGTGTGTGTGTTTGATCGTGCCCGCCGCATAGCCGCCCTCAGCTCCACTCGCGCTGCCTCCCTCTCCCGCCGAGTGATCCGCGCCAGCTCCTCCCTCATAATGGCCTGCTCCCGCTCGTACCTAAGAAAACAGATGGACAGTATGACCACCCTCACTACAGATACACTACAGACCACCCTCACCACAGACACACTACTGACCACCCTCACTGCAGACACACTACTGACCAACCTCACTACAGAGTAAGTAAGTAAATCTTTATTTGTATAGCACCCTTCACAACACGAATGTACAAAGTGCTTCACATCCTTAAAAGTAGATAAGATAAAAATAATAAAATAAAATAAAATAACATCAAACAGAACATTTACGATTTAAAATCAGAACATTGAACACGCACAGGGAGCAACAATTAAAAGGACCAGACACTGGATTGTCTATAAATGTCCAAACGCCTGCCTAAACAAAAAACAGACACACTACTGACCACTCTCACTACAGACACACTACTGACCACCCTCACTACAGAAACACTACTGACCACCCTCACTATAGACACACTACTAACCACCCTCACTATAGACACACTACTGACCACCCTCACTATAGAAACACTACTGACCACTCTCACTACAGAAACACTACTAACCACCCTCACTATAGACACACTACTGACCAACCTCACTACAGACACACTACTGACCACTCTCACTACAGACACACTACTGACCACCCTCACTACAGACACACTACTGACCACTCTCACTACAGACACACTACTAACCACCCTCACCACAGACACACTACTGACCACCCTCACAGCAGACACACTACTGACCACTCTCACTACAGACACACTACTGACCGCCCTCAATACAGAAACACTACTGACCACCCTCACTATAGAAACACTACTGACCACCCTCACTACAGAAACACTACTGACCACTCTCACTACAGAAACACTACTAACCACCCTCACTATAGACACACTACTGACCACTCTCACTGCAGACACACTACTGACCACTCTCACTACAGACACACTACTGATCGCCCTCAATACAGAAACACTACTGACCACCCTCACTATAAACACTACTGACCAACCTCACTACAGACACACTACTGACCACCCTCACAATAGAAACACTACTGACCACCCTCACTATAGACACACTACTGACCGCCCTCAATATAGAAACAATACTGACCACTCTCACTATAGAAACACTACTGACCACCCTCACTACAGACACACTACTGACCACTCTCACTACAGAAACACTACTAACCACCCTCACTATAGACACACTACTGACCAACCTCACTACAGACACACTACTGACCACTCTCACTACAGACACACTACTGACCGCCCTTGCTACAGACACACAACTGACCACCCTCGCTACTGACACACTACTGACCACCCTCACTATAGACACACTACTGACCACCCTCACTACAGACACGCTACTGACCACCCTCACTGCAGACACACTACTGACCACTCTCACTACCGACACACTACTGACCACCCTCACTACAGAAACACTACTGGCCACCCTCACTATAGAAACACTACTGACCACTCTCACTATAGACACACTACTGACCACCCTCGCTACAGACACACTACTGACCACTCTCACTACTGACACACTACTGACCACCCTCACTATAGACACACTACTGACCACTCTCACTACATAAACACTACTGACCACCCTCACTATAGACACACTACTGACCGCTCTCACTAGAGACACACTGCTGACCGCCCTCACTACAGACACACAACTGACCAACCTCACTACAGAGACACTACTGAAAGAAACACCACTGGCCACAGTACATGACTGCGCAGCACAGTCTGGCAATACAGCTTCTTTAAAAACCTCCATCATTGCCTCTGTCATCAGTAAAACATTTACTCAGCTTTAAGAATGTACAGAAAGCATTGCTGAGCTCTTTGCCTTTTAGTCACAATGCCATCATCAGCATGCATTTCCTATCCTGGCCACACAACGTCAGCAAATATATCAGTATCAATTATAAAATAAATTTTGAATTGCAGCGACCCACCTCCTGCGTAGTTCCTCCTGCATCTCAGCCACAGAGGGTTGTGGTGGTTCAGAGGTTCGTGGTGCTTCAGAGCGTCGTGGTGGTTCAGAGGGTTGTGATGGTTGAGAAGGCTGTGGCGGGTCAGGGTACACAGGTTTCGGAACTGCAAACAGCACCATCCATTAACACCCAGTTTGCAGACGAGCGCTTATGTTCTATACATTTGTACAGATACATGCCTTAATTGTCTCCTAGTATATTCAGGGCTTTCTCTAAGCAATGGTATAGGGGCGCACCGCCACGATGACAACTCGCCAGCGCCACCATGTGTTTATTTATTTGATTTTTTCCCCCCACCATTCTTGCCGCAACTGTGAATACGTAGAAAGTGGAAAGACACGCACATCCAAATAAACTCAGGTGCTGAACTGAGTAACACTGATTACTGCTCCCACGGTGTAAATTTATTAACACCACACAATAAAAGTGACATTTCGAGCTCTCTCGAAAGGCTCTCTTCATCAGACAGCAACTGTCAATACATGTTTTTTTTTCCCCTCCGTTGATGGTATTGACACTGCTGATTGGATAAGATGCAGCTACCTAAATTACATAGCTATCTGAGAATCCCACAAAGACGTTATCAAAGATTCTTCTCAGCTAATTAGCGAATGACTGTAGGCTACTGTTGACAGATAATGTTGAGCAATAGTAAACGGAGTGGCGGCCCCACCGGTCAAAAACAAACAACTTTGCTTGTTTTTTTCCAGTCGCTGGTTACACCTGCTGTGCCAGTGATATTACCAGTGGCAGAGCAGCCTGGCGCTGGACCCGAGGATAACACCGCGATTGCTAGCTGTAACGTTAGCACCACTGTCGGCGTTACTAGCAGCAGCACTCTGGAGTTTCAGTTTGTCACACACAGTGAGACTGTGGAGGCTGACAAAAGAGGCTGTCAAAGTTCACAAGGCGAGTAATATTTTCTAGCTATCTAGCTAAATATTATAGGCAGACGGATATATATTATAGGCAGATTTGTTTCGCGACGTTGAATGTTTCCCTATGCGCGTTTCACTATCACTAGGACGGTTTCGCGCTGTTACGCTGTGTTCACACAGCGATCGACTGGTCGCTGAGTCGGTCAATTCTACTAGGCTGGGGGCGGGGCAAGAGCTTCCCGTTGTGTCATCCAAGTCAGTTCGTGCTGCTACAATTTTTTGATACAGATAAACAACGGCAGTAGCCTACGTATAACAAAGACATATTTGCGATGCATCCTATTCTTTATAGTTATGCCATGACACTGATAATTATGTGTTCTCGCTAGCTAGCGATAGGCTAGCCTATATCTATTTTCGTCGCGAGCTAGTGATCTTTATCTATCTATATAGATACATAGATAGATATATGTATAAAACTCAACATGTAGTTTGGGCTCAATGTGATATTGGTAGAACTGCCACATATATCCTTTAAGGTTATGTTATGACACTGATAATTATACAATGATAATATATAAATTATTTACTGTTGTTACCGCTGCTAACCCTATTTCGCCTAGCTTAGTTTGATAGGCAATATTACGTAGATTATGTTCATGAACGTTTTGGAGGGATATTTTTTACTATAAATTGAGTCTTCAGCTTCATGATTACCACTTTGGAAAATGAACCGGAAAAAAAAAAACTGCTAGCTGTCGCCCTAATTTATTTACGCCGGAGGAAGCGCCGGAGGCTCTGGGTGCATAGCACCGTACAACGCCGCCGGCAGCTCGGAGAATTTCACCGGCTGGTGCAGGAACTCCGCCTGGACGGGGACCGCTTCCAGCGTCATTTTCGGCTGGATTGTGAGCAGTTCGACCGGCTGCTGGCAACAGTGGGACCCCTTTTCACGAAATGGTTTCGTATCGGTTGGAGAAATATGAAGCGCGGAACTCTGATTGGCTGTTACGGCCGATGGTCGCTCAAAAGTTAAGTTCCGGGCAACATTTATCGGCCGATTTTGGTCGCTCAGTTTTCTAGTCGCTCAGGTCGCTGACCGTCGCTCAGCTTCATAGAGAATGAATGGACTTCCGGCGACTGGGCGACCGAAGTTGCTGGATGTGTGAACGCAGCGCAGCGTAAGGAAAGGTTTGCGTCCTTGATCACCAACAAGACAATGCATTTCTCACCTATCTCAATGCAGAGGTGTAGTTCAATGATCAAAAACTTAAAAATGCGGTAAATAAAATGTATGAATACAAACTTATGTGGTTTGCTTTACTAAACTATATTATGGACGAAATTAGTGGAGTTCCCTAGGTTCAATAGGTTATCTTTTACTGTATTGGATTTTTTTATAGCCCTGGTTAGTTAACTTTTTTTTTACCATGTCAGATATAATTTTATTACATTTTCCAACATTACCAACATTTTCAATTGAAACTATATATTTTAATTTTATTTGTAGCTCAGGGTAGGTTAGGATCCAGCATGGAAACAGACGCATCATTGTCTAATACGTGATTGATCGTATGTGTGTGCGCGTGCGTGCGTTTTCGTGTTCAATGTTAAACTATTGCGCAACCTTATACACTGTACTTAAATAAATAACTTATTTGGAACTTACCCTTGTGTTTGCTATTTTATTGAAATTATGTTTTTAAGTTGCAGAAAATTACAGCAAATGGCTTTCTTTACTGCAGATTTTTTTGCCTAAAATCCTGGGGAAACCCCTGATATTAATAATGAACACACAATGCAGAAGAATATCAAACTCCTCACGCTTTCCATTTGTTGGTTAATTGTCTTTTTTTGGCTCCAAACGTCACTTGTAATTAATTAATCATCTAAGGGCAACTACTAAGCCAGGAGTGGCCAACCCTGGTCCTGGAGAGCCGCAGGGTCTGCTGGTTTTTGGTTTCACCTTAAATACGACAACTACTTAGGCCAAAGAAACCAGGTGAGGTGAGTTAACTGTGTAATTGACTGCTTTAATTGATCAATTAAGTGGCGAGTAACAACAAAAACCAGCAGACCCTGCGGCTCTCCAGGACCAGGGTTGGCCACCCCTGTACTAAGCAAACAAATAAAAATGATGAGCAGAGAAAAGTCAGGGAGAAAAAAGAGAGAGGCGGGGTGCAGCTTGTGCGTCGTACCAGGCTCCTCCCTACGGCTTTCGGCGGGCGGCGGCCTGAAGTCTGTCAAGCCCCGCATCCTCTGGAGGACGTCCTCCGACAGCTGCAAAGAGAGACGGGGTTGGATGAGTGACATCCGAAGGCACGTTCACATGAGCACTCGCATATGTAAAGTAGCATATGTAAAGAAGAAGCACATTTGCTCGTAAAATATAGACTTGGAAATGTCCAAGGACAATTCTGCTATGTTGAAATCGACACTAACCTGCTGCTAATTTAAGATATTATATGTAATTAAATGAAAAACCTCCTTCAGTGGATATTGAAAGTACAACTTGACGAGCTCCACCACATCACAGATCAATATTGCAATGTTAAAGCAACCAGCAACACGATCAATACTCATACCAAGCAATGAATGACCAGCTATCAAAACATAACAGGCAACCCTACACTATAAAATAAATAAATAACATAAATTAAAAAACACCTGAACATGTGTTATTGGGGAGTAGTTTGGGATTTTACGGCAAGAACAAATAAATAATGTCAAACAGGCTACAGCTCCAGGTGTGTAACATTGTATTTAAATAATTAGTATGCCAGGGATACCCAAACCATGACTCAAACTGGGCCTGCTTAGACCCTTGTATTTGGCCTTAAAAAATGTTTTCAATAAAATGTAAAAGAAATTATTGGTATATATAGACATTTTTAATATTTTGGCATTGCTGATAATCTGGTTTGCATCTCAAAACCTGTTTCTCTAATGATATGTAGTCTGTTTTGTCACACTAATATTTTAGGTATACACGCCTATCCACATCACCGTGGGGTTTCCCTCTGCCCTGGCAAGGGACAGCAATTTTAAAGATGATAATGTTAATGTTTTGCAACAGAGGTCACTGGTCCTGCAATAAGATTTCATATGACGGCACAACGTCGTAGAAGTAGAAATAAAAATAAATCAATAAATGCTTATTGTGGTACAAAACATTACTAATGCCTTTTCTAAAGTTAACATAGTCAAGGCACAACGGAGATTTAAATAAATAAATTAACACAGACTATTTTTAAAAGAATAATTTAACCAGCTAAATGAAATAGAAAAACCCAGGCAGGGCGCCCGGCGCGTGCCGACTTTCACTGCGCACGTGCTGTCTGACGGTCGGGGCGCGAGATTTGTTTCATCCTGGATCTTCCTTGTCTTGCACATTGAAGCTACCCATCCTCTTTATATTTTATTAAATCTAATTATCAATGCATACATAAATGGCAATATTATGCACATGTCGCTAATCTTCAGCGGAGAGACGCTTTAGGCTTTATCCAGCTGAAATGTCAACATCCACTATGTAGCTGTCAGTGGCCGTATGACGCTAGCAGGATTAGTTAAACTACTCGGGCGCTTTAAGGACGAGCTGGACGGGCCTTGTAGTCTTATGATAAACGGCCGTTTTACAACCCTTGCCTGTCAATGAACTTCATCATGTCAGTTCTACAGCTCGCTACACGTAGGCTATAATAAGCTACAATGGCTTATGCTATGCCCGTACCTCGCCCAGTTCATATGAGGTCACGGAAATATTTACTCAGAGACACAGTTCGTCTGTAGCTAAACGGCGAACTTGGTTAATTTAGCAGGAAATAAAAGCACCCCACAACGAACACACTCAGCGGTACAGAGCCAGCGCGAAATGATGCATTGCAATTCACAAAAGACGGATTGATTAAACTTGGTCAAACTCAGCTGCCTGGCTTCACTGCCAGCTAACTCGCTAACCAGCTACCTTAACTCCGCGCAGGATCCGGACATTGTCCTCTTCATCAAGTGCGAAAGACACTTTCCTGGTCGAACTCTCGGTGCTCCCCATCCTGCGCACAACTCTGCGTCCAAAAGATTAATTGTATGGTTGCTATTTGACAGAAGAAATGCGTTATTTTCTCAGTTAATTGATAGCGTATCCCGCTCCCCACTCAACGTCTCGACACGTCACGCCGTACATATGAAATGTCAGTCTGAAAAAGACTGTGTTCTCAAAGCGCATAGGTCGATAAAACGATGCAACCTTATCTGAACTGTATCATGCAGCGTATGCGAACGACGAGGCTGCTGGGAGGTGTAGTCCACAATGATACGTAATTGATTTGCAACAATCGGTTCTAATCCACTCACAAGATAACGAAAGTTACCAAAATGGATTTTGCTTGTTGCTGGTTATGTTTGTTTTTCAAACGCGAGATGCAAATAAACACCACCGTTTAATTTTACAGAGACATGTGTTTTACACAACTTAGCCTACTAAAGTGACACCAGAAAGAAGTAGACATGCTGGATTTCACCACTTTTTGCCAAAGTACCGAGTTACGCCACATGAGGGAGGCATTTCCTAATTAATTCAGCACTCAATCAGGTAAGAGCCGAAAAGTGTGTGCATGGTATTTTACTGCATCTTCACTCAACTTATTTTTAAACTGGTCTTAAGATGTTCACACTCACACCTCCATACCAATCATTTCAGTTTACAGTAATTAAGAAATTAAAACATACAGTTATTGTGATACAGTCACTGGCTACATCTCTTATGAAATAGCTTTGCTGTGAGAACAATACAGTGGGTTGCAAATATGTTGGCACCCCTGGTCAAAATGGCTTTTACAATTAATATCAAAGTGAACAGAAGCTAACCTGACCTCTAAATGGTACAAAGTTAAACATGACACATTTCTTCAAATTTTAAAGCAAGATTACTTTTTATTAAAAAAAATTTGTTTCAAAATAATTTAAAAAAGGAAAAAGGCCCTGTGCAAAAGTTTTGGAACCCTTTTGCATTATTCTTTGTTACTTTTTTAAAAATATGATTACTAAGGCCCAGGCCCATATAATTCCAGGGCTGAACTATTTATTCTGAAGTAACTCCATGCCTTCTAAAGCATCCGACTGTGGTGGCTGTTCTGTCTGGTGTTAACAACCATGGGTTCCTCTAAACAGTTGCCCAAGAATGTCAGAATCAAGAAAGTTCACTTCAACCAACAAGGACAAGGCTAAAAAAAAAACTCTCTCAACATTTCAAACTACCTATTTCCACTGTCAGAAACATTTATCAGAAAATGGAAGATAAATGGAACAGTTGAAGTCAAGGCAAGATCTGAAAGACCAAGAACAATTTCAGATAGAATGGCCCGAGACCTGGTGAGAAATGTTCAGAACTCACACATCACTGCAAAAGAGCTGCAAAAAAGCGTAGCAGACGCAGGTCTAGTTGTTCACAGGATAACAATACAACATACTTGAAATAACAAAGACCTACACGGCAGAGTTACCAAAGAAAAAGCCGTAAAGCATCTGAAGTATGCAAAAGAAAACCTGAGAAGCCTGAAGCATTTTGTAACAATGTGCTTTGGACTGATGAAACCAAAATGTAACTTTTTGGCCACAATCAAAGAAGGTAAAGTTTGGAGAAAAAGGGGTGAAGCATTTGTAGAGAAGAACACCTTGCCAACTGTTAAGTATGGAGGTGGATCCATTATGCTTTGGGGTTGAGTGGCAGCGGGGGGCACAGGAAATATTGTGCGGGTGGAAGGAAGAATGGATTCCACCAAATATCAAGTAATTCTAGAGGCTAATGTTCGAAGGTCAGTGCAGACATTGAAGTTGAAGAGAGGTTGGGTATTCCAGCAAGACAATGATCCAAAGCATACCTGGAAATCAACCATGAACTATCTCCAGGAAAGACAGATGAAGGTTTTGGAATGGCCACCACAGTCCCCAGACT
The DNA here is from genome assembly GCA_022702515.1 of Ilyophis sp. 1 JC-2022. Taxonomy (NCBI): domain Eukaryota; kingdom Metazoa; phylum Chordata; class Actinopteri; order Anguilliformes; family Synaphobranchidae; genus Ilyophis; species Ilyophis sp. 1 JC-2022. The sequence continues at coordinate 11,178,514 of CM040402.1, forward strand.
TGAATATGATTGAAAATCTGTGGAGAAATCTCAAACATGCCGTGCATGCAAGGAGGCCGAAAAATATTTCTGAGCTAGAAGTGTTCTGCCAGGAAGAATGGGGGGAAATTCCAAAAGCAAGAATGCAAAGACTCTTAGCTGGCTATAGGAAGCGTTTGCAAGCTGTTATAGTTGCCCGAGGAGGAGTTACAAAGTACTAACTGACAGGGTTCCCAAACTTTTGCACAGGGCCGTTTTCCTTTTTTTAGTTAGAAAATGTAAAAAATTTAAATAAAAAGTAATCTTGTTTTCAAATTTGAAGAAATGTGTCATGTTTAACTTCATTTAGAGGTCAAGCAGCAAAACATAATCTGTGTACAGTAGAAGTCAGACGCAAAAACTACAAGAATGTGGCTTTGTCCATAAAGCCGTCATATAAAAAACACTCGGACACGTGTGTTTTCCATTTTCACAAAGTGAGAAACAATGTTTAGGAAGCAGACTAGAATCCAGAATATAAATTGCTTTATTGAACCTCAGTGGGGAATTTCACCCTGTCACCAACAGCATACATATCACCCGTTAAAAAATGTTATTAATATAAGCATAAAATACAAAAAACATGCATATCAGTTAGCATCTCAGTAGTATGCATGCAATAAGAAGAAAAGGTAAACACATTATAAAAACCAAACACGCAGGCTATAGCATTTTACCGCAAAGCAAACACCAACTCATTTACTGGAAGCAGGAAGTAGTTCAGCATTTTGGAAAGGACAATGGAGGAGTCTTTTGAGCAGTACTTCAGGGATCTTTAAGAGGCCTGGAAACAAATCCGGGGCTGGGAGACCATTTCCCACAAAGTTTACTCGACAACGTGAAACCCGGTTAGAGCTAGAACCTGGTCAAGTGTACCGTACTGGACCCGTATTGGTCCACATTAAACGGCCACGGTACAGTACAGAATCAGCACCCTTTCATTTTCCACTTAAAAGGTCAGTAGCTGTAGTCTCCTTTGCATAAGAGAGCAACGCTTGGATGTTGCTATAGCAACAATGTTACTACCACGGTCACCAGTGAACGTCACTAACATCAACAACAAACATGACAGACCCGGAGTTAGTGTCCTTTTTTTCCTGTTGTGTCTTAGCTTATATCTCTCTGTTGAATGTTTTGCAGTGTAACAAGTTATCGGTGAGCTAGCTATTTAGAAAATGTAAAAAATTTCAATAAAAGGTTATCTTGTTTTAAAATTTGAGGAAATGTGTCATGTTTAACTTTGTATCATTTAGAGGTCCGGTTAGCTTCTGTTCACTTAGATATTAATTGAAAAGGGCATGTTGACCAGGGGTGCCAAAGGTTTTGCACCCCATAGGTAGTTTGCCACAATGTTTTAACAAGGTCTTTGTCAGGTTCACTGAGACCTACCTGGTTGATATTCTTTTCATGCTGCCAATGCATTTTACTTTAGAGCACAGGTGTCCGATTCCAGAATGCACCCGTCAAGCAGCAAAACATAATCTGCGTACAGAAAGAAAAGCCGCTGTGGAATGCAGTGGAAGTCAGACGCAAAAACTACAGGAATGTGGCTTTGTCCATACAGCCATCATATAAAAAACACTCGGACACGTGTGTTTTCCATTTTCACAAAGTGAGAAACAAGGTTTAGGAAGCAGACTAGAATCCAGAATATAAGTTGCTTTATTGAACCTCAGTGGGGAATTTCACCCTGTCACCAACAGCATACATATCACACGTTAAAAAATGTTATTAATAAAAGCATCAAATACAAAAAACATTCATATCAGTTAGCATCTCAGTAGTATGCATGCAATAAGAAGAAAAGGTAAATGCATTATAAAAACCAAACATGCAGGCTATAGCATTTTACCGCAAAGCAAACACCAACTCATTTACTGGAAGCAGGAAGTAGTTCAGCATTTTGGAAAGGACAATGGAGGAGTCTTTTGAGCAGTACTTCAGGGATCTTTAAGAGGCCTGGAAACAAATCCGGGGCTGGGAGACCATTTCCCACAAACGTTTACTCGACAACGTGAAACCCGGTTAGAGCGTTTGGTTGGCCGCTCCAAAGCAGAGCTCCACAGTGCCATTACCCCACCCCCTCACAGAGTGAGATAATTATCTCTTTTCCACTGGTCAAGTGTACCGTAATGGACCCGTACTGGTCCACATTAAACGGCCACGGTACAGTACAGAATCAGTACCCTTTCATTTTCCACTTAAAAGGTCAGTAACTGTAGTCTCCTTTGCGTAAGATTTGTCTTTATTGGTTTTTTAAATTCATCCCAAAAAACACATAAAACTGAGAAACATTCCATTTTGTTTCAGCTTAACATTTCAAACACACACTTCATCACATTTATTTTACATAAAAGTTGATTAATTTCCCCAGTTAAAAAACATTCAAGACACTCAAGACACCACATAAATTACACTATTTACAAGACAATAAAAAAGGAAAAAAAGGAAAAACGGCCGCGGTACAGTACAGAATCAGTACCCTTTCATTTTCCACTTAAAAGGTCAGTAGCTGTAGTCTCCTTTGTGTAAGAGAGCAATGCTTGGATGTTGCTATAGCAACAATGTTACTACCACGGTTACCAGTGAACGTCACTAACATCAACAACAAACATGACAGACCCGGAGTTAGTGTCTTTTTTTCCTGTTGTGTCTTAGTGTATATCTTTCTGTTGAATGTTTTGCAGTGTAACAAGTTATCAGTGAGCTAGCGGGAATTTAAAAATGCCGGTTAAATTCCGTTGTGTGTGTACGCGCGTCACTGGCTTAATGACGACACCCATCGGACCGCTTTTGAAAGTGGACCAGTACCACATATGTTAGGGCACCTTACCAGCACGTCTTAGGCGTACCGTGACCGTACCACGGCAATTGAAAAACATACCGCACCTTATCAGTACGGGTCCAGTACGGTACTCTTGACCAGTGGAAAAGAGACACACAAGAGTTCTACAGGAAGTGTGTGAAAGTGGGCTGCTGTTTCTGCCATGTCGTTTCTGAGCGGCTGTCAGTCACCAGCTCCGTGGATTTTATAGTTGCGTGTGAGATTGTATCAGCTGGGCATGGCATGTTGCACAGCAAAAATGCCGGTGTAAACCCAACACTGCTGGTATACATTTAACACTGTCAAACGTACGCCACCCTTTTTGCTGTGTGGCATGAGTTTGGCCTGTAATGCATGACACTCAAACATGATGCCTCACACTTTAGGTCAATGGCTGCTAAATTTGTTTCATAAACATATAGAACTTCTAGAAACTTTGTTAGTGTTGATTCAACAAGATAAGAGCAAAGGTTTCTACAAATAGGGAGAAATAAGTATTACAGCATTAGATAAGTAGCACACTGTACTCTTCACACACTATATAAAGAGGAACCTCTCCTTCTCTCTCTCTCTCAGCTCTATGATTGGACATTTGTCAGGGTACAAACCTAGTGCAGAAGATGGTGATGACAGAGAGCGCTTAACCTCTGCCGTTTGGCTGGTTCTGCTCCTCTGGTTGGTTGGTAGCCGCGGTGTTCCCTTGTGCCGCCTGTCACGGTTTAACACTCTAAAGTATGCTGTACTTTTTTTATTATTATTTTTTTTACAGTTTTTTTCAATTGTTTAGACACATTTTCTGAAACTATAACTAATTTTTCAAAACTATAAACACAAAATCCACACTGTCAACTCTTTCTGCAAAACTTCATATATGTCTTGTCAAAATCAAACACTATGTTAAAAACCATGCACTCTCACCCCAAAATGAAATTTTTTCTCCAAATAATAAACACTAGTCAACAAAGGAATACAAATTATAAATGGCAATTACACACCAACTCAAATATACAAAAAAAACAGTGAGATGGTTTTAGTTTTTTTTGTTTTTTCCAAATTACAAAAATGTAGTAGAGACAATGTAAAATAAAAACAAACAGGAGAAAATGAAAAAAAAAAAAAAAACTACTGTACTGGGAGTAAACGAAAAGTAAAACAAAAAATAAATTAGGTCGTCGCCCTGCCGCCCGGTCCCGAAGCGCCGCCAGAGGCTACCGTGCCACCTGCCTCCCCAGAGGAGTCCTCAACGCCGCCCGCCAGAACAGCAGGCCAAGCGAAGAAGCTGCCAGGGTCCCCCGCCGCCCGTTCAAGAGGGCTGGTTGTTTGACCCTGGAGGAGAGGGCCTCAGTATCAGGCATACCTCCCTGGCACCGCGTGATCGCTTCCTCACAGGCTCGAAGCGAGGGGGAGTGGGGTATGTGATGCCAGGGAGGGAGATGGGGTGCTGCCCTCTGGTGGACGGCACCGCCGGTACACGCAGGCAGGGGAGACCAGGTGATTTGCATTTCAATCAACCAGCTGCAGATCGTTTCCCTCATCAGCCTGCCTTCAAAAGGGCCTGGTTCTCAGGCCAAAAGAAGAACACTTTTGATTTGAACTCCAAGACAGAGTTTTGGTTTTTGACAGCATGTGCATTTTTGACTCCTATGTTTTCTGTTGGCGAGCATGTTCTGTTTTTGGGCCACTGCGCCGAATAAATTCTGTTATTTAAACCCTTTTTTGTTGTTTTCCCGTTTTCCCCACGTGGTACCACAACACATACAAACACACAAGATAGGCCAGAGCAGCTCACATACGTTGTCATATGGGACAATGTTTCCACCGTGATGCTCTTTTTCGAAACTGGTTCAATTTCATTTCTCAGTCATGCCAAGGGTGGCTGTGTCATTTCAGAAGACATTTCTCCTGCTGCTTGGCCAGAGAAATGTACATGACAATATGTGGCCTGATCAAGAGCAAAGACCAGAATAATGTATTCTTGGTTTTACTTTTACATTTTTTGTTTACAGTATAGTAGTTTTATTTTTTCATTTAATTTTTTATGTTTTCATTTTACATTGTCTACTCCGAACATTTTTGTAATTTGGAAAAATAAAAAATAACAAAAACCATCTCACAGTTTTTTATATGTGAGTTGGCCAGTACACTCAATTTGTATGCCTAAATAATAGTGTCTTTCATTTTTGTCATTAATATTCATTTGTTGACTCGTGTTTAGGATTTGGAGGCAAAGTGTCATTTTGGAGGGAGAGTACATGGTTTTGAACATAGTGTTTCATTTTGACAGAGATATTTGCAAAAACAGCAAACAGTTTTGTGTATAGTTTCAGGAAATGTGTGCAAACATTTGAGAAAAACTGTAATAGAACACTGCTGAGGGTAACTGGTTGATTCCACTTCCTGGATGCCCACAGGGTGCATGGAAGTATCCACCAATCACTGTTGGCATTGCACTAATGGTTGTTATCAACGTACTCTGTGATTGGTGGAGGTCCTCTTTTTTCATGCATATGGTGGCAACACAGCTGTCTTATCTTCTTACCTCTGCCAGGTACCAGGAAGAGAAAGCACGAGCTAGCCAGCCAGATAAGGCTCCTCCCCAGTGGTATAAATCTTGATGCCATCACTGGAATTGAGCTGGGCGAGGTTTGTGAATTTAACTTGTCTGAGTGGCATAATCTCTCAAATTCCCAAGACACAGTCGTCTCTGCATTTCCGTCAGAAGTGCAACTGCATCGCATTCCTCAATATCCCCAGAGAGTAACTTCTGCAACTGCACCAGGTTGAACAGCTGCCACTTGCTTCGCCATCGACTGTAGGCTATCTGCAATTTTTAGCAGCCCGTTTACAAGTGGTGTGGACGCTCCCATTTATGGTGTAAATCTTGTGCCACCAGACAACTGAATTTTTATTTAGTTCATCTGAATTTGAAGCAACGTTTTGACTAGGTATTTAAAATCGTGAATGTTTTTAAATGAATTAATTAGCTAATTGCAGATGATATTGTAGCGACTAATTTAGGTTCTGTCTATAGCTGCCGCTAGCCAAAATGTGTCCGGGAGCCAAAATGTGTCCGGCCAAGGCATCGGAATGCTTGGAATGTCGTTGCTATGCCAACAGACACGCGAGCATTGTGACGCGATAGCATTGCACTTGCTTTGACCTCAGAATCGCCAGGTGACAAGCTCGCGCTTGCTTTTATCCTACAAAACATGACAACAACTCACTAAATAAAAGTTAACAAATAACATTTATTGAAAACAATATTCAACGTAACAAAACATTTTTAGTAAACGTGCCTGATTATTACAACGGCATTTTCATTGGGTGAACGCGATCGCATAGCAAATACAGTAAAAAAATAATCGGTCATCAGAAAAACTACCAATAGGCCCACAAAAAAATAACAATTAGGCGTACTGATCAACGTGACATTAGATTAGTTTTATTGGGCTATTCAACAACGCGATAGGCCTACTTACTCTTTCCACCTCGCTGGTTTAACTTGCAGTGCGAACAGGCTAATGCGTTTTTTTTTTTAATCCAGCGTTGTTAACATTATTAACGGATGCTCGTTTTTTTATAAAGCAACATTTGACCAGAAAACTACTATGTAGTATTGCTAGCTAGTTAGTTTCAGTAAAAGACTATCTACTTCAAAATGAATCACTAGCTAACACAATCTAAAATCGAAAACAATTAACAATATAAAGCCCAGTAGCCTATACAAAAGGAAATTATAAAGGTTATCTGAGTGATAGTGATGGTTATTTGAGTGATGTACTGATCTATCTCCGTCCAACGATCTCCCGCGATTCTGAGGTCAAAGCAAGTGCAATGCTATCGCGTCACAATGCTCGCGTGTCTGTTGGCATAGCAACGACATTCCAAGCATTCCGATGCCTTGCCCGGACACATTTTGGCTCCCGGACACATTTTGGCCTGACACCGCCATGCTACACTTACATTGTTTATTTCTAGGCCAGCTAGATACACAGTATCTATGTCTGCTAATTCATTTAAAATCATTCACTATTTTAAATACCTAACATTAGTCTAACGTTACTTAACAATTTGTCCAATATCTATCTCCACCTATCCATCTTACTTGCCACTGTGTTGAATGTAGAGCCACTTGCTAACTAGCTGCGACTGTCTCAGGAGTCTGCAATCCTGGACTTGGAGAGCCACATGATCTACTGGTTTTTGTTCTTACTCGGCACTAAATTAAAGCAGTTGATTACAGTTAACTCACTTCACCTTGTTACTTGGGTCTGAATTGGGTGCTGATTTTAACGTGAAAACAAAAACCAGCAGAGTTTGTGGGTCTAGGGTTGCAGAGCCCCTGGTCGAGATGACTAGCTGGCTAGCTACCTTGTAGCGTTAAAGGGTAACAAAACACACTGGTTTCACTAGACCCCGTCCCCCTTTGCAATTCGAAAAATGCCAAAATCCGGGTGTGATAAGGTAATAGTATAGGGGCTGAGCTCCAGGTATCAAACCATGCCCCAGCAATTTTTTTCACTAGTAGCCAAAAGCTAATTTCTACTCTGGACAGCACTCACAGCGGCTGCTTTGTTCCACTCTCTCTCACTACCTCTCTCACTCATACACACACATAAACAAACACGCTCGCTCCAGCTGCAGCCGAGTCCCAAGTAGCCGAGACAGAAACAATGTTTTGCAGTGATAGGCGGCGGCATGCATAGCCTTCTTTTGGGCTTATAAGGATGCGGCAAAAAACAAATCACACGCTGTACAAATAGTTACCCATGTCATGTAGGCTACTCATTTTAGACAGGCTGTAGCCAATCACACTAATGTTACCTGCAAGGTATCAACAATAATGGTTTCCATTTCAATGGGTGCTCATGTGGTCACTGCACTGAACTCTCTCCAAGAGAGAATGTCTGTTGTTGTAGGGACGTTGCAAAGATAAACGTGTAGCATGCATATAATACAACTCCTGGCTCAACTATGCTTTATAGATTTATTATTTAATAAAGTATACATGTATTTTTTTTATAAACTAGCTAGCTACTTGCTAAGCTAGACTGAAAAATGAACAAAAAACAAAAGACTATCAAGCTAACTATAAAAAATATACCAAAAATAGGTTACTATAACTTACTAGAATATTCAAAAAAGCTCAACTCTAAGCTAGCTATATATATCGCTTGCTCTCTCTCCTATCTCCATACAGATCAACCACCGAACTATATAGAAAATGGTGAGATCAACCGCTGAGATTCGCTTTTATAGCTGGGGTGTAGCCCGCCCTCGGTCCAAAACTTCAGGGCGTAGCTGCACCGTAGACTGTATAAAAATATGGACAAAGTCACTGTGACGTCACCCATCGCCTTCCCACGGCCTTGTAAAAAACAAATTGAGGCTCCGGAAGTCTTTGTACAAACTGCGTCTGCTTCGTGGAGCCGAAGAGGACTCAACTGTTAGTTAGCTATTGGTTGGGGAAAATAGGCTTAGACCCCAGAGTGTTAACAGCCCACCCCCCACGATTATGGAAGCACATACGCGATATCACCGCTAACTGCAGTGACTGGTTGATTGGTCCTGACCAAATGTTAATACCCTGTCGAAACTGAGGGAATGCAGTAGATATGGATGGATCACTTTAAGGGTTGTTTCTCCTGACAAATTTTCCTATTGAACTCTATGAAAAAATAAGTCAGGAGAGGAAACCCTTCAAGTTATCCCTCTATATCTACTGTATTTCTAGCAGCAAAGTGATGGTTTAAGGCTGGTTTGATATGTCAGACCCTTGATGACATAGAGCCATTTAGCCAACCATGTGTTCCATACTGTTCCAGTGTAATTTACAGCTAAATCTAGTCTCACCCCCCCCAATTCCCATAGAGATCCATTCAAATGCAGAGACGTTATAGTATCGCTTGTAACAGTACCTGAAAATAATATATCAAGTGTTGATGTTGTTGGGTCATGGCATCAGGAAGTCATGGGATGCAAAGGATATGTGACCAAATATTAAAAATGATTACTTTATTCTATATATAAATGCAGGGGTGCCAATAATTGTGGCATACATGGTTTTGTTAAAAATAATAATTTTTTGATGAGGGATTTTCTTTTCTCATAAAAAATTTACATCAATTAAAGGTTGGATTTTTCGCATTTTTTCAGTGTGAGATCAAGCTAATTCACCAAACGGGTTTTTATAACCCTTTTTACTCATCTTTACCAGGAGTGCCAATAATAGTGGAGGGCACTGTATATGATATGATATGGAATTTCCCAATGAGAGAGATGTCACTGCAGTTAGCGGTGATATCGCGTATGTGCTTCCATAATCGTGGGGGGTGCGCTGTTAACACTCTGGGGTCTAAGCCTATTTTCCCCATTTTTTGGTACCCTCGGATAGTTACTATTACATATTTGTAAGCCTATACGGCACTATCAGGTGTTTTTTTCAACACATGGTCCTGCGTGGTATTTTATCATAGATCCTTTTTAGGAGAATTTATTTATGGCACACACACAAAACATATATACAATTAGCATTACAGAACAATGTTAGTTTTCGTTTTATTAAACAAACGGTAAATAAATATACTTACAAATCCTCGACTGGGTCAAGCCCATCTTGATAAGCGATTTCCTCGTCGGTGAGGAAACTTTCTGCTCCCGACTCACCGTCATCTTCACTCTCCAAAATAATTTCCAGCACCTACTGGGCTGTCATTTTCTTGGTCGCCATCCAAAAACGAACAAAACGTTTGAGCACCGGCGACATGGTCGACTCCAGAGGGTTAAACAAATCATTGGGTGGACTCGTTTGACCATCTCGGGCTATCCCGCATCACGTGTCGGGTGGGGGAGGAGCTCGCTGCTGGAATCGAGTATACAGGTGCAGCTCAAAAAATTCGAATATCGTGAAAATGTTCAATATTTTTTGTCACTCATTTCAGAAAGTGAAACTCATATATTATATAGATTCATTACACATAGAGTGAAATATTTCAAGCCTTTATTTCTTGTAATTTTGATGATTATGGCTTACAGCTAATCCCCAAAACCCAAATTCAGTGTCTCAGAAAATTTTAATATTGTGAAAAAGTTCAATATTGGAAACTCATGGTGTCACACTCCAATCAGCTAATTAACTCAAAACACCTGCAAAGGTTTCCTGAGCCTTTAAATGGGCTCTCAGTCTGGTTCAGTAGGCTACACAATCATGGGGAAGACTGCTGACTTGACAGATGTCCAGAAGACAGTCATTGACACCCTCCACAAGGAGGGTAAGCCACAAAAGGTCATTGCTAAAGAAGCTGGTTGTTCACAGAGTGCTGTATCCAAGCATATTCATAGAAAGTTGAGTGGAAGGAAAAAGTGTGGTAGGAAAAGATGCACAAGCAACAGGTATAACCGCAGCCTTGAGAGGATTGTCAAGCAAAATCCATTCAAGAATTTGGGGGAGCTTCACAAGGACTGGACTGAGGCTGGAGTCAGTGCATGAAGAGCCACCACGCACAGACGAATCCAGGACATGGGCTACAAATGTCGCATTCCTCGTGTCAAGCCACTCCTGAACCAGAGACAATGTCAGAAGCGTCTTACTTGGGCTAAGGAGAAAAAGAACTGGACTGTTGCTCAGTGGTCAAAAGTCCTCTTTTCAGATGAAAGTAAATTTTGCATTTCATTTAGAAATCAAGGTCCCAGAGTCTGGAGGAAGAGTGGAGAGGCACAGAATCCATGTTGCTTGAAGTCCAGTGTGAAGTTTCCACAGTCAGTGATGATTTGGGGTGCCATGTCCACTGTGTTTTCAGAAGTCCACAGTCAACGCAGCCATCTACCAGGAAATATTAGAGCACTTCATGCTTCCTTCTGCTGACAAGCTTTATGGAGATGCTGATTTCATTTTCCAGCAGGACTTGGCACCTGCCCACACTGCCAAAAGTACCAAAAGCTGGTTCAATGACCATGGTATTACTGTGCTTGATTGGCTAGCAAACTCGCCTGACCTGAACCCCATAGAGAATCTATGGGGTATTGTCAAGAGGAAGATGAGAGACACCAGACCCAACAATGCAGACGACCTGAAGGCCGCTATCAAAGCAACCTGGGCTTCCATTACATCTCAGCAGTGCCACAGGCTGATCACCTCCATGCCACGCCGCATTGATGCAGTAATTCATGCAAAAGGAGCCCCAACCAAGTATTGAGTGCATAGAAATTAACATACTTTTCAGAAGGCTGACATTTCTGTTTAAAATATACTTTTTTATTGATCTTATGTAATATTCAAATTTTCTGAGACACTGAATTTGGGTTTTCATTAGCTGTAAGCCATAATCATCAAAATTACAAGAAATAAAGGCTTGAAATATTTCACTCTATGTGTAATGAATCTATATAATATATGAGTTTCACTTTCTGACATGAGTGACAAAAAATATTGAACTTTTTCACGATATTCAATTTTTTTGAGCTGCACGTAAAACGACGCCCTAACTGTCAGCGTGGCGAGCGTGCATCATAAAAAAATTGAAAAATCCAAAAACCAGCATTGCTCGTTTGGAACCACTCGTTAGCGTTTGACGTCATTTACCAGTGCTTCGCCAACTTCAATTCTGCATTCCAATCCCTTATGTTAGCCGTCCTTCTCTCCTCTGTCCTCGTCTGACCCGGAAATCGATCGAGGTCCGCCATCTTTAAGGACATTCCAAACCGCTAAATGCTCCACCGAGGAGCGAGGAGTGGGGAAAGAGGAAGCTCCCGGGGAATCCTTCAGTGAGGAAACACGAGTGCATCCTTTGCGGAAGTCTTTAGTCGAAACGCGTGACGTGTTTGATCCACAACCACATCTGCCACTGTGTAAAAACATGGCGGGACCACTCATACACAAATTGAAGTGCTTTCCGTTCCTTTCTATTTATTTTATAAAGCGCTTTAATTTATAATGCCACTCGTTCTTTCGGACAAACGAAAGGCAAGTTTATTCATGAAAAAATAGACAACAAACATTATAGTTCAGCGTGTAAGCGTAAAATTTCGGACGTTTTTTTGTCCCATATAGTTGTTTGTTAGCTAATGTTACTGCATAGGAAACGCAAGCTTCAATGAACCCATGTCTTTTCAAAACTGTATAAAATGTTCCGATATATGTAGGCTATGCAATAGGCTATGTCACGTTTAGCCTATATTCACACTGTTGAATGCATCCCGAAAAGTAGGCTAACTGAGAAATAGGCTCTACAGTCGCTGCTCGTTGAACACGCTGAAACATGAACACACAGCTGCCTTACGTTCAAAATATGTTCTTACTCACTCTTGTATGACTGAGAAATAATAATTTCAATTCAGTCTATGTTTCTGCATTTGCTGTCTTTGACCGATGAAATTCATATTAGGCTAGCTTATTAGGATAGCCTCCTATTTTGCATCATGTACTTACATATGTCATGTCTGATATATGGGCTTGTGAAGCCCCTTGACACATGCCGTTGTGATTTAGGGCTATACACAGACATTACTAGCTGGCTTTTACTTTTACAGGTTTGTTGTGTCATTTACAGGGACAGATGAGAGCACCCTCAGCCCAAAAAAGGTTGGGGACCGCTGGTGTAAAACATTATTTCCAACATAAAGTTAGCAAAGCTGTATCCTGTCTGGGAAGCTGAATGTGATCTCTAAATCTGATATAGCATGTGGTGCCATATCTTTACTGCAACATTGGACTGTGATTCCAAACACTTTTAAAAAACCAAAACAAGCAGTACATGGCTTTATGATTGAATTGTTTACAAAAGCGCAATTCTTCAAGGATCTAGCCTCTTAATTTCCCTCTCAAAGATGACCAGATTGATGCATTTAACTTACAAAATTTTCTCTCGGGGGAGCATGCCCCTGGACCCCTCTAGAGGACAGGGTTAACCGTTTCATACTCACAGTATACACGCCGCCTTAGACACTACTACACCACTGAGTAACATTAAACTCTAAAACTGGCATAACAAAAATCTGATTGTTGGCTAGCAAGCAAAGGCTAGTTAGCTTTTGTGCAAATAATGGCTTAACGCAGCACTGTATCATGCACCATAGCCTGTCACTGAATTTAGCAGTGCAGTGGGACACAGGTGACATTACCAAAGAAGATGGATCAATGATGTTAAAGCAGGAAGATGTTTTAATTTATTATTCATATCTCATTGACATTTAGAGATAGGATGAAGGATTGTTGTGAAACAACATTTATGCTGTATTCAATATATTCAATATTAGTGAATTTGTCATTGTCAATATCGATATGGGCTTGATGGTAACATGCCCATGATAGTAATGCGTCATGATGGTAACATCCCCAAACCCGTGGTATGCCTCCCATGACTGCAGAATGGTATTGTTGCAGCCCTACATGAAAAACACACATACAAACACATATAAAGACAAATACACACAGACACATTCACACACACACACACACACACACACACACACACACACACACACACACACACACAGTCCTGTATTCATATCTTTGTGGGGACGTCCTAAACCTAACCCTAATCATAACCCTAAACCATAACCCTAGCCATAACCCTAAATTCTAAACCTAACCCTAAACATAACATTTGACCCCTAATCATAACCCTAACCCTAACCATAACCATAATTGTAACCATAGCCCTAAACCCAACCCCTAAACCTAAAATGAACTTTTCCCTCATGGGGACCATTCCCGAGTCCCCACAAGGGAGCATTTAACAACCTTTTCTATCCTCCTGGGGACATTTAGTAGGAAGTAGGCTAAACATGCCCACACACACACACACACACACACACACACACACTCACCTCCATATATCAGGGCCTTGCCTTTCAGATGCACCTGCACACACCTTAGTCACAGTGAGTACACACACCCATGATATTTCATGCATGTTTTTTAATCATTCAGGGTAATAGCTATAAAACCATATCTTGGTAACACACTGCAAACTCTGATAGTGTATATCTGATTCATTCTGGTCTCACATAAACACTTGAACTGAATTATTGGCAAACATTTTACAGTGTATTGCCTGCACTAATACTCTGTCCTTTTCTGATGGAGAAATTCAGTTGGGAGGACACCGGGGCCACTCCTTCGCTCCATAGCCATAGTTAGGAGCACAGGGTCATGTGTGATTTGGGCTGGGGTGACATCATGCGCATGGCGATGTGCAGGGGCTCAGCAAATCGGGCCTGAAAGGTGTGCAGGTGCAGCTGGGGGGCGTTGATGCTGTAGAAGGAGACTCTGCCCTCTTCGTAGCTCAGCCGAACCTCCACCCCCTGCAGGGCGGTACACCTCTTCAGAGGGGTTTCCCGGCCCTGGCAGTAGGCCCTCAGGAGGTTATTGCACCACATCAGACACCAGCACCCCGGGCTGCTCTCCAAGGCGCTGGCCAGCCCCGCCCGCTCCAAGCCCCGGTAGCACACGCCCACTGCCCATTGGCACCCGTCTGCCTGCATCCGCCAGCGGTGCCGGCCGCCAGAGAAGCCCTGGGAGCTGAGCACCTGCAGGAAGTTGGCGAAGCGCTGGCGGCGCGTTGGGTACGGCTGCCTGACCACACTGAACGTCGCCGTCTTCAGGTCCTCCGAGAGCAGGAGGCTGGGGTGCGCTGTGTCAGGGTTCAGGGTGACCTCTGAGGGGTCGATCGTGGCCCGGAGGGCCCGCTGGGCGTCGGCCAGCCCCGTCCGCAGGTCTGTGTTCAGGGCCTCCAGAGCGCCGCACAGCCGCCCGGCGTCCACGCCTGACACTGCAGTCTGTGGCTGGAGGTCCCGGAGCCCCAGGGCCTCCTCACTTCTGCGCAGCTCGGCGTCGATCGCTTCCATCACACGCGTTCTGTAACAGCTCACCCGTGCTGCTATCTGCTCCAGAAGTTGCGCCGCCTTCTCCCTCAGCCGTGCATTCGCCACTTGGGCCGCCACCTCCACCCGTCCCCTCTGAGAGAGTTCCTCCGTGAGCTGCAGCCTGTCGCTCAACTCCGCCAGCTGGGACTCTTCTTCCTGGCATGAGCCTTCCGGCAAATGAAGAGGCGCCTCCGCCTCCAGGTGCACGTCTGCCCGGAACGTCTCTTCCTTCCCCTGGGCGCACATTGTGATGTCACAATGGTGGCAGGTCTTCACCTCCAGAGGGCTCCCCAGGCAGTGGTCGCAGTAACTCGGCAGCCTGCTCGTCAGGTTTTCTTCCTCATTCCCCTGCCAAAGGTGAAGATCAGAACGACTGAACGAGGAAGCGGTGGTTGCGGGAATGCGTGTGACTCAGCAGACTGCTCGCGGCCAGAGCAAATGAAGCAAAGTCCACAGCTCTTTCAAATATTTACTCAAACTGCCAAAGTCCACGTCCGCATACGCAGGTGCGTCCGCACAGGTGTGCAGAAAAGCACAGGGACGTTGTCAGCGCATTAGCAGCTCGTCACGTAAGATTACCTCTGCTGCTCTGTCACCTTTGCAGCTCAAAATGCAAACTGTGGATCCGTTAAGTAAACTTGAACTAATGCCATTTGTCAAAGGCTATTTCTACTGAACAGCAGGGTTCGGGGAAAGCTTTGTGGGTAAAACATCGCTGACAAAAGGAAACGGGACACAACCCCTGTGTTAATGACAGATGGATACATTCTTTATTGTTCATCAAAGCTCAATACATTTAATTCCAGTCCTTCTCGTTTCAACCCTGTACTCTAATTTTTGCAAACATATCCTTCATACCATAACACTCAAGTATATTAGCATCCACGCTATAATTCGCTGTTAAACGTATCAAGACAAGGCTACCATTTACAAGAACACAAGTCAAACAGGAATATACTGGCCAGTTAATTTAAATAAACAACAGTGTACCTCCAGAATTACGTAAAGAGAGCGATGCAGAAGGTAAGTTAGACAGTTAATAATTATGGATATCATCATTGAATCTTCCTCAGTTTTAATGGTAATTTCTGCTCTTGATTATTTAATAGTATGTATTTATTATTATTATTATTATTATTATTATTATTATTATTATATTAAACCTTTATTTAACCAGGTAATGTCTCATTGAGATTAAAATCTCTTGAGCTGGCTAAGGGGGAAAGTCATACAACAAAGTTGCTTAGAAATACAACATAAATGACAAGACACTTAGATAAATACAATCTAAGTCCATAATGTCAATCAAATAAAATATATAATATAAAAAATTAGCAGCACAGAAACATTTACCAATAGAGTTATATGTTTAATGAACCCAAAACTTTGACATGATATTACATTTTTGTACATTAAGGCATGAGCTACAGCTGCAAACTGCACATTCTTGGAGACTATTCTTGGTCTGATATAGGCGTGAACCAGCACTGGTGTACTGTATACAGGCGTTCAGCCAGAAAAATAAAAAACCAACACACACGTCAACTCTCCAGGGCTGCATTAGACCTTTACTCTCAGCCCCTTGGGCACCTGAATGGGGGGGGGGGGGGTGGGGGGATGTCCCGGGTAGGGGGTGTCACGCCCTCAGCTCTGCAGGGTGATCCAGGACTGTGGGGTGGTGGAGTGGATGCTGAAGGCAGGGTACACGGTCTCCCCGAAGGTGGCCCGGAAGGTGTGCAGGTGCTGCCGGCACCCTATGATGCTGTGGAAGCTCAGAGTGCCCCCGTCGTAATCCAGGGTCACCTCCACCCGCGAGGGCGGAACCGTCTCGGCCAGCGCCACGTTGCAGGAGGCGTGGCACGCCGTCAGCTTGCTGTTTTTCCACTGGACGCGCCAGGACACCGGGTTGTGCCCCAGCCGGCTGTGGTCCCCCCTCCGAGGCACGCTCTTGTAGGACAGGCCCACCGACCACATGCACTGGCCCATCTCCACCACCCAGATGTGCTCCCCGCAGGAGAAGCCTTGGGCACAAAGCACCTGGGGGGCTGACAGGAACCTCTCGGGGTGGTCTGGGTGGGGCTGCTTGGTGGTGCTGTACTTGACCGTCCGCAGATCGTTGGAGAGGAGCAGGCCGGGGTGAGCTGTGTTGGGGTTGAAGGTGAGTTCCAACGGGCTGAGGAGGACGACCAAGGCCTGGAGCAGCCGCCCTACCTCCACCTTGAAGTGATCTGCCCGGGCGCCGGCGAACAGCCTCTTCATGTCGAGCGGGTCGGGCCCCGCCCCTGGCGCTGCCACCCAGCCCCCGGCCGCGGCCTTGATAGTGGGCTCCGCCTCCAAGAAGAGGCGAACGAATCGACGCTCGTCAGTTTCGTGCAGGACGGCCGCCGCGCCCTGCTGGGCTTCCCGCAGTAGGCTCTGCTGCTCGCCCATCTGCTTAAGGCTCTCTCGCCACCCCTCCTCCAGGCGCCACTGCTCCTCCTCCAGTAGCTTGCCCAGCCGGGCCTGGTACCCGGTCACCAGGTCCGCCATTCCACCCAGCAGCGCCAGGGCCTTGGCACCCAGCTTGTCGCTGCGCGTCCTGCAGATGGCCTCATCGCTGGCACCCCTCTGGACCAGCGACTCTATTGCCAGCAGCTTGAATCGCACCTCCTTCTCCTGGCACTCCAGCACATGCCGGAACTCTGCCACCGCTGTCTCAAATGTCTTGATGTCGTGGTCCTGGTGGGCCCCCTCTCTGAAACAGGAAGCGCAGAGGAAGGCGTTGTCGCTGCCGCAGAAGTACTCAGGGGTCTTGCGGTGCTGCGGGCAGGTGGACGTCCACTCTGAACTCGGCAGCGGCTCCACCAATGAATGCCGCTTGACCGGGTGCCTCAGCAGGTGCCTCTGTAAGTGCTGGGCGCACAAAGACACTTCGCATCTCAGGCAGGTTTTCACAGCGGGCATGCCTTCTCCCAGGCAGTGCTCACACAAAACTTCCCCCGCCCCAACCGCCACAGAGGCCGCTGCCACCGCTGTTGCCTTGTAGCCCTCAACGATGCCGGAGAGCTTGAAGTTGCGCTGCAGCGTGTCCGCCCCCGGATACTCCTCCCGGCACTCGGGGCAGCAGTGCGCCGGACCTTTCCGGGCCCGAGCGGCACCCCGGATGCAGGCCTGGCAGTAGTTGTGCCCGCAGGGCAGCACTATGGGGTCGGAATACAGCTGCAGGCAGATAGGGCAGCTGAGCTCAAGGGCAAGGGCTTCTCGGGGTTCGGAGAGAGACATGACCGCGGCTGCTTCTCTCAGCTCCGCGCCACGCACTGAGGGAAAGAACCGGGTAGTGGGAACGCTGACGCTGTAACTGGAAGAGCCGGTTGGAATATCTGCTGAGCGACATTCCTCAACTGACTGCTGTTATCAAAAAAGACAGCTTGGAAAACTAGACAATTTAGCACCACCGCCACCAGTCAGACATTTTACTTATACAGCGACAACCATCTTCAACTCAAAGTAGTTAACTTGGCAAATGTTAATTATAAGCTGCCAGTTTGGTGGATTGTGCACACATTAAACTGTAGAGTGTAATGTAGGATTTTGCTATCACACATATAAACAGGGCATGATACACTGAGCTCTATTGACAGTAAGCATTATCACACGAGCCAGCAATCCTGTATACAACAGCTTTCATTGCCAGGGATGCCACGCTCAAACAATTACTTTATTGATTGTCCTATATCAGCAGTTGCACACTGTGTCCCACCTAAAGACCATGTAATACAGGAAGGTTATAAAAGGTTTACGCTACACCAACCTGGGTATTTTCATAGAGCACAACTTAAGGAGCGCTGTTACTAATTTTCTATCACCAAATGGGTTGTACTATTTAGGCTCAGCAGGAAAAATGTAAAAATGGGACAAACTGAGAATGTTATTATCCAGTTAAGATTTAGGAAATCCATAATAATAATTATCATTAATAAAGAGGCATTGTTTAATGAGCATGTGCAAGCCCTTTGCAAATACAGTAGTTTATTCATGTGTCATAAATCAGGTTGTCACCCACACTCGCATCAAACTGTCCCAAACATACATGTTTAAGGGTAACACTCTAGACTGCCATCTAGTGGACATTGTAGATATCCTCACAGCATGTCAGCACTGTGTAGATATAACAGACAGATACGCATTCAAGGCCTCTTCAGGCTTCCATAGAAATTTTATTATTGTATTCCACTAAAGTATGTATAATTCTAATCCTTCTTTAAAGGTATATGCTATGCAGAATTGTTTGCCTTGCTGTCATCCTGTATTTACAAAGAGGTGAAGGGTTGTTCCTCCCGACTTATTTTTCCATAGAGTTCAATAGGACAATAAGTCAGGAGAAACAACCCTTAAAGTGATCCATCCATATCTACTGCATATCTGGCAGCAGAGTGATGATTTCAGGCTTGTTTGATACCTCAGACCCTTGATGACTTACAGCCATTTAGCCAACCATGGGTTCCATACTATTCTTCTGTAATTTACAGCTTAATCTAGTCCCACCCCCTAATTCTCATAGAGATTAATTCAAATGCAGAGAGGTTATAGTATCGCTTGTTAGAGTATTTGAAAATCAAGACTTTTGATCTTTTTATACCCAGTCATGATAGTATCACCTGCTTACCTGTGGAATGTTCCAAACAGGTTTTTTTTAACTTCCCCCTTTTTTTGCCCGTCCCATTTTTTTTGGAACGTGTTGCAAGCATCACATTTGGAATTAGCATATATTTACAAAAATTAATAAAGTTGATAAGGTAAAACATTAAATATCTTTTCTTTGTACTGTTGTCAATTAAATATGTGTAAAATATAATTTACAAATCACTGCTTTCTGCTTTTATGTGCATTTTACTTACAGTCCCAACATACAGTTTTTTGGAATTGGGGTTTGTACATAGTCCCCAACATATTGGGGGACTAAAAGTAATTGGTCAATTGGCTACCCAGCTGTTTCTTGGCCAGCAGCTGTGTGTTGTTGCATCATTAGTTCATGCACAAAAAAAATATCTGTAATTTATTCTAGGTGTGGAGTTTGCATCTGGAAACGGTTGCTGTTGTCTCTCTGCATGAGGACCAGAGAAATGTCAATGCGTATGAATACTTATGTAAATGAGAGATTTCAGTTTTCAATTTTTAATACATTTGCAAAAATTTCTAAAAACATTCATTTTCATTTTGTCATTATGGGCTATTTTGTGTAGAATTTTGAGACAAAAAAGTGAACTCAATCTATTGTAGAATATGTCTGTAATGTAATAAAACGTGGAGAAGGTGAAAGCGGTGTGCAGACATTCCGGCTTGACTGTACATCTCCCACATATATAAACACCAGACTAAAGTACTACTTTGAACACAAAGAATCTAATAACCATCTGGAATAAAATATGAACATCAAACACTTTTCTAATTTGCATAAATTTAACATATGCTTGTGAATGTACAAATAAGAATGTTATTCATACACCAGAGAAGAAAATGATTCACATGAGGATCATCACATTTTGATCTTAAGTCACCTCACTATGTGAATCAAAAAGATCTCAAAAATATTTATGCAGCAGTCATTAAAAATAAAAATATAACAGAATATAATGCAGATGAACTTCAGTGTAACGTAACTTGTTGGTGGTGTTGTTTTACAGTGACTCCAGCCCCCCTCTGAAACAGGCAAGCAGGCAGCTCTGTGCGGGCTAACACATCTGCTCATCAAGTTTCCAGTAAGGTGTTACAGTGGCTGAAAAGGAGTAAACCATCGACATCCGCATCATCTGGATACGGGACAAGGAGTTCTGTAGCGAGTGACGCAGAGACGTGTGACATGGAAACACTGGAAGAGGAAAGTGACACTCCGCTCTAAACACTGCTCTGCACTGTCCCCATGTGGTATATTTTGTAAGTACATCATCTATTGTTTTCTGAAGCCTACCAAATTGTAAATCCATCAGCCCCTTAACATTTTAATTTGTTTTTGATACATTTAAAATTATTTTCATATTTCTGACTGAGAAAGTGCCTATTTACAGCAAAAAAAATTTTAAATCACCCATTTTGAAAAAATATGAAAATATTCAGTAATTATTTCAACACAATTGTTTCAATGGGCATGCCAAAATAAAATGTAAAACTGTAGACATAGTTGTAGTTGTAAGTTGACAGCTGTGTGATATGATAGTCTACATGACATACACAATATCAGAATTATATAACATCTTTTTATATGTATCTGACTGGTTAGCGTCACTGGGTTGCAGGTTTGAACCTCGGCTATGCCCATGTCATCAGCTGGCTGACAGGGAGTCTACTGTGGAAGGACACAGTTGGTCTCACTGGGTTCCTCTGGTTACTGCAGCATTAGTTATTCCCAATGGCTCACTTTGCACAGACAGACTGAGGAGAAAAATAGCTTTTTGTGTATGTTGTATAAATAGAAAAATGTATTAACTGAGAAGCACCAGAAATGCACAATTTGCACAAGTGAACACAAACCCTTGCTAGTTAAGATGGTTGACCAGCGTGGTCTTGCAGGTTAAGTGGTGTGCATGCATGATGTGTGCGTGCATGCATGCGCTTCTTAGTTCTGTGCGCTCTCTCATTAGTTATGTGCTCGCTTCTTAGTTCCGTGCGCTCTCTTGTTAGTTCTGTGTTCGCTTCTCAGTTCAAGTAGCTCGCTTCTCACGTCTGCGTGCTCTCGCTTCTTTTTTTTGTAATCGGAAATATATCAGGGATTAAGGTTTGCTAGACGAATGGTCGATAGAAATGGCAGATTTCTTTAGAAAAGCAATGAAAAACGGGAATGAAAACGGCTAGCAGGTGAATCGTAGCCTAACCTAAATGTACGTAGCATCTAAAAATGCAGCTAAAGTTAGAAATGCACAATGCCATAATAAAAGATTTCTCCACATGCATCTACGTGAATACATTTCAATAAATTATCTGACATTCATTGCATTTACGTTGCTTTTCTAAAGAACACATCACCAGTAAAAAGCACATGATCTGGTTGACATCATTTTAGTGGAATAAAGACATTTGTCTATGCTCATAATTGCTGTTTTGCTCTGTTCAACCTTGTTTTTGTGCTCTCCTATTAAAGACAGCATTCTCTGTCTTTCTTCACATCCACCATTGCAGTAGCTAGCTAGCTACAAACGCTCTGCTGAAACGAGTGATATGCAGTTTGTGAACAAATCTTTCTTTTTGAACGACGCTTTATGCTATGAGTCGTTTGAGTCTGATTGACTGTTGTGAATTAGAAAAATGCCCCAGCTCATTCCAAAGTCATTATGACTACTACTAGCGGTTAAAAGAAACATAGCTAGTCGGCTACAACCCAATTCTGATCAGCACAAAATCAATTCGACCTCATTCCACTCAGAGCCATATGGCAATATCCCACAGCTCCAGTGTCTTGACACAAACCAAATTCCTCTCAAGTTTTAACAGAGAGAAAATGCTACACCATTAATAATTGGGTTTAGCCTACTCAGCATGGATCAACCAGAAACCCTATTGACTAGGGATGGTCCTAATGACTAATTTCCCTGACGTTTAAACGGAAGTTTAAACTTAGACTAGTCGACTAGTCTAAAAGTAAGAAAACACTTAGAAAACAGTCAAAATTTAGCACAATTTAATCTATAAGGTTAAACATTGTCCGAAAAAATATTGCGTATATTATAAGAGCCATTTGAAACCGTTAATCACATTCTTCAATAACCAAATTGTATTTGAAATGCCGTTGAAATGTGTGGCACTTTGTGCCTTGCATTATGAACATTGCACATTATCCTAGAAAACATGACAACAACTCACCAAATAAAAGTTAACAAATAACATTTATTGAAAACAATATTCAATGTAACAAAACATTTTTAGGAAACGTGCCTGATTATTACAACGGCATTTTCATTTGGTGAACGCGATCGCATAGCAAATACAGTAAAAAATAATAATCGGTCATCAGAAAAACTACCAATAGGCCCACAAAAAAATAACAATTAGGCCTACTGATCGACGTGACATTACATTCGTTTTATTGCGCTATTCAACAATGCAATAGGCCTACTTACTCTTTCCACCTCGCTGGTTTAACTTGCAGGGCGAACAGGCTATTAATGCGTTTTGTTTCTTTCCTTCGTTTTTTAAATTTTTTTATTTTATCCGGCGTTGTTAACATTAGTAACGGATGCTTGTTTTTTTATAAAGCAACATTTGACCAGGAAAACATGACATTTCAGTGCAAATTATGTCAATATGTAATTTAAATGTGTATATTAATAAAATAATAAGTTTAACCGACTAGCGAGGGTAGCAACGTTTAATCGGCGAGTCGACTAAACGCGTACATCCCTACTATTGACAAAATAATTCTGTTAAATCTAATGATATGTCATGGATCATGTCTTCCTTTCCTTATCTCCGCGTTTTTTTATTCTTTTTGTCTTTTACCGGTAATCTATCAGATTTTTCTGTGTTTTCCGCTACGGCTTCTGCTTTCGCCTCGGTGATTAGTGAGTTCACCTGTTATGCATTTCCGCTCACTACTTATACCCCGCTTCCTCCTTTTCTCGTCGCTTCCATGTTATTTCACGTAACATTTGAGCCGGTAAAAGGTATAGGAAGTTGTGCTGCTATCGACCGCTTTGCTTCTCAACGCGGGACTTGTTAGCAGTACAATTTAGCAAAAGCAAAGTGAGCTTTTTCGCTCTTATTTCAGAGCAGAGGTTTTCGTTTCTTTGTTTTCCACTCATACCTACGAGTGCTCTCACCCTAAGTTTTAGGGGTCTTTTGAGTTTTCTCCTTCCTTTCTTTTTGTTCGCTCCACAAACGGGAGTTAGATAAGCGTGACTGCTTATTTCTTTTGTTTTGCTCGGATATCGAGTTCCTCGTTTTTATCGCAAGGTTATTTGTGTTCTCCTTATTTTCCCCCGTCCACTACGGATTATTGTCCGTTTCAGTGGTGTTCATTTGAACACTTTAAGATTCCGCATCTATCGCATCTGGACCTCCAATATTTCCTCCGTGTCTCTGGCATAGAGATCCCCAACATAATATTCCAAGACACCTTAATAGCCTACTGTTCATTATGAAATTATTACATTTTGCTGTTTGTGACCGAATTGTGTTAAACCGAATTAATATGGAATTGTGTTCAGATAGGTTAGACTACTAAAAATGACAGCAAATACTTCTTAAAGTGGTGGTATTTTTATTTTAGAACTCCTGACAACATTGAACAGAATAAATACAATTTTGTATAATAGAATAAATAAAGAATGGTTCAAATAAACACATTTAAATATGGTATCCAAATAAATCTTTACCAAATACTATTTAAAATTTATAAACAACACAGGCTCCTGTGCACACACACACACACATCAAATATTTGGTGTGTTTGTCAGATTTGGCTGGCTATCTCTCCCATAGGGGGAGACCAGAGACGATTGTGCCCCAATTAGTCTTTTACCCGATTGCTAAGAGACCGCTTGTGACAACAAATGAATAACTTCATACTCTCTATTAACATTTACTCTTGTTTATTCACTCGAATCTCTAACCTGATAGGCACATTTTGAATTTAAACAAAATCAGTTCAAAGGAACAAATGACCCCGTCATCTGCGTCGTTTGTGCCCTTAAGCGGGGTCAGTTGTTTTTTGAGACAATAATTCCTCTGACGAGAACTTGGCTCACCACTCGCCTATATAGGCCTACAAAGATACCACTAAATGTTTTTGTTGGTGCTTCTCATTCATCATTAAAAGTGATTAAAAGGGGAAATATGCTGCAACAATGAAAAATACAACACTTGTAATGTGACATCATATGCCATCTTATATGAAAATCCTACAGTATATATAGGAACCATATGGAAGCCGCCTGTGCGATATACCAGGGGGAGCTGCCAGGAGAAAAGACGAAGCTACCAGATGCCATAGATATCACTCGCCTACTGGGAAACAACCGAGAAAATGATCCAAGGCCGTGCTTTTCTTTTACTTAATTTCTCCAGTTAAAATGAAAACGATAATGGATTGTGATACGAAGATTGTAACACCGGCTGTGTTGTTATGAAGTGCAATCTCCATATGAGACACTAGAGGGGGTAAAATGCTGTATCTGTAGACTTTAATTACTTTTTGGTTCCCTAAAATGGGTGGTATTATGTGTAAAAATGGCTACAATTGCTAAAGCATAAATAGAATAAAATAGAAATAGTATTTTCTAACATTATCAATGTCTTGACTGTATTTTTTGAAATCAATTTAATGCTACCTTGGTGAATACAAGTATCAATTTCTTTCAAAAACATAAAAATGTCTGATTCCAAACTTTTGAATGGTAGTGTATATATTACATATATTTTTTGAAAAAAATTCGATTAGCTTTCATTCTAAATTGGTGCTCATCTCAGTTTTAATTATCTGTAACTGTTGAGTACCACTGTTCATACGAATCTGTTATATTTATCATTTGTTTCACTTAACTCTATGGGGTTATGTAATTATGTTAAATGAAAACCTTCATTGTTTTTTGCAAAACAATTTGGGGCAGATTTCTGGTATTTCCAAGAACCTCATTCTACCAATAATGATGCCAATTATTGGAGATCTTACTGCGGTAATTTTCTATGGCTCCCTCTTGGCTCCGAACGTTCAGCTGAGGCGGCTACTTTGAATGAACAGATTTAATGATGATATTCTACAAGCACAATGTGACTGCTGGACAATTTATCTGTCAAGTAATTAAGTACAACAATTGTATTATTAATACTGCCAATGCTTATGGGTACAATAGCAAACTAGAAAATGATAATGTTATTCTATAAACAAAAAAATATTTTTATGGACTGGTTAGATAAATATCCAAAAGCCACTCTGATGGTAGGAGGGGACTTTAGATGGTTTAGTTAATAAATGGCCCCCTGGTCAGCCAAACATAGCCAACGCTTTTGCCTCATAGATATCTGGAGAGTAAAATTTCCTTATAATAGATCATTTACATGGAGCAATAAAACCGGATCAAGTCAGTCTAGGATAGATTTTTGGCTAATTTCAGAGAATTTTGACAAAGATTTTGTTGATGTGGATATTCTGCCCACCCTTCTTACAGATCACAAAGCCGTTCATATTAATATCAAACTGTCTACCCTTAATTCCTGTGCTACCAGATCACTATATTGAAAACTCAATAGATCTCTGCTTAGGGAATCAGTTGTGTTTTAAATGCAACTGCTGGTAAGAAATATACAGTATACCAGTCTGCATTGCGTTGGTTGTGCTTATGCACTGTGCGGGAGCAACGTCCACTGTAATCTAATGACGAATCTTCTCCGTGATAAGTTAGAAAGGGACTTGAAGCAAAAAACAAAAAGGACTGTTAAAGCAGCTAAAGTGTTTATTCTTTCGCATCAAGTTTCCACTTTGGGTGCTACTACAGGCTTCTCGCTGAAATATTTTGACAGCCTGTGAGGAAGAAGCCGCAGTAACAAACGCATCATTTTATTTTCGTGATTAGTTTTTTACACAGCAAAGGAAATAGCTTAAATATTTTGGAGCGAGTGTCACACATATCCTACATCCGCATCGCATTTTTTTTTTGGTTACCATGACACCGATTTTTCTCTCGCTGAATCTGCTTCACAAGTTCGAGAATATCTTTTCACTTTTGCATTGCTGAGGTGATACGGAGTAAAACAGATCTCTCTTGTATAGGCTTTGCGTCCCTTTCAAACGATCATTGAATGCAAATAAGGATTGTCTGCCACATTGTAGGCCTACTGCATAGCAGGTTTTCTTCTCTGCTGTCATCTTTAGCTTTGAGCCAAAGAAAGTATAGTCGAAAATGGGCCTCTGGTGAAGTGCGCTGCTGCGTTATTAATTACGCCCTAGATCCTGCAAACCCGTCTGGCCTCTGTAGTGATACAACGATAGGCTACATTCCTCTAACACAGCGGCAAGAAAAACAAAACCTTCAGAAACGCGGATTGCCTTTCTCTTTCTCTCTCTAAAATAAGGCAGACCCTATTGGAGTTCCTGGAATTACGGCCTAACTCCCGAACGCCGCATCCCAGCGGCCATCATCCTAACAGCAACAGGCGCATTCCTGAGCGCAAATACTTTTCCCTTCTATGGGTAAATCCAAGCGGTGGGCAGGCTCCAGTTTGAGCAGCCACACAGACCCATTGGCTGAGAGGGAGGCGGGGGGCGGGGAAAAACAGAGCGATGGTTAACTAACTTTTCAGATGACTGCCAGTCGTGGATGCGAAAAGAGACGAAGGCGTGTAGATTTTGATCCAACCACCTCCCAAAAGCTACAGTAAGGTGAGACTGATTTTGATTTTTGAAACTATTTCGGTTGTTGTGTTGTTGTTTGAGATTTTGATGTTCTGGCTTGGATTCCCAGCGTGAAGGATAACAGCAAGAATGGTTAGGTAAATTAGAGACCTCATTGTATATACCCTGTTCAAGATTACAGTTGTTTTTGACTAGGAAGATGTCCTGTAACTCATGGTTGGTTTAAATGAAACTAAACTTTCAAGACTTGCATTCAGATTTGTTTTGAATCTGGCCATTGTAAAGCAGAGAATCCACTGTCAGGATATCCGGTCAGTGGTCTAAATGAAAAATCAGTTGGACATTTGGGACCTATTACAATGGGAAAGAGGAAGTACAACTGCAAAGCATTTATATTAGGGTTTAAGAAAGTGTGTTTGTGTGTGCGTGCATATATGTACATGTATATACAGTACGTATACTCACACGCTCAGACACACACACACACACACACACAAACACACACACAGCCCTGTTAATATGAAGCATTTGTTAGTTTTGTCAGACCACCTTGTCTTATTCCAGATAGCCTGCAGCATGTATTTAAATCTTGAGTAACTGGACTGTCCCAGGAAAACAGGTGGATGCATCCGCTTCATCCCACGACAGACCTAAACTGGTAAAGTTGACCCAGCATCCCAGTGAATTCCTTTCTCCCAGGATAGCATGAGGACAGAGGCTCTGAGATTGCAACAAATTAGGTCAGGTAACAGAAATAATCTACTATCGTGAATTTAATCTCCCGGGATAAAAAAAAAATCCCATAAAGAAGCAGGCCCGGCTCCAGCTCTCGATAAAAAAATGGGCCAGGGAAATTTTGAGGGGGAAAAAATAGCAAAATATAAATGTTAATACTATACGTCATGATAAAAATAAATACATTTACTCCCAACAAAATCAGTACAGTGCTCAGTGCCCACTTTAGTAGGAAGTTTAAATCTTTGGACAGTTTACCAGTCATTGCAAGAACAGAAATAATCCATGGATCCATGGATTTGATCATTTCTGTCAGCCTTTGCCGTCAAAAAACCTCTCCCAGTAGAATTTAAGCTTAATAGCACACGATTCTAGTCATTATGAAGCAGCAACACACCAGCTTTTAATGATGAAAGTTGCACAGTTGGAGCACTGGCTTAGTCATGGGTGGGCCAGGGTGGGCCACAGTCACCTAAATAGTAACCTGGCCCACCCGTTTATCTTGGCTGAACCACCACACCCAATTGTGAATGTTCACCTATAGGTAGTTTTGGCCCATCTAGTTCTATGCAGGCCCAACTATATGAATATTTCTAGCTAAACTGTTGAGCTGGACTGAATGTCGGGCAGGTATGATGAGTCCCGGGTCGAGGCTCATCACTGCTGCCACAGTGGAGAGAGCAGATTTCTTGGCAGCCTGTGACAAGGGCAGTGAGCCTTAACTGAGGGCCGGACAGCACCACACGGAGATGCAGGAGACATGGGAAGAGAACTCAAGAGAAAGTGGGTGGAGAATCACAGGCGATGTCATAGTGTGGGCGTAGTCACCAGTCAGGCTGTGCAAATTAGTCAAATGAATTAGCATGATGTGGGGGCTTTGTGGCCACTGGCGAGGCGAGGAGGGCAGAGTCAGCAAAGGGAGCCAGTGTGTGCCGTGTCAGTGTTTCCCAAAGGCAGTGGCGCCGCCAAGGGGTGGCCAGGGGGGGCCACAGCCACCCTGATACAATCGCTGGCCCCCCCTCGTGAGTCGCATATGCATAATATGCTGCTATCTGATATTTTACATTAGGTACTATTCATTTAAATCAATAATTATATTTTTCATAATATTTCATGCACGTGAAAGAAAATAGCAAATGCATAGCCAGCCAGCCGCTTATGACCGTCCGTCACTGCGCTGCTGCTGCATAGTGCACTGCCAGGAGACAGAGCGCAAATAGGCCCCGCCCATCCCCGGGGGGGAAACCACATCCCGCTCTCGCCCTCCATTGACTTGATGTTCCGGTGCCTTCTTGTCATTTCGATCCGTTAGCTAACAGCATAAAAATGTCTAAAAGTTGTTAGGTGGGATGCACTACAAACAAGGTTAAAAAACCCAGGTTTTCAGTTTTATAATATTCCGAACCACAAAACAGAGCCCATAAGATGAGGAAAGTGGATCCGAGCAATAAAGACGTGAGGCGTCGGCGGGAAGAAAGGGAAAAATGTGGGACCCTGAAACTCCACATGCTTATGTGTGCAGCAGGCATTGTTTCACAGGTAGCCTAAATCAAATAAGTTATCCAATTGTCAATTTATGGCCAACTAATATTGCTGTAAGAAATGCTAAAACCATGTGCAAATGGTTTGTAGTGGAATGTGCATAAATCAGAGTGCATCACAGTATTATATTTGCAAGTGCTAAATATTATCATCCACTAACAAAAAAGTTGTGGGCATCCAAAGAACGAGAATTTTTCATCATCATTCCAAGCAAATGGTGAGACAAAGAAAAAGCAGTCAGCTTTCAATGGGTGGGCTACTCTTCTCATGCAGGTTGTAACTGTTCAAGTAGGCTAAGCTAGCGAAATAGAGGTAACGTTGTCATAAAATTTCTTCTTACAGTGAAAATGGACGACTTGTTTACATTCTCGGACAGATGTTAAAGTAAATCTATCACCACGGCGGCACTTTCGCCACAAGTCAGCAATTATATCGGGAAATGCCCTATTTAAAAAAAAAAAAAGATAAATAAAAGAAAAAGGCTATGCTGTTACTGCATACCAGTTTTTGCCAAAGCTGCATCATAGCCACCATAGCGCGAAGCTTTTAAACCATAACAACGCAGAAACCCTTTTAAAAAAACAATATAAAAACCGTAGGCTACACATAGCCTATGATAACTGTGGACGAAACGGGCTGAGAAGAATGTAGCCTAATAAACCAGGGATATTAATAGGTTGTGAGTAGGTTATAATAAAATGGGTATTGTTGTCCATGATTATGCTTTTTTGTTTTGTTTTTCATTTTTGGACATATACAGGTGCAGCTCAAAAAATTAGAATATCGTGAAAAAGTTCAATATTTTTTGTCACTCATTTCAGAAAGTGAAACTCATATATTATATAGATTCATTACACATAGAGTGAAATATTTCAAGCCTTTATTTCTTGTAATTTTGATGATTATGGCTTACAGCTAATGAAAACCCAAATTCAGTGTCTCAGAAAAGTAGAATATTGTGAAAAGGTTCAATATTGGAAACTCATGGTGTCACACTCTAATCAGCTAATGAACTCAAAACACCTGCAAAGGTTTCTTGAGCCTTTAAATGGTCTCTCAGTCTGGTTCAGTAGGCTACACAATCATGGGGAAGACTGCTGACTTGACAGATGTCCAGAAGACAGTCATTGACACCCTCCACAAGGAGGGTAAGCCACAAAAGGTCATTGCTAAAGAAGCTGGTTGTTCACAGAGTGCTGTATCCAAGCATATTCATAGAAAGTTGAGTGGAAGGAAAAAGTGTGGTAGGAAAAGGTGCACAAGCAACAGGGATAACCGCAGCCTTGAGAGGATTGTCAAGCAAAATCCATTCAAGAATTTGGGGGAGCTTCACAAGGAGTGGACTGAGGCTGGAGTCAGTGCATCAAGAGCCACCACGCACAGACAAATCCAGGACATGGGCTACAAATGTTGCATTCCTTGTGTCAAGCCACTCCTGAACCAGAGACAACGTCAGAAGCGTTTTACCTGGGCTAAGGAGAAAGATAACTGGACTGTTGCTCATTGGTCCAAAGTCTTCTTTTCAGATTAAATTTTGCATTTAATTTGGAAATCAAGGTCATCTGCTGGTGTTGGTCCACTGTGTTTTCTGAAGTCCACAGTCAACGCAGCCATCTACCAGGAAATTTTAGAGCACTTCATGCTTCCTTCAGCTGCCAAGCTTTATGGAAATGCTGATTTCATTTTCCAGCAGGACTTGGCACCTGCCCACACTGCCAAAAGTACCAAAAGCTGGTTCAATGACCATGGTATTACTGTGCTTGATTGGCCAGCAAACTTGCCTGACCTGAACCCCATAGAGAATCTATGGGGTATTGTCAAGAGGAAGATGAGAGACACCAGACCCAACAATGCAGACGACCTGAAGGCCGCTATCAAAGCAACCTGGGCTTCCATTACACCTCAGCAGTGTCACAGGCTGATCGCCTCCATGCCACGCCACATTGATGCAGTAATTCATGCAAAAGGAGCCCCTACCAAGTATTGAGTGCATAGAAATTAACATACTTTTCAGAAGGCTGACATTTCTGTTTAAAATATCCTTTTTTATTGATCTTATGTAATATTCAAATTTTCTGAGACACTGAATTTGGGTTTTCATTAGCTGTAAGCCATAATCATCAAAATTACAAGAAATAAAGGCTTGAAATATTTCACTCTATGTGTAATGAATCTATATAATATATGAGTTTCACTTTCTGAAATGAGTGACAAAAAATATTGAACTTTTTCACGATATTCTAATTTTTTTAGCTGCACCTGTATAATATATTATTGTTTACAAAAAGACACAGCAACAGCCAAATAAAGCTGTATTGAAAAGAATGGGAGGCCTCTGTGTGGTGTTTTTAAACTCGAGTAGGTAACACCCCAGTAATTGTTTTGTTCCTTACAATCAATGTAGCTACTCCTTCAAATTAAATCTGTATATTTGTCTTTTTAAGGAAAAGGACTACTGGCCTATTTGAAGAGCAATGAGTCACCTAACACATGTATATACAGATACATAACACATTAAAACAGGATTGTTGTGGAACTCAAAATGTTAACTGCACTGGTATTATTCTGTGCACATCAGATAATTAGTAACATTAACTGTAAAATAAGTAACCAAAGTATATCAGTATGTGATTCCTTAACTCTCATATTGACATAGTTTTCAACTAGCCCATATACTACAACATAATAGAATTCCTGAAATTCAGTTATGGCTTTTGGTTTTGGTGTGCCACTTAATACAGTTTAGTAACATTGGCTAGAAATATACCATTTAGTCTGAATAAATGTTTTGTCTGCATTGATGTATTCTGCTAACCAGCTAAAGTGCTATTAACCTGTTGGCTAAACAAACATTAGTTTGTTAGCTAGTTTGAAACAGCTATCTAACTAACTATTTTAGCTGTCCCTAGATAGCTTGCTAGCGTTAGAGTGTTTATGGTTATTGATACACTTATACAAGTTAGAAATATTTAAATGGCTAAGGGGTTTGACAGGTCGACAGCTTGTGCTGGATCTGTTTTGCATCTTGGCTCCTCTGTATTTGGACACTTAAGACACATAATAACTTATGACCTCTTTGAACCACAATTTTCTTTCTGAAAGACTGTTACTGTTGGAATATTTTTTTCGCTTCTGCTGAGCTGTTTATTACAGTCCCTGGTTTAGAAGGACAAACCCCGTAAGAGTAAACTGTATGCATGAAACTGTGTTTCATTAAACTGAGTCCAGTGGGTTTATTTGGGGAAATCAGGTTTGATGGAGAGAGCTCAAACTTGGAGGTCAGTTAATAGCTAGATGACAGCACAGCGCATATATGAACGCATTTCAGTATCCGTGCTTAAGTTGTGTGAGAAAATGTGTTTGTTACAATTGTGCTGGTTCTCCCTTACATCATAAAAAAAATCATGTAGAGCATGAATCACAAGGTAAGATGGTTCACTGTTTCACGGGGGGTGCATCTCTGGCAGCAACCCTCAAGACCTCACCAACCCCCTCTCCCCAAACCTTTCTCTCCCACCAGACACCAGCCAGCCGCCACCATGTCCAGCAAACGGGCCAAGGGGAAGACCACTAAGAAGAGACCCCAGAGGGCCACCTCCAATGTCTTTGCCATGTTCGACCAATCGCAGATCCAGGAGTTCAAGGAGGCCTTCAACATGATCGACCAGAACCGCGATGGCTTCATCGACAAGGAGGACCTCCACGACATGCTGGCCTCTCTGGGTGAGGAAGGGGGGTTGGCGGCAGGGGGCTGAGCTGTAACAAACCTGAGAGCAGGCTAAAATATGAAACCTCCCTGCTCAGAACCTATCAGTTAGAAATGTGACAATACGTAAGATATACAACTCCTGAAAGCATAAAAAAAACTTTCCCACTTTCTGGTCACACGTATGGGTTGTACCACTACTCTTTCTCTACTGTTATTGTCTAACTATGGAATCGGCAATAAACTGAAGTTCCATCCCTGTGAACACAGCATTTAACCTGGATCAGGAAGGAATGCGGTTGTGTTGTGTCATCTCCATGGTGACAGATGGTCTCTTGACAAGTCAAGTTTAAGGCCTTGTCAGTAGAGGGGGTGCAGGACCTTAGGCGAAACAGGGTCTTTCACCGGGACAGCGATGGTGATGATCTCTGGTGTCCCTCCCCAGGTAAGAACCCGTCGGATGAGTACCTGGAGGGGATGATGAATGAGGCTCCGGGCCCCATAAACTTCACCATGTTTCTCACCATGTTCGGAGAGAGGCTCAACGGCACCGACCCTGAGGAAGTCATCCGCAATGCCTTCGCCTGTTTCGATGAGGAGGGAACCGGTATGGCGAGGGAGTCTTGGTGTTATAGATTTCAGACTATAGGTTCCTGCATTTTCTCAGTAAATATTTTCATATTTTCTTTTTCAAAAGGAAAGATTCTTGTCGAAACAACCTGGAAAAACCTTTTTAAGGAGGTTACAGCAGCGGTGCCCCCCACTTTGAATTTGAACCTGTATGCTTCTGACCACACCGTGCTGATGGATTTTTCTTAGACATTTACACATTTTTCATTTTAAATTACAAAAATATTTCTGTTCAATTTATATATTTATACCAGTAGACAGAACTTCAAAAGTTTATCAAGAGGACAATATGAATAAAAAAATCTGATGTATAATGCAGAAATCCTTCTGATCATCCCTGTTTAAAACTTTTTAAAACTTTAAATTTTCAAATTTTCCAACGTGCTCCTGAAAACATAATTACAATCTCAATCCCGTGATTCCATACAACGTTAAAGGACGTTGAGAAATGGTACTGTGCCGTTAGTTGGGATAAGGATCCCGATCCTGCGGTGGGGTAAATAACACCGGCCGTATGTTCCGCCCCTCAGGCTTCATCCACGAGGACCACCTGCGAGACCTTCTGACCACCATGGGTGACCGATTCAGTGACGACGAGGTGGATGAACTCTTCCGGGAAGCGCCCATTGACAAGAAGGGAAACTTCAACTACGCCGAGTTCACCCGCATCCTCAAGCACGGCGCTAAAGAAAAGGACGACATGTAGAGACTCCCTCCCCCACCCCACCACACCCCCTCACACCCCAAAACGTCAACACAACAGCACAGAATGGAGACCACTGCAAAAATACAGGGGGTAGAGAATCTTCTCATTAATCATGCCTGGATCACAGCCCTTCTGTAACCATTCCTGAGCATCCTAGATAGTAATTAGAGTCTGGTGAATCGTTGTCGCCGTCTCAACAATGAAGAATCTATTCGCAGAGTCACTAACCAAGGGTATACTAGCTCTATGGAATGCACAAAGTTACTGGAGAGTAGATGCGTTTTGGACCCAAAAAGGCCAAAGTTAAAATGTTTCCTGGATGAGCAAAAGCATGACTCGTATCAGACTCCACACTTTGTCGGGTCAGTAAGTTTGAGACGGATCCAAAACGGTTCTGTTCTCAAACATTACGCTCCATTTAATGGCCTAATTGACCTCTTCCCGACAGCACATATATATGAACCTCAGAACTACTTTAGATCAGGTGGCAGCAGTGCACCTGTGTTTCATACACTACAGCCACTATTATGAACAGTTGTCAGATTTGACTGATAAATTACAAAAAGTCACTACATTTTTGAATGGAAAATAATTCTGTCCTGTAATTCTGACTGTAAAAATCAGCTGGAAAAGCACATAGACAATTTTAGACCGACTCTAGTAAACATTATAAAGGAATCACTGATCACTGAGTTATCAACTATAAATTGTGTAATATTGTCATCTATACTTTGTTCCTTTTTTACTCCTCATATTATACAGACTATCTGGGAATGTTAATATATAGAATCCCCAGAATATACAAGGGTGTACTTTTCACATGGTAACTACTAGGGGATGGAACACACACATTTAATTTGTTAAGATCCCTTTGTTTGTTTTTTAAAGTTTTTTTTAAATACTATTTTTGACCAGCCCCCATGACGTCTTTGCGTGAAAACACTCCCAGGGCAAGTAGTAGTTGCAGTGCGGTTTGGCTAATTTGGACCCGCCGATTCCAAGAGACTGAGTATAAACGTGTTTACAGGGAACCTCATTCCAAATGCTCAGCACGGAAATGTATACTCTTTCACTCTGCATTTTATGAACATTGTCAACCTTTGTGTTCTGTATAATAAAACCCAAGTCCTTTAAACAGTCTCTTTTTTTTTTAAACATTGTTTTAATGAACACAGGTAGGTCCTCCTCCACCTGACCTACCAGGTGGCTGAATTGATGGCTCCCTGATTTTAGCTGCCATCAGCATGGGCTAAATGAATGCCTTGGAAACACAGTGTTCATAGCTCGCCATGTAATTTACACAAACCTCTGCCATCATATTTCTATGCTGCAGTCAAAATAATCATTTTATTTGCTTGGTTCTGGGTGGTTACCTTGAGACATGACAATATTTACATTGTGGGGGGTTCCATAGGTGCATTGTCACGAAACCCACTCCCAACTGGCTACCTTCCCTGGGCAAGGAGCTCACAAAATCATTATTAGCATCAACTTTCTCATGTACGCCATTAAAAAAACTGTTTTGAATGCAATGTGTAAAGGGAGGCATGTGTCGTGTATACATTCAGATGACTACACCCATCCGCTGAATAAAAATCTCATTTAAAAAACAGACTTATGAAACCTGACCTTTGATTCTCCAAAACGCTCGTACAAATCACATTCAATGTTAAGGCTACAAGTATTGCACAGACTATCCAACAGTTTATCTGGAGAGGAGACCCTTTCCTGTCAATCTCAAATAAGGCACTATTGCCAATCCGCTTATTAACCCATGCGAAGGTGAAATAGCATATAAAACATCTTTACAATGCATTTCTTCATGTAAAATATGCTACGCTAATCCATTTATAACAGCATGTTTATACAAGCTGTTCACTTGGACCGAAGGAACAATGCATGCATTTCAAGCTGGTTCTTTTGGTACCTCAATTCATTTCAGAATAAGATATCAGCTGCTACAAAAAAAAAAAAAAAGGTTTTCCCTGACAGAAAAAAACTAAACAAAATCAAAATTCATGTCATCACAGCATGGAGTACAAACACACACAGGATCTTGGACGGATAACATGCAGTCTAACGGTCCACTTTTCCCCACGTTTGTAATGCCCGATGGCGTTTCCACACCCGCCGCTTACCTATACCTATACGCCTCAGCGAGAAGCGAGACATCATATTTACATTCAAAAGAGGAATCCAAACGCCGTTCACTCCAGCGGCACTGAAAAGCGGTTTTATTTTGCATGAGGCCGTCAATGCCCGTCACGAATGCCAGAGATGGATAATCGTTTTTATAGTTAAAGGAAGTATTCTTACTTGACATCATCTTGTATTCTGGCAGTGTAGTAGGTCACGGTTTAATAGTTTAAGATGTATTGAATGATTTGGCGGAATCATTTGTTCTTGTTAGTGTATTTTACACAAGACAGAAAAGGCAAAAAAAAAAAAAAAACTTTACCTGCAAAGAAGCTTGTCGCGTCTGTGACGGTTTACAGCCGATGCAAAATTCGGTGTATGTGAGCTGCAATATCTGAATCAAGCATCCAAAGCGAACGGTTTCGTTTCACGGAAACTACTGCCATCTAACAGTGGATGGCAGAAAAAACAGCAACACCGCAGGTGCTGATTAAATTCTACCCAGTTAATGTTCTTTTAACCTAAAAACATTCGCAACACTCGGAGTCCAGCGCTAAATGCACATTGAGATGGTTGGCTAAAACATCGACATTATCAGTCACAACCTGAAAAAAACATTATAAAACCCCAACTCAATTTCTCCACTGAAATTAGGGGAGATGGATGCAACAAATATAAAAACACATAAGACACTAATTAGAGCTAATAACTTTGGAGCTGCGTATTTTGCGCATATTGTGGGGACCTCCTGGCAGACCTCGACCTGAAGTGGAGACCAGACTCCCTCAACTGGCAATGCGTACCGTCGATAGGCTACGTCTGAATAACGGACAGGAGCCATTTTTAATTCACTCCACCCTTTCTAGCGCAGCTTTGGGAGTTCAGCGACAGCTGAAATTATGTACACAACCAGACGGTAATGATTACATTCTGTGCTCAGTAAAGTCGCAAAATGCAGTTACACTGACAGCCTGAATAACAGTGATTTCTTTCTGCCAGATTCATTTTTTAAAGTGCATATGTGGACACAAAACGAAACTGAAATAACGGACTGCTCCGGCGAATGGGAGGAGAGAACATTTGGGATGCCGTTTCACCCCAGAAGAGGGTGGACGCAGCTCAGATCGCCGTTCCATCCCCAGGTATATTTTCTCTCACACACACACACACACACACACACACAACATTACATTACATTCAACCTTTCGTGGCACAGAAGTTGAGAGACTGCAGTCTCTGACAATACTGTCCAGGCCCAATAGCGCCAAACGAAATGAACGAAAAGACAAAGACGTGCATTTCTCGAGCACAGTTCCGCCTCTAGCCCTGTACTGTCATGTAAAGCCTGAAAGTGTAAGATCTGAGTCCATGTTTCTCATGAGTCAAGAGAAACTGCAGGAATGGGGTGGGCTGTTGAAATGGTCCCCATATCTAATGTAGTAATAAAATTAAATGTATTAAAAAAAACCTCCAAAGTAAACACAGGTTTCTAAGCACCTGTAAACCCACTGGCCTATTACAGCCCCTGCTTTGGTAACTGTGCCAGTCTCACTATTTCAAGAGAGCAGGATACAAGACTGCTACCCATCTATCAGTGAGGAGTTTTGTTCTAGACTGAAAAAGAAAAGCTCATAGATGTGTCACGCCCACACAGACCAATGCAGACATAACTTTTACAAAATGATCACTTTGCTAAAGGGACACGTTTCCCAGAAGTCATTGTGCCTACCCGCATTTCGCAATGCCCCACAACCTCCCCAATCTAGCTAGTTGACGGCTTCTTGCACAGCGAGCACCGAGTGAGGAGGGGCCCAAACACAAAGGGCAGAGCTTGGCTGTGGGGTGGGCGGGGCCCACATTCTGGGCTCGTAGGCACTCAGGCCGTGGGGTAGGCCCGTGACCTCTGACTTCCGTGTGTCACTCGTGCCTGTTGCCGTAGAAACGGTCTGCAGTCGGGGGGCCCGGGAGTCGAGCCCTGCGACCTCGGTCTTTCGCTCCGCTGCCGTGGTGTCTGAATCGGCGACGCCCTTTTGGAGGCCAGCCCCCGCTCCGACCCTTTTCTGGAGGTCAAGTTCGGCAGCCCTCTGCATGGCCGCCTCCACTAGCAGCCGCAGGTCACTGAAGTCCTGAGGGCGGAGCTCGGGGGGCGTGGGGGGCGGGGTGTTGAACAGACCCCCTGCTGGACTAACGCCGCCTGGGACGGCCGCAGTGCAGGCGGGGGGCGGCGGCAGGGCCTCTCCGGGGCGGGCCAAGTGAGCGGCCGGGGGCGTGGCCGTCTGGGCTGGGCTCGGGGGGTCCAGGGGTGGGGCCAGGTAGGCGGATCCAGTCAGGATGGCGGTAGCGGTGCTGCCCAGCAGGCTAAGGTCCAGCGTGGGGGCGTCGCAAATGACAGAGGGCCGGAGGAGGGGGAGGGGGACAGGAGAGGGGGCGGGCTCCGGAGATCCGGATCTTCCTCCCGCAGACGAGCGGCCGTCACCCTTCCCCGCTCGTCGGGAGATGGTGAACTGGTTGGGATCCTTCCCGTCCTTCCTTAAGAGATCTGGCAGTAGCCGCCTCCGAGCGTTTATGAACCAGTTACAGATCTGGAAGAGCAGATTAACCGTTACTGACCTGAATCAGAGCGAACAGCGTTCCTAATACAGATTTATTATCATCATCATCATTTTTAAATATGCTTAAGTCAATTCAATTAAAAGCAGCTAAGAATTAAGTTTTATAAAATAGTTTTTCATAAACTTCAAGAGGATCTATGCTTAATATTATTCCAAATATGTAAAACTGCCTCCTCCAAGCACTGGCTCACACAATAAAACAGCAAGGCTTTCAGACGGCTGACATCAACTGCACACTACACGCGCAAAATATATGCGCCGGCCCTTTCTGTGCAGTCAAAGCCAGCTTCGGCTTGTGCGATACCTGCTCATGTGAGGTTCCAAAGCCCCCACAGAGAAACGACCGCCGATCGCACCTTTATAACCGGAACACCAACGCGCCTTACAGGGTTACAACGTGAAGTGCGTGCTTGGGGGGGGGGGGGGTCCTGTCATTACAACAATACAAAGGATTTCAGCTCAGACAAGACGACGTGGTACAGATGGTAACAATTTTGTGTATAAAATGCATTGGATTCCGTGGCCACTGTCCAACCCACAGCCAAGCGAATGCGTGGTTAAAACATAAATAAAGCACAGACCACTCCAGAGGAACCGGCGGAGGCTACGCTAAAGGCTCAGCCATGTGGAAACCATCAACAAAGAGCTTTATGCTTTTTATCTGAGCTGTGAGGGTTTACTATTCATAAATTTGACTTTGCCGTTTATTCAGACTGACACTCTGAAGCAATTCCACCCCAGAAGTAACCTATGGGTAAACCATAGTACAGTTTGAGTCAAGCTGCTAGTACAATGCTTTGTCTGTATCAACTGTATCCTATCAGAAAAAAACTTAGGGATTCGGGAAATGTAGAATATCTACAGTTTAAATGCTACGGACACCAGGAGCAAAGCATATTAAATTGATACAGTAAAACATAATTAATTGTAAAGGAGCTGATCAAAAAGGTCATGCTCTGGACTACACTTCCAATCATGCCATATGTGAAAGGTAATGTGACCCTCTGCAATTTGAATACACCCCAAGTGTACAAAGGTAGAAAGAGGAATTGTGATAGTGGTAGGACAGCTGTAGCATTCCGCCTGGAACTAACCTGCAACACCGAGAGGCCGGTCTGGCCGGACAGGCTCAGCTTCTCCTGTTCGGACGGGTAGGCATTGAAGCGATGCTCGTACAACCAGCTCCGCAGCACCTGTATGGCCTCCTTCGGGAGGTTTCCACGGCGACGGCGCTTCTCGGCGCCTCCGGACAGGTCCAGCGGGAAGCCGCTGCAA
Organism: Ilyophis sp. 1 JC-2022; assembly: GCA_022702515.1. Taxonomy (NCBI): domain Eukaryota; kingdom Metazoa; phylum Chordata; class Actinopteri; order Anguilliformes; family Synaphobranchidae; genus Ilyophis; species Ilyophis sp. 1 JC-2022. The sequence continues at coordinate 11,218,882 of CM040402.1, forward strand.
GCGTCCTCATCGCAAGCGTCGCTGTCTGACATCATCGAGAGCTCGCGCTCCTCCTCCCTGGCTGAAGCACATGATATGACAGAGAGGGGTGGGTTTGAGTGGACATCCAAAGCCGAGGCGGCGTCCCAATACTGCAAAAATGCATCCTCTTGTCCTCCACTACCACCTCCTCTCCTCCATGCCCCGGAAACTGATCTTTGTGTCCTAATCTAATGTTGCGGATTTCATATTAATTACATATTAATTGCTACGTATTAATTAATGTCTCGACACAAACCTCAATGCACATTGTATCTCGACACAAACCTCAGGTACATTGTATACTGTACATGCAACTACTTATACTTGAAACGTACAGGCAGTTTTCCATACTTCCGGGCAGGAGACGAGTGGAGGAAAGGAGGTGATGAGTGAAGAATATTATAATATAATGCTTTCTGTGCCAAATATAGCTTCACCCCCTCTACCATGGAGTTCCGCAGTGTAACCAATTCCATTCATCCTGCTCTTTACGCATTAGTGAAAAATATCACAACAATAATTACAACAGTACCCCTATGTAAGCTGGTTTTTGTTCCAACCACAACAATAATCCACTACTAGAAATTCCTTCTTTGGTAATTAACCGGATGTATTTTTTTCAACAAAAGATGTCATAAAATAATACGTAGTTGTTTTGTTGTGTCCTTGTACCGTCTCCAAGCCAATTACAATTATATTCTTTACATCTTTGATAAACATTCTGTACACATTTAAGAACTAAATACCTTAGCCCCCCCCCCAAAAGCAAAAAAGGTCCATTTTAAAACCATCAACAATATCTACCCCTCCAACGAGCTCATTAGCCTGAGTTTAAAGTTGGACCTTAACCTCGGCTTTCTGTAAAATCAATACTGAAAACGCGGACCATCTGTTTTTCTCTTGCACAGTTACCAATCTCATCTGGATTGAATTGGTGGGACGGCTCAGGTCAAAAGGCATCATGTCACTTCTAAACCTTACTAGGAACGATGTCAAATATGCGTAGACTTGGCGATCAGCCTCGTACATTCGCCCTTCAGAAGCTGGCTCCCCGAGAGCAGTGGAAGTCTCACGAGAAATCAGAACAAACTGAGCGTCCCCACGTCAAGAACTATAAAAACTCTCCCGTCCCGTACCTGAGCAAACTGCTCAACGGACTAGTGCAAAAGGACACTGCACTCACCCAAAATAAGGACTGAATGATTAGTCTATTCTATACCCCCTTTAAATATATTGCTTTTATTATATTAAATTTGATACGGTCTGTACTGTGAACGTGTTTTAAAGTGTTCTTTATTGTAAAAATTGTTTATTTATAGCAACTGTCCATGGATTTCAGTTAATTGTATTGACTGCCATGGGGGCAAAAATAAAGAAAGAAAAGAAAAGAGAAATCTTTGGCATTTTAATAAATGACCCTAATCTAGAACTCCTTATGCATACTATAATTATCCTTGCAAAATTCTCAATTCACAAAGCTAAATACAATGGGGGAAATAAGTATTGGACATGTCAACAATTTTATTATCAAACATATTTCCAATGTAGCTATTCACATGAGATTTACTTTTTTCCTGTGTCATTTCACTTTATTGCACATAACTTTTTTAAAGAATTGGAACGTTACAATTTCTTTAGCTGTGTAGTTTTATTGAGTTAATACCAATGTCTGGTCAAAATCTCATGTGAATAGCTACATTGGAAATATGTTTGATAATAAAATTGTTGACGTGTCCAATACTTATTTCCCCCATTGTATATGAAATCGCTACCAACACTTTCCCTTTTTAAGGTAGACTTTAATTTGTACTGTAAATTCCTTACAATTATAAAAATGAAAAAAGCATGTACAGGGCTCTACAGTGTGAGCATTTTCTCATAAAAATAGACAGTGTGCGAGTAGCCTACAGATTAGCCTATGATCTAATTTGTAGTTCTTTGTAAAACTGCAGCTGCAGTTACCGTTTGTTCCCGGCTGCTAACAGTTTAAAAACTACAAGTTCCAGATTCGATAAAGCGCAACGCGCCAATCACAGATCGAGGCGGCAAATGACAGCACAGGGTTTTCTGTGACGACAGTCAGTGTCAGTGAGAGAAGTGGAGAGATTAACATTATCGATTATCTATTAAAAACATAAATTTTTAGCAATGAAGCCCATTAGCCTTTATTTTGAACGAAGAAGAGGCGAGAGTGACCAGACTTCAGGAAGTCATGGTAGCTTATGCAAAGGATATGCGACAAAATATTAATTATGATTACTTTATTGTACATAAGGCAAAACAGTCCAAGGATTTTAGATGCACTAAAATGAAGGGACTATGTAGCTACGAAAAGTGCTGTATTTTCTAAACGGTTCATCCGATATGTATGAAAATACCTTAAAATTAAAGATGAGTCTGCACTTTAACCACATTATCATTGTATCCTTTTTTACTCAGTGTTATGCAATGTAAGCTATGGCATAGATTGCCTTGTCGAAATCGAAACAGCATATGTTCCTTCGTCATTTTGATGTCAAAATACGATATTACACTGTACCTAAATGTCGGCTGTAGTCAGGAAAAAATATATATATATTCAGATCAAAGCAAATCTTATCAAATAGGCTATGTAGCAATAGCAAGTTTATTTATATAGCACATTTCGTACACAGGGGCAATTCAGTGTGCTTTACATAAATAAAAACAAAAAGGAACATCCATATATAGGCTAATATAATTAAAAGAAAGTAGAAATACTGTACATAAAATAGTGATTAAAAAGAGAGTAATATAATTAAAAGATAAATCATATAAAAAGAAAATACAAAGTATAAAATAGAATAAAAACATAGTGGAAGTAGCCTCGAAGTGTGTTTATCTTTTTTAGAACACCGAATAGAGAACCATAGAGCAAAAGCCCGCCGATAGAGCTTAGACGTGAGCCCGAGACGTCACTTCCCCGCCGGGAGTGACTAGAGGTCTACTTCCAGAATTAAAGTGCAGTAGGAATAGAGTGCAAGTTTTAGAGCTCAATCATAAGCACCTGAAGAGAAATGTTTTTAACCTGGATTTAAAAATTGGGGCACATCTAAGATCTTCTGGCAGTTTGTTCCAGTTGCATGCAGCATAAACTAAAATGCTGCTTCACCATGTTTAGTTTGGACTCTGGGCTGTACTAGCTGACCTGAGTCCACGGATCTAATGTAGGTTCAAAGGTGTTGCTCAACAAATACGTAGGTTGTGACATAATGAGATTAACGTTGAAACATGGAATTGTCATCTCATTTATAAACTCACTCATGTCATACTTTTAGTCCACCTGGTGTTTTAATTTTTTTTGTCTAGGCTACTTGGAGTGCAAAAATTCTGTTAGAAGCCCAAAATACACATTTATTGGCGCAAAAAGTTTGTTTTGAGTGAGAACCCGCCTTTAATGTCACTCATGTGAGCCTACAGTAGCCGGAGAGGGTTGGAACACATGCAGAATTTGATAGGCAGCGGTGAAGTCCTGAGCGACGGCACGCGTGTTTGGTCAAGTGTTGAGCCGGAAATGTCTCACCTTTCCCCATTCAAAAACAGCGGAAATTTGTATCTCTGCATTTAGAAAATCTCTAGGTGTAACAATGCGTGCACACACAGTATAAATATGGATGTTAAATTGTTTATTAATAAACCACTTTTTACCTGAACATTTATCACTGTGCTCCTAAATTTCTTTGTGTGCTCCAAAATGTTTCCGTTTTGGAGCACACATGCTCCTTGTGAAAAGTTAGTGTAGAGCCCCGATGTTAACTTAACCCTTACATTTCACTATGTCATGCAACATAGCTTACCCTACAGAACTAACTATTGTATCATTATAAACTTTTTTATTTATGTATTTGTATCCCTTACCATACATTATTTTCCTTTTTTCATGTTTCAGTGTATTTCTCAATGCATGTCATCCCCGACATATTGCATTGTTATTGTATTACATTACAGGCATTCAGCAGACACTCTTATCCAGAGCGACTTACACAATATATTATCCATTTATACAGCTGGATATATACTGAAGCAAAGTACAACCTTGCTCAAGGGTACAACAAGTGTCCTACCTGGGAATCGAACCTGCGACCTTAACCTGCGTTCCTGAACCATTATACTACACTGCTGCCCCTATTGATTGTTCATGTTCAGTCTATCTGTTCATTCTGTATAATGAACAGAATGCCTTATTTGATGGTATACTGGCTGAGGGGCAATAAAAAAAAAAGCACACAAACATTTTGGTCGCATAAATACGACTTTTTCGTCTACTCTTTTTGAATGTCTACTCAACAAGCCTACCTAATAGTACGGAAGGGTGCCGATTCGGACATAGCCTAAAAGGTTCAGAGTTGTTCTCCGTCTGATGACATTATTCAGTTGGTATGATAATTGGTCTCTTAGGTCTTAACTAATGCTCGTAAACGACAAAATGAAGTCAAAAACACAAGCAAGAGTGCTTTCTGTGTTAAAATTAAGCGAGTGCTTTCCCACTTATCCATAAAACAAAAATACGATTTCACACAAGATGTGCACGGTCTCGCGCTCTCACACGCTCACTCATCGAGTGATACCTGTATAATGCCACTTGTTCAAGAAAAGCAATACTATATTGCATTATCTAGGACAGTGGTTCTCAACCCTATGTATGCTGGTTTTTGTTCCAAACACAATTGCAATACCACAATTTTAACAAGCTGTTAATTAAGTGTTTTTTTAATGTTTAGAAAGATTATTTACCCTATTAAGCCACATTATGAAAGAAATAGCTATGCATGCCATGAATAATAAAATTCCAATGTTCGCATTATGCTTATTGTGTTATATTGCAAACATTTACAAAAAAGAGCCAACAACTTAGGTGAATAGGCGCCTAATTAGGTAATTGTGTTCCGTCATAATTTTCTTCTTAAACTTGTTAACATAATGCAGGTTTGGATCGTTATCATTTGGCTTTGACTTTGAATTATTCATTATTTACCAAACAGTTCGTTTTAGTGGCCATAATTTCACCAATTATGAGCCCATTGATTCACCGCGGTCTTTAATTTGATCAGTTAAAGCATTTTTACCTCTCTTTTGAATTGTTTGCAATACAGCACAATGTGAATATTGGAGTTTTATTATTCATGGCATGCATAGCTATTGCTAACATAATGTGGCTTAAGAGGGTAAATAATCCATTTTAACATTAAAAACAATCCATTATGAAAAATGAACAACTTGTTATAATTCTGGGATTGCAATTGTGATTGGAACGAAAACCAGCATACACAGGGGTCCCCCACTGCTCAAGTACCAGGTTTGAGAACCACTGATCTCGGAAATTGAGTTTGAGTGGGTTGATCAAAATTGGGGTAAACCACAACGTTACTGCACATTATGCACAATTTAGATAGCTACACAAACTCTTTTTTCGTGGGAAATGTTAGTTGGCTAACCACACACTGTCCCGCAAGCTAGTGTATCAGCCAGTAACGTTATAGAATTAGCTGGCTTCTTAGGTAGGTAAGCAAGCAAATGCGGATAACAAAAAGCATGTTTGGTCGAAAAGTTGCTAAACAATGTCAATGCACAACATGTAACGTCAAACGTTACAAAAGGTCCACATGAAGCTCTAACGAAGCGAATGGTAGCTAAGCCAGCAGCCGGTCAGTAACGAAAAAGCATTTGTAGGCTAAAAAGCAAACTTCCATTTGCTCTTCAGTTTGTCGATTGGGAGGGATTTTATGAGCCCTCGTTGGTAACGTTACGGTAGGCTACGGAGCTAGTAACGTTAGCCTATATTTAGCCAGTTTGGGTGGTTCAGCTATTCCGCAGTAATCAATCGACTTCACCAGCTTGATCGCTACCCGTTACAGTATCCGCCGTTTTAAACTAAATAAATCCGCGAAAACTGCAGCTGTGTTTAATACAAATGTCCACAAAGTAGCCGAGATGTATTCTCGTTTACTCCGCCAGATGGACACCATTCTACGAGAACACAATCCCTCCAAACGCAAACACAAACACGCTGCATGTTCTTGCGACAAAACGCCGCATTACATTTTTATATCAATAACGAACACGCTCCTTTCAGCCTGTCGAGACCGTGAAAATAGCACTAAAATACGCATCAAACGCTGAAACCGAGTGTGCGAGCAACCCACCTCTCTTTAAAGCCTTCATTCTTTGTGACGGTAGCTAGCAACAAGCTAGCTTGATGGGTTTTGTTCGCTGGCTGTGATTTTTGAAGTTCCTTGCAAAATGCGTGCTTCTTCACAGTTATTCACAGGCTGCACCGATATTCTCCGCGTGTTTACCGCAACTGCCTCGGTTTCTTCAGTAGGCTACATTTCGTTTTGAGACGCACAGCCTTTTCAAATAACCTGTTTTTTCGTAAAGTTAATCTCTATTGTCGGACATTTAACCCTCCGCCTCGTCTAGCCTACCTGCAGACAGACAACAGCACCATCTCATTTCTCTGTTTGCAATGTGACAGCCGGCCAGCCTGGAGCCTGCTCGCTCAAAGCCGAGGACAATCCCTCCTCCACAGTGCGCTCTGCTCCATCCAATCACCGGACTGACACGGACCTCCACAACCACTTTACACCACGGAGTGACAGACAGTCAAACTGCCAGGCTCATTTCAACGTCGAGATGGCCATTGTTTGTCCGGATCAGTTAGGCCTACTTTGTGTAGACAATGCAATGCGGTTATTTTTGTTGAGCCTTCATCTGTGTGTTGAAATCTCAATATGGATGTGTCAGTTCAATAGGCTAGCCTACTACAGACTTTGTTTTAGTGAAATATCCTTTTTGTCCTTTTAACCCATTTTCTCCCCAGCCTACAGTTTGCTAAATGCTATATATATATGTATATATGTGTATGTGTACCAGATCTAATGCACGGCGATAATATTAGGCTGCTCTAGAGAATTATGCAGATGTTGGTGCGGAAAAGGTCAGTATAGGCTAATCAGATTACTCGTCGTAACAGACATACGAGCAATTAACACCCCAGTGCTGAAGCAAATAAGTCTCGGCATGGGCACATTCGCACCTTTTCAAATGTAAGACTTCCTCCGGGTCGGGACGGGCCTGATTGACGTTGCTTTATCTCCAGCGATGGCCTGTGAATCTTGAGCATCATTTGAATTGGAAATTAATCCATTCTTCATAGCCTATCCTCCGACCCCTAAAGATGGACGCCGACCACAAAAGAAAGTTTTTTAGTGTGGAATTCCAGGTAGGCTACGTGGTTACTATGCCTGCGTGGTTGGAGGCCAAGCTATTTAAATCCAGAAAGGGCGCTGCTGTTCAGCGCTTAACGTGGATAGCTTCAATAGGCTAAATCTATCTGTTACAGTTTTTTGCAATTGCCAAGACACAAAAACTGGTACTTCTGGCACAATTATTGAAACCACTAACTCATGTAGCCTATCTATTGACCAGGTATGCTAAACCATTAGCATATAATCTGCTTTACACTAAGTTTGAAATTCTAAAACACACTTTTTGCAAATAACTACACACGGTTATCTACATTAGACACATCATTCAAATATAAAAGCTTGTGTGTGTTGTTTGCTAAACACTGCCATTGAAATACCACACTCAATTATCAATCACCTGCACACAGAATGCACATGTGAAAACACCTGAAACCAAAGAGATCACTTAGAAATCAGAGCTTGAACACTATAAATAGGATTCAAATTTGCTCTTTGGTGTGCACAACAATGGAGGCCAATTTTGGAGAGAGCTAGAGGAAGAGGTGTTTGTGTAAGAGGAGGACGAGGACTAGGAAGAGAAGAAAGATAAGTTAGACAAGGAAGAGGAGGACGAGGAGAAGGAGTGAAACAACTGTGCTATGAATATGTACAAGTAAGTTACATTTTAAATATTAGCCTATTACAATATTGGTACTGTATTCCAGTTTACTGTATTACTGTGCTACACTATATGGACTGATATCTGTGTATCCTTTCTGTCATTCAATATGATTTTTCCTGTTTCAGAGAGTCATGGAGCTAGATGCTGCTGAACATCAGCACGTTTATATATATATATATTGATGAGGTTGGCTTCAATCTAGCCAAAACCAGACGCCGGGGAAGAAACATCATCGGGCAGCGTGCCATTGTCCATGTTCCTGGGCAGCGTGGTGTAAACATCACAATGTGTGCTGCAATTGGTCAGAATGGTGTCTTTCACCACCATGCCACTCTTGGCCCATATAACACAGCCCATATTATCGCATTCCTTGACTCCCTGCATGACATCCTCATTCCCAATGACCAGAGGAATGTGCCAGGGTACTCCAGATATGTTGTCATATGTGGTCATATGGGACAACGTAAGTTTTCACCGGTCTGCTGTGGTCCATAATTGGTTTGACAATCACCCACTATTTCAAGTTCTCCCCCTTCCACCTTACTCACCCTTACTTTCCTGAACCCAATTGAGAATTTTTTTTCTGCGTGGCGTTGGAAGGTGTATGACCGCCGACCCTACCAACGCGCAACTCTCCTCCAGGCGATGGAAGAGGCCTGTGGCGACATTGATGTGGAGGCGTGCCAAGGCTGGATACGCTACTCAAGACGGTACTTCCCTCGATGTTTGGCAAGAGAGGACATCACTTGTGATGTTGATGAGGCGCTGTGGCCAAATGCACATCGAAGACAGGATGGACTATAATTTCAATATACTGTATTACTGTTTACAGTACAATGATCATGTAATCTTCAGTTAAAATAATTGTGTCTGATACTGTTATTGAGAATAAACAAATTTGTTTGTTTCCCCATTGCATTTGTGTCCATAGTCTATATTTACAGCATGCTACAAATTTAAATGCCAAAGACTCTAGATAATAGTGTTTTATGCTTAGCATATCAGTGTGCGGTTGGCATGTGGAAAGAGCTACAGTCGTATGAAAAAGTTTGGGCACCCCTGACAATTTCTATTATTTTCATTTATAAATCATTGGGTGTTTGGATCCGTAACTTCATTTTGATCTATCAAATAACTGATGGACACAGTAATATTTCAGTAGTGAAATGAGGTTTATTGGATTAACAGAAAATGTGCAATATGCATCAAAACAAAATTGGACAGGTGCATAAATTTGGGCACCCCAACAGAAAAATCACATCGATATTTAGTAGAGCCTCCTTTTGCAAAAATAACAGCCTCTAGACGGTGTGTATGCAGGTTTTTGCTGCCGCCAGTTAACAATTATTTAATTAGCCCAATCGTTTACACGATCTGATATTTTAATCTACATATCCGCGATATGAACAGCCGCCGATGAACGTTCTTGTGCCGGTATGCGTCAATGCGTGTATTGTAGCATTTTATCGTTCTGTAATTTACAAGTGAATCGGTGATTGTGTGTATGACAAATTAGCTGATTGAACCGTGGTAACTGGTGGCAGTAAAAGCGAGGCCTGGAATTGCCCACCCCTGCTCTAGACGCTTCCTATAGCCTCTAATGAGTGTCTGGATCCTGGATGAAGGTATTTTGGACCATTCCTCCTTACAAAACATCTCCAGTTCAGTTAGGTTTCATGGTTGCCGAGCATGGACAGCCCGCTTCAAGTCATCCCACAGATTTTCAATGATATTCAAGTCTGGGGACTGGGATGGCCATTCCAGAACATTGTACTTGTTCCTCTGCATGAATGCCGGAGTAGATTTTGAGCAGTGTTTTGGGTCGTTGTCTTGTTGAAATATCCAGCCCCGGCGTAACTTCAACTTTGTGACAGAATCCGCTGATATTGAGTGGAATCCATGCGACCCTCAACTTTAACAAGATTCCCAGTACCAGCACTGGCCACACAGCCCCACAGCATGATGGAACCTCCACCAAATTTTACTGTGGGTAGCAAGTGTTTTTCTTGGAATGCTGTGTTCTTTCGCCGCCATGCATAACGCCCCTTGTTATGACCAAATAACTCACTTTGTTTCATCAGTCCACAGCACCTTATTCCAAAATGAAGCTGGCTTGTCCAAATGTGCTTTTGCATACCTCAAGCGACTCTGTTTGTGGCGTGTACGCAGAAAAGGCTTCTTCCTCATCACTCTCCCGTACAGCTTTTCCTTGTGCAAAGTGCGCTGTATTGTTGAACGATGCACAGTGACACCATCTGCAGCAAGATGACCTTGTAGGTCTTTGGAGGTGGTCTGTGGGTTGTATTTGACCACTCACCATCCTTCGCCTTTGCCTCTCCGATATTCTTCTTGGCCTGCCACTTCTGGCCTTAACAAGAACTGTGCCTGTGGCCTTCCATTTCCTCACTATGTTCCTCACAGTGGAAACTGACAGCTGAAATCTCTGAGATAGCTTTTTGTAGCCTTCCCCTAAACCATAATGCTGAACAATCTTTGTTTTCAGGTCATTTGAGAGTTGTTTTGAGGCCACTCTTCAGAGGAGAGTCAAAGAGAAGAACAACTTGCAATTGGCCACCTTAAATACCTTTTTCTCATGATTGGATGCACCTGTCTATGAAGTTCAAGGCTTAATGAGCTCATCAAACCAATTTTGTGTTCCAATTAATCAGTGTTAAGTAGTTACAGGTATTCAAATCAACAAAATGACAAGGGTGCCCAAATTTTTGCACGGCCTATTTTTCTCGTTCGATTTAATTTCATACAACTTAATATTGCTACACTAAAATCTGTGTCTGGAAAACACCCCAGTACTCAGCTTTTATTAGAAAATGAATGGCATGCCACTGTGATCATTTTCTGTGAAGACAGAGTAAATTATTATGCAGCCTCAGAGGGGTGCCTAAACTTTTTAATACGACTGTATTTATTTGGTGATTGTGTGTAAAGTTGTGATGCAAAAATACCATTTTTGGCAGTGTTTATATAGTTTTGAATTAAGTGTTTGCTTTTGCAATAGATGTAAGATATTTTGCATTTTGTGTATGAGTTTTTGGTTGTTGTGTGTAGCGTTTCGACAAAGAGGGCTCTAGTTTCAGAAATTGTGTTTTAGCAATAGTAAAAAAAACTGTAAAACTACGATCGTTACAATACAACGTTGTACAGCATAAATACATGATTTAATGCACAGCAAGCAATAGGCTACAGCGTTGCCATATGCAACACCATTCCAGTCATTTTTGCGTCGGTTTCATTTCAGCTTTGGGTGAAACACTGCTGAAACGTCAAGTCTCACAAGCATAGGCCTACTGGAAATGAATTAATATGAAAATATTGTGGGGGTGACATTTCTCGCTACGCTTTAAACACATGGATACTTTCAGTGACGTTTCACTACAAGCCTGCCGTTCGTGTATCAGACAGCAATAAAAGAAGCCTGGGGTGCATGCAGTCATCATCGAAATCAACTCTCACTCTGCGAAGTCACTGCATTTGAACAAGTTTTTATTTCAGTGAACGTTTGAACTTTGTAGGGAGTTATTTAGCCTACACAGTAAGTTACTTATAGAGTGGCATCTTGTATTTGGAGTCTGTTGCTGTTGTCTCTCAACATGAGGCAGAATTGTCAATGCCAGTAAAGCAGGCCATCATGGGGTGGAAAAGTCTGAACAAATCAATGCAGAGGCAGCCAAAACAATGGGTCTGTCAAAATCAACAGAAAGAACGCAATGGTGAGCTCAGCAATAGCAAACAACCTGGTAGACCACTGTTGTGGATGACCAAAAAATACTTTCAATTGTGAAGAAAAACCCCCTTTTCACCTTTTGAACAGATCAAAAACACACTCCAGGATTTAGGCATAGATGTGTCAAAGACATTACATTACATCTCAAGAACAGAACAGCCTATATGTTCGTTTGCTTAAAAGTACATAAAAAAACTGGAGGTGTGGAACGAACTCTTATGGACAGATGAGATAAGTACTAACCTGTACCGCAGCCACGGGAAGAGAAACATGTGGAGAAAGAAAGGAACTGCTCATGATCCTGAGCATCCCCTCTCATCTTCGAAACATGGTTTCAACCCCCTGCTTGGACATGCCTGCCACTGGTACTGGCTCTCTTGTCTTTACTGATGTGGGGACTGCTGATAGCAGCAGCAGGCTGAATTGTGAGGTGTACATAAACATGTTTTCTGCTCAGGTCCAACCAAAAACAAAAAAAATGTACTTGCAGCAGGACAGTAACCCCAAACACACTGCTAAAGCAACTAAGGAGTTTTCAGGGCCAAAAATAAGAATGTTCTTGACTGGTCAAGTCAATCACCCGACCTAAATGCAATTGAACATGCGTTTCACTTGCTAAAGACAAGTGAAGGAATTTTACATAAAGCAATGAAGTGCCCATTAGACATCTAAACACACCTGACGACAGAGAAAACAGACGTCCATCCATTAGTCTGAATTCACAGAGCTGCAAAAAATCGACTCATTTAATTGTTACTCAGTTTATTTATTATTTTCATACCAAAAAAGATAAACCCCTAACATATAGTGTCTAACTAGTATAGCATTAGAGATGGTGAATAAATCTTAGTCTGTAAAATATGTGCTTGTTTTGTAAAATAATGATTGCCGATAAGTAATTTTTCGCTTTCGTTTTCCTGTTGTTAACTCCTGTAGAAAGTCTGGTTGCCTTGTCGATGGAGACAGAGAGGGAAGGCGGGGGGGGGGTGTTGTTTCTCCATCCGATGCTAAGGATAGCGGAAGAGCCTAAATTTGGGGCAACAAGGAACTACTGCATAGAGTACCTACATCCATCCCACCGTCTTGGGTGACTCCAGATTCCGACCAGAGGCGTCAAAATCCTTTCTCAGAAGGCCAGTGTGCATTTTCATTGTATTTTCTCCCACCCCTGCAATGATAATTTCAATTCCAATATTATTTTTCACACACATAGTTTACCCATTTCTCTCAGGGTGATATGTCACAGCTGAAGACTGAATAGAACATCCTCATAACAACATAAATTTTTAAACTGCAGTGCATTCTGGGTATACATCTGGGTGTAATTCAGAGTGAATGTACACAGCTAATTAACCAATTAGATCAATTTATGCCAAGGTAAGTTGAAAAAATAAAATAAAATACACCAACTTTTTTAGGAATGGAGCTTTGCACCCTGGTACAGCCAACCTCAAGAGTAATATGGCTCCAACAAAACCTAATTCCTGTTTGAATAGTTTCCCCACAAGCTGTGACACAACCGTGTCAAGGAGGTTCACATCAAAATTGGCCCATTTTTCAGAATATAACATCAATCAATCAATCAGTCAAATTTAAGTTAGTGCAGTGCTCTTAAGGAAGGAATGATAGCAGGGCGCTTCACATGAAAATAAACACAAAAACAGGAGGCATTTTTGTAAAGTTGTCCTTTTTGTGTCCGACAAGACAAAAACACACGTGACAACTGACTCTGCCTGTTTGAGATCTTATCAGTTATAGCCCTTTAATATTCAAGGCCAGAGTAAGCTTAAGGTCACTGATCAGTCTCGGAAAAATTGTGTGCATGGGGGGAGGGGGGTTGATGTTTCAAGCCAGACTTTACTGTATGAAGAAATATTTCTATACAGTGTCAGGAGAGCCATCATCACCTGAAAGCATTTCTTATCAAACATGTTCCAGGGTAGAGTCTCAAAACAGAAAAACTCAACATGACCATGATGTGTGTGTGTGTCACCTTACACTAGAAATTTGGGCTGGGATCATAAGGGAAACGTGCCACAGAATCGACAGAAAAGAGGCTGACCGTGGCAGGTGGAGTACAAACTTGTTCAAAACACTTCAAAATATCACATTCTGGACTCACACAGGCCCCTTTGCTAAGCATTCAGTGGAGCAATCCCAAATAATACAGGATGGCAAGAACATGGTTCCCCCTGCTGTGCAGGAAAACTGCAACAGTTTTTTTTGGAAGATTTTTATAGTAATTTTAAAATATTTTTATAGTCATCTGCCAATCTAATTTGTAGCAGAGTTGAATCATTCGAAAATTCAGTCTCCCTATGTTTTGTTTCAGGAGAGTATCGAGAAAGGAATAATTACCTATTGCTACAGAGCCACTGTGACCTCATATTCCAACTTTAAAATGTTGATTTTCTGCATTCTTTAACCCTGAGAAAATGAGAACCACCAAAAAGTGGTCCCCTGAACCAAATCAGAAAAAAGAGATTCATGTTGAACATAAATAAAAATTAAAATCACAAGACACCTATTTACATTTTTACTCAAGCTGGCAAGCTTGGAGCATTTACAAATATCACATATTTGAAGGTCAAAAAAAAAGAAGAAAATAAATAAAATAAAAAATACAAAACCTGAATCCCTCTGGATTGTTCTACATTTTTTACCTCAAACTATACTTTCAAGACGGTCCCTTACCTCCAGCTGTACTGTGTATATTTAGAATAATATATGTATTGTAATGCAGGTCAGAGGCCCATATTTCTGTGTCAGACATGCCTGGAGTGCTTGCAGGAGATGTAATTGGACGTTGATGCAGTAGGTACTGAACACATGCGGCAAGAGAAATGGATGCATTTACAACCAAACATTTATGAGAATAATGTCCCTAATAACTGATGACAAACCACCAGGGGCTGGGAACACTCCCAGCGAGACGAGCGCAGATCGTTGATGACACACAAAGCATGAATGACAGTATGAAGGGATGACATCGTTTCAGACAGGCGGGGAATGGCTGAGATGGGCGTGACTGCATCGCCCATTCAGGTACGCGTGAACAAATGCAGATGCTGAAGGACTGATCAGTGTACTACTGAAATCAATCCTGAAAACTATGCGTGTTCCATGCATTCAGGCAGCACGGACCGTCTTGTTGGCGGAGTTCAATTCAGACACAACGAAGATTCTGGGCGTGCAAAATTACAGAGTTAACATGACCCGTGTAACAGCGATCAATCAATATAACCCATCAAACAACGCATGACCTTTTTATGAGATCTCAGAAGAAACCCGGATTACCTTTGGCCCGTCTGAGCACTAACGCCTTTCTGAAGGTCAAAGGGCAAACTTCCAGACTTATGGTCACGTAGCACTTACGAAAAAAGCCGGGTTTTTGATTCCTGAACGGTTTCAAAGACGATTGAAAGTACCTTTAAAAAAAGATCCCAAAGACCCCAGCTTTAAAACTTTAGTAAGAAGAATAAGGACAGTGCCCCCTCACCAGTCGAACGCGTCAGACTGAAAGGTTGAAAGAACAGTGGGAAATGTGGGGGTGTCTGCAGGTACAGGGGACGGGACCTGTCCACGGTCTGCTTCAGTCCTCCCCATCCCGCCGTAATCAAACCCGGAGGGGGCTGCTGGGTAATGTTATGAATTTAAATATTATTACAGCTGAATGAAATACGATTTATGAATTGCTATTTTGTTATAGAAGGCACCGGATACGATGTTTAGATGAGAATATTTTCATACATATTGCTTCTCAAGGACCGTATGGCCTGTGGATGCCATGATCAAACTAAATAATTTCCCTGGATTCCACTTTCAAATACGGAAAATAGATAATTATTTATTATTAATAGATATAGGTTATCACGCATCTAAAATACATAAGCATTATATTTATATATAAAAGCTCCAATTAGATGTTTAACAGTGATATCACTTTTAAATGGCTACATTTTAATTTACACTTTATCATTTGAAACGTTAATGCTACATGTAATAACACGGATAATAATGCGGATAATAAACTTCTGATGGCAAACGTAGCAAAAGATGTTTAATGACTTATTTTTGACAATGAGAGGTACATGTCAGTGGTCTGGTTGATGTGGAAAAAACAAGAGCTAAATAATAATAATAACTTAATGGCAGGTAAAGCCACATCACCCCCTCCTACACACCAATGGCCGAACAAGGCCCCCCCCCCCATCCCATATCCGATAGACCACAGAAGTGGGGCGTGTCTGTGACGCCGGAAGTTGGTACCAGGAAGTATCTCTCCCCATGTCATTTTCCCATAGACAATTTCTCTAATCCAATTTTTGTAAAAACTAAATCACTGAAGCTTCTATCCTACCAAGTGTCCTTATATGAAGTAATAGCTACAGAGAGAAAAAACAACCTCCATATTATCCTCATTTTGACAAAGGTATAAGCGTGTAGTACTATTTTTCTCATTAACAAACTACACGTCCCATGAGCAGAGTAGATTTAGGGAATTTATGTCACTGTTGCCACTGCCATTAGACACTACCCTGGCAAGCTTTCTAACTTCTCAAGAGCCACAATATCAATAATATAAAAATGTGTTTTTTTTTTGTTACATAAATATTATTACAAAGAGGAAATTACGTAAGGTTATCAAGCATGGTATTGCTTCAGGTTATATGGAAATGTAGTCTGTTTGCATACTATGGCCAGTAAAGATGTTTAATTTGCTAAAACTCAAAGAAATCTACCAAATGACTGACATGACTTGCTTGTTTTGCATTATGGTGGACTCATAGGTGTATTATGGACACATTGCTTATATGTAAGGATTTTGTAAATGCCTATGGCAAATAACATGGACAATTACAATTCCTGGTAACAGAAGGCAAGCCCATGTCTGTGGTCTATTCCCTCTTGGGCTTCCTGTTTCTCAGTCAAGAGAGATGCAGTGCAACAGACAACCAGCAGGAGGAGTGAAACTCTTCAAGAGACACAGACTGACACACATACAAGCATGAAATGACACGTTTGCAAGTGCTCATGATGTTAAAGTTTCTTCAAATCCGGCAGAATCTTGAATGGGTGATGTGTAAATAAATATGCATGCGTGCTTCATGTTACTACAAAAAGAGAAAAACAATTAAAAAAGACACGTTTTCTTCAATTGCCTTCAATGTTGTTGCATTTACACTGCTGTCAGTCAGTTTAGTGTTTCTGCAATACGTTTCCACTGTGAGGTCAGGACTCGCGAGTAAAATATCCGCTAAAAACGCCAGCGGCTGGCCTGTGGGCAGCGGGGCCTGAGAAAAGTCAACCTTCACCTTGCTGTGCCTATTTACGTGTGTGTGTGTGTGTGTGTGTGTGTGTGTGTGAAAACACCTCTGAGAAAGACACATGGAGGGAAAGAGAGAGAGGGAGAGCACTGGCTCCCCTACTGGAGGAGCAGCCTGCCGAGGACTGGCAACAATACAAGTGAAGATTAAAGACAGCCCCCCCCCCCAAAAAAAACAAAACAAAACAAATAGTAAAAAAGGGAGTAATAAAACAACCTGAACCTGCTACAGGAAGACAAGATTGATGGGTAGAAAATGCGTGTTTGTGTGTGTGTAGTATGTGTGTGTTGTGCGTGTATGTGTGCCTAATATGTGTGTGTGTTTGCCAAGGGCTGACGTGCAAAAGAGGGAGTAGGACGGAGGTTTATGAGGGGTTCTGACACTTTGGTCCACCCAGCTGTGGGAGGACACCTTACTTTCAAATCTTATAACATGTAAGACAAAAGTCTGATAATAGTTTAGGAGACAGTAATAATAACAATAATATTAATTATACCAACAGTAATAAAAGTCTTGAGGTGTTTCCATGGCAGCCATTTTGTTTTTTTTGCGTGTATTTCTCCACCCTCTCCTGGATCGTCGTCTCTCCTCTCCTCGTTCTGCTCTTTTGGCTGCCACAGAGACCAGCCTATGCCTCTGAGCTAGGGCCACCACAACCTCTGTCTTTCCGTCTGTCTCCATCCCTCCCTCCCTCTTGTTCTCAGAGTCGAGTCTGGGCCTCGGGGACGTAGATCTCGATGCTGTCGGCGCTCTCGGTGGCCGAGTTCTGCCGCACTGACGCCGCCCGCTTGGCCGCCATTAGCCGCTTGCGGGCCTCCTGCCGCTGCTTGTCCGTCGAGGGGTCCGGCTGCCCCACCTTCTCCCGCCCTGCCGCCATCTTGGCCTTCGAGGGCTTCTTTGGCACTGGGGGGGGCTGCTTCTTCTCTTCCTGAGACCCCAAAAAAGGGGGGGGAGTTGGAGACAGAAAAAGAAAAATTTGGAGAAGTTCCAAGACCCCTAGTGCACACCTAGGTCACAAGCAGTAAGTTAGGCAAAGGATAACAACAGTCAAAGTCTGAATCTGAAGAACTTAGTACAAACCATTTAACAGACCAGACAGAAGCACCCCGCTGCTTCAATTACCTGCGGTTTTAGATTTTTTTATAGAAAATAAATAAAATAATAACGGTTTGTCAGTTCAAGTGAGCTTGAAGTCTACCTTCTCCTCGGGGGAGTCGGTCAGCTGCCAGTCGTTGGACTTCAAGTGGTAGAGCTCGTCGAACTTCATGCTGATGTCCTCGATGGAGAGCTGTAGCAGGTCCCAGAATCCTGCCAGATCCTGTGCTGTGGGTCGTGGGTTGCTGCTGAGATTCTGATGGAAAGGGGGGTGGCGGTCAGAGCACCCCAACAGCATGACGTCGCTAAGAGGGAAGCAGCTCAACAAATACCAAATTTCACATGAGCTTATGCTAGCACATTTGACTGAAATCACAATTTAAAAATAAATAAATATTAATAAGTTAAGAACAAGTGCAGAAATGTTTAAATGGTACTATATTTATGTGACATCACATGTCATGTCAATGGGATGTCCAGTTCACAAGAACGTTTGTGCCCAAAGCACTATTGTGCTTGAACATCAGGGGGCAGTCTTGTACAACTTCTTTGCAGCGGGGAAGATCTCACAGATAATACGAAGGCACACACTCGCGCTCAGCAGCAGCACTTGCAGCGGGGACACAAACCGCATTTAACATTACAAACAGACACAGCAGGAGCTGCAGAACTAAACCTAACGAGTGGGTTGACTGCAGTCTAAGTCTCAAATGCGACACATGCAGGCGGCAAAGGGGTTCAGCCCATCGCGCAACATTTACATGGCCAGCTCTGCAGAATACCCATCTGGGAACTGGCTTTGTAACTCAGGGGTTGCAGGCTTTATTCCCAGCCTGGTATTGCTGTTGTATCCGTAAGGTATTCTGTTGCTTCAGTAAATATCCAGCTGTATACACGTACGCAATGTAAATGTGCATTGTAAATGGGCGGCAGTGTAGTACAATGGTTAAGGAACTGGCTTTGTAACCGAAAGGTTGCAGGTTCGATTCCCAGGTAGGACACTGCCGTTGTACCCCTGAGCAAGGTACTTCACCTGCATTGCTTCAGTATATATCCAGCTGTAAATGGATAGTATGTATAAATGCAAAAATGCTGTGTAAGTCGCTCTGGATAAGAGCGTCTGCTAAATGCCTATAATGTAATGTAATTGTACATCAGTCATGTCCATTCATTTGAACTAATCAACTCTTTGAGGCCTTCGAATCTTAAGTCAAATCTTAAATCATTCAGGAATTAAAGTCAACATCACTGAATTATGAAAGGATGGTTCTGAAAGAGTACGGTGTCTGTAACACATGTCAGAGGGTCAAAGAGTCATCTCAATCAAACCGATTTATACTAGAGGACTCCAGTGGGTCTCGCGGGTTCCCGGCGCGGTTGTTTTTTAACCCCTTCGCGCAGATGGCAGATTCATTACACATAGAGTGAAATATTTCAAGCCTTTATTTATTTAGCCTAATTTTGATGAGTATGGCTTACAGCTAATGAAAACCCAAATTCAGTGTCTCAGAAAATTCAAATATTTTGCTTTAACATATTTTTAAAGTATCATATTTAATATTTGGTCGCATATCCTTTGCATGCTGTTACTTCCTGAAGTCTGTGACCAATCAACATCAAAAGACTCTCAATATCTTATTTTCAGGTACTGTTACAAGCGATACTATAACCTCTCTAATTATGTAAGCCATAATCATCAAAATTACAAGAAATAAAGGCTTGAAATATTTCACTATGTGTAATGAATCTATATAATATATGAGTTTCACTTTCTGAAATGAGTGACAAAAAATATTGAACTTTTTCACGATATTCAAATTTTTTGAGCTGCACCTGCATATAACAACACTAGATGACTCTCAGTATGTGTGAGGCGACAAGGGACAGTCATCATCTGGCTCCGTAGCTAACTGGCTCCGTAGAACTGTCATTTTGAAACCGTTTTAGCTTCCCCATAGAAGTGAATGGAGAGCTACAAATACCCTATTCTGGATTATCACCCCAGCCGAGCACAGAGCAACTAATGAACATATTTTGCCATCATTTGGACTCATATCACGGCCAGGTAACAACACAACACAAAATTCTACCAAACTTCAGTTGTGCTTTAAAACCCCCTGCAGGGGGCAGCAGACATGAATCAACCCCTACAGTTTATACAGGGTAAACTCCAGGCTGTTTAAACTCAAAGGGGGGGCAAAAACTAACCAGAACCTGTCACTGTTCTCATGTCTGGAGCTGACTGAGGATTTTTACACCAAACATAAATCACAAGGGTGGAGGACAGCAGGGCAGCTCAGAAATACAAACCAGGCCAAAAGAATATATTCCACTGAAGGGAGGGACAACAAAACAGAGGGATACAGAGTTAATAGTTCTGGTGTCTGTGACCGATTCCAAGAAGCCATTGGCAAGTAAAACCCCATAAATGCCTGTCTCGAGCAGTTGTGTACAACTCCGGGCCTGGAGAACTGGTGTCTATGCTTGTTTTTGTTCCAGCCAATTATTTAGCCTTAAAGCTAGAGTACGGTATGCAGCTTTTTTTCCCCAACGGTTGCATTTGTTGTCAAAACATTTCAAAGTGATAATACCACTTGGCCCCGCCCACAGAGAAAGAGACACTCCCTCCAACCAACTGCTTCATCGTGAACGCCCATCCCAGTTTTCTAAATACGATTGCAGGATTACAAACTGGTGAAGCTAACGTTACAGTAAAAATGTCAGCTACAAGCTCCAGGTAAAACAACGGAATCTTTGCTGTTGCACAGTTTAAAAATAATGCGATGAAACAGTTACCATTTAGTCACCAAACTCGCTAATGAAGTGATGGTTTTGCTAAGTTCTAAGCACAGAACTGTGTAAGAACTTTGCAAAATATATATTTTTTGAAATTGTTGAACAAGGCTAACGTTACCCGCTATCGCAGGTTTAGTTACCCAAAACTCAGCAAATTTGACGTTTTAAAATAGGACCTTTCTCACAGCAGAAAGGAGAAAAGAAGAAAATAAATAAAGGAGCCAACTTTCAGTGAGCTAGTTTTACGCAAACACTACAATTGACAGCGATGGCTAGATGAATTATATAGCTAGCCAATTTTATAAAGACTCCGGATATATTAACTTATTCTACAAAATATGCAGATTGTCCCACTGTCAGTTTTGGCGATCAAAAAATCATAAAACTTGCTACTTCTAGGACAATAGACAGATCACACCGAATTCCTGTAACGTTATTCTGAAACAGGCATTATCTGGCTACAGCTGGCATGCAGAATTATAGCTGAATAGCCGGTTCTAGCGAATGCAACAGACAACAGACAATGTTGGGAAACATTTCCTTCTTCCAAGAACTAGCCGCCAAATTAAGTAACTTCATCAATACTAGCAACCTCGCTACTATTCATTATAGGTAATTACAATTGGCTAGCAAGCAGAAAGTCCAAGTAAATTACCGTTGAAACGTCTGACCTAGAAACAATGCAAGCTCGAAGTCCAATTCACTCCCGAACACCTTGCCACCTTCTAAAATGAGCACCTACATTTATTCTAGTTTTTGAGCGAGCTTTATCGAATTCACTTTTCTTTTTCTTTGCATGAAATGGCACCGGTGACTTGAATCGGCCTTCGATTGCTTTACGTCAAAGATTTGGGCCGAATCACTGGTTTTAGAATGCAGAATTTGAGGGTATAAACAGTTTATGGTGCTGGATTTCTCTCACAACAGTTCCTTCTATGATTGCTACTAACTAAGCATGGCCGTTCCCTGATATTCCCAGATCAAATATGCAATCGCAGCAGATTAATTAACTGACAGCTAAAGTTAAAAATATCCTAAAACGGACTCCATCTCAGACCCCTCGCCTAGCCCTAGAGCCTAGAGCTCTCCCTCTCCGCCAGCCGCTCGGGGGAACACGACTGCGAGCCAATTTGTCAGGGACAGGCGGAGGTGCTGGAAGTTTAGGGTGTGGATGGAGGCCTAGCTTGGCGGGACAGGGCAGGGCGTGGAGGGATGGCTACTCACCAAGTTTTGGTCGCAGAGGCCACGGAACTGCTGGAACTTCTGGGATATGAGCAGCTGGGCACTGCCCACGGCGCTTCGGATCTTCCCTAGAACTGCGGGACAGAGACAGTGGAAACACGCTCAGATACACCGCTGAACGCCTCTGACAGACCGCCATCAGCAAGGACCATAATGCACTTCAGACAACTTCAACTGAGCATTGACCCCAAACATAATAAGAGGGTTAAAAATAAAAACAATGGTACAACAACCAAAAAAAAAAATGGCCTGCCGCAGGAAAACCTAAATCAGAAAATTTGTTCTCAACTTGAAGTAAAAGCAAACATCATATTATTAAAATTATTTCATTCCTTCACAAACAGAGTTATTCTTTTAAGAATGGCTGAAATTAAAACATCCTGCCTGAACTAAAACACAATGAGAAACTTTGCTTGAATCCTGGCCTTTAGATTTAACCTGAATGGTCACAGGTTTTAATCTAAATTTTGACAGTGCCAGATAAAGTATTTTAACTCATTCAATGCCAATGCTCTGGAACACTGAGCCCCGGCAGTGCCTAGCCAATGGCTGCTGACATTCTACATTTTTAGATTGATCCTGTCAATGTGCAAACTTCTAATAAAACACATTATTTTGCCTATTGAACAGAATTATTTGTTAATGAGGATAGATGGCACACTTGCTGGTTCAGTTCACTATTAGAGCAACGTAAAAAAAAATAGATGGTAATATAAATAATCTATTTTCAGTGCGGTTAACAGCACAAAGTAAAGGATTCAACAATATGTTGACTTCAAAGTGATGGTATAAACACTCAAATCCACTCCGATAGTCGTGGTATTTTATTTGCTTTGGGTGAACCGTAGAGTGTGTTTGGTAGTGGATGCTAACTGATATCATTACGTTGCGCTAGCATTAGCAACAGCTGGACGTCCATACGAAGGACAGCATGGAATCAGCTGAAAATGGTCTCCATTGATTGACAAGATCACGGGTAAATCGTAAATGAGATATTATGTCCAAAATTCCGAACTAACTGTTTAAGCGCAACAGTGTAATGTGATGTGATTAAGCATAACAGTGTAATGTGATGTGATTAAGCGTAATAAAGTGTAATGTGATGTGATTAAGCGTAATAAAGTGTAATGTGATGTGATTAAGCGTAATAAAGTGTAATGTGATGTGATTAAGCGTAACAGTGTAATGTGATAAGATTAAGCGTAACAGTGTAATGTTATATGATTAAGCGTAACAGTGTAATGTGATGTGATTAAGCGTAACAGTGTAATGTTATGTGATTAAGCGTAACAGTGTAATGTGATGTGATTAAGCATAACAGTGTAATGTGATGTGATTAAGCATAACAGTGTAATGTGATGTGATTAAGCGTAATACAGTGTAATGTTATGTGATTAAGCGTAATACAGTGTAATGTTATGTGATTAAGCGTAACAGTGTAATGTGATGTGATTAAGCATAACAGTGTAATGTGATGTGATTAAGCATAACAGTGTAATGTGATGTGATTAAGCGTAATACAGTGTAATGTGATGTGATTAAGCGTAACACAGTGTAATGTGATGTGATTAAGCGTAATACAGTGTAATGTGATGTGATTAAGCGTAACAGTGTAATGTGATGTGATTAAAGGCCGTGACACATCGGGGACGTAACGAATAAACGAGGCGAAAATGCGAAAAATTCGTCCGTGAATATTTAGCGTAAAAACCTGACACACTTGCAACGATGCAAAAAAACGAAAAACTCTCGTTCTTTTTCGCGGTTGAAAATCCCTGCGAATAAAAATGGATTACTCTTCGTCGAGCGATGACGACCTGGTTATCCGTTCGGTCCATCACGAAACGAAAGTGTATTTTTTTTTTGCCTCTACCAGAGGCAAATTACATTGGCAAAATATTGAACCGGGCTTATTATGTGTCCGTTTTTACTTATGTAAAGTTTGTTTTGTCTACAACATGCTCTCCTTCTCTTCCCTCCTTTTACGGACATACGTGTCCCTGAGATTTTTCCACTGCCTCTTGATCTCTTCCACTAATATAAAGGGTTAACCACAACATAACAATACATTACGTAATTTCAGCAAACATCTTTAAAATAAATGTGTCGTAGTCTATGCAGTATAGCAACTCATGAAGTCTGAAGAGTTCTCTCCAAAACGATCGCTACAGGCAGACCTCGTCTGTTTTCCTCGTTATTTATATAACTTGGCTATCAGTAATCAGGAAATCCACACAGGAGTCGGAATAAGATTTTTGGGGAACTTTATAGACTTTATTTGCCACGCACACAGACAACCGTGTGACAGCTAAAACATTTCATATAGGCTACTCTACCCTGCCCTTCTCCTACCCCTTTCTCTCCCTCCACCACAGTGGCTGCCCCTGGCCAGACCTGGTAGCTAGCCTACGTGTCGTCTTTCTCCATCTGTTGGCCTATAGCCCACAATTACTACGGCAAATATCCACGAAACAATATCACATATAGCGGTTAGCTAGCTTTCATCCTTTGTTTTCACCAAGGCAAACGACCCCACACGACACAGCGTAGCCTACATAAACTCGCCTAAAGTCAAAAAATAAACAGGCCTATGTATTGTGTTGCTATGTTTGTGTGTAATTGCCACTGGCTTGTTATCTTCTTCACATGAACTGCTATCAACGTTAACGTTAGACCTAAAGGTTAACTAACGTTAGCTGGAGACAACTTTTAAGCCAATGCTAATAACCTGAGGGAGCTGATCAGATAGCAAGTTGTGCGTATTGCAACCATTTAGCTATAAACCCACCATCTTCATAGCCTATTTGCTCGGCTATGGTTTTCCACAAATTGTCCTTCAAATCGTTGTCTTTGTAACTATTGTGTCTCTTATCAAAAAGGATGCTATACTGTGACACACATAAAATCAGTTGGTCCGCCATATTGGATGTTGTAGTTTGTTATGGTAGTGCGGTGACGTCAGCCATGGAAACTTGTTATGATTGGATAGATAAATAGTTTCGCAAACGAAAACTCGCAAAAAACGAACTTGCTGCGAATAAATTAAATGCCGCTTTTTCGCAAAAGACATTTCGCGTTTGATGTGCAAGATTTTATGAACAATACAAGAGTTCGTTTTTATTTTTCAACGTGCGATTTATTCGTGCGAGTAAATTGCGGGCAGTGTGTCACGGCCTTAAGCGTAACAGTGTAATGTTATGTGATTAAGCGTAACAGTGTAATGTTATGTGATTAAGCGTCACAGTGTAATGTGATGTGATTAAATGTAACAGTGTTATGAGGTGCAATGTGATGTCATTAAGCGTAATGCAGTGTAATGACAGGGAGTCCTCACCCTCCTCAGTCAGCTGGTTGTCTTTGGTCTCCAGCTCCATCTGCTGACACCAGCCCTCCATCCTGGCCGTCTCCGCCTGCAGCAGCTTCAGGAACCAGTGTCCGTCACGCCGACAGGCCGACGCCCCGGGAGGGGTGGGGCCAGAAGGAATGCTGCCGTTCCCGCTCTCCAGCCAGGGATCGGGTGGGGGCAGAGAGGAGGGGTCCAGGGCGGGGTCCAGGCTCTCCGGAAAAGAGCAGGAACTGGTTCTGCTGGTCAGCAGCCGCGGGGCTCTGCCCTCGCCATTGTCCTGGTGACGGTGCGGGGGGCAGTCCGCCTGGCTGCCGCTGTTGACGACGTCGGTCTTGTGGAATGGCTTGGCGGAGGGGAAGTCCTGCGTGTCGGTGTCCGTCTCCTGCTTCGAGGCCATGCTGCTAGAGCGGCTCTGCCTGGAGACAGGGCAGAGTTAAAGAGCCACTGTGAGTGCCGATTGGACGATTTAACAATAATGGGCGGTTTAACTGGTCCATATGAACCTGGTGGCTCCACTCATTTTGGGGTTCAAGAAGCCAAAGAGGCTACTGTCAGTGGAAAGACTAGGGGCTTAAGACAAACTGAACAAATATAAGAACAAAGGAAGAGAAAGGTAAAGGGCCAGAGTTCGTTGTTACGAGCAGGCAGACCCCTCCCCACCCCCCACCGTGGCGTTAGGGGCGTGACGGACAGACACACTACTCATCCGCAAGGAAATCACTGGAACAGAAAACAAACGTGCACCAGCGGACAGAGGGCGGGTTCACTCACAATGCCACAGGCATACAACGCGGAGCATTTGTCCTGAAAAGCATGAACGGGGTGCAGTTTGGGGTGGGGGTTGGCTGCTGTTTTGGAGCGGCTGCAAACTGACCTCGGCAGGACACCCGCTGCCCCAACCCATGGGAAGAAGGGGAGGGCAGAGTGCGGAATTATTACTGTAAACACGGCCAGTTCTACAGGGATGCAAGTGGTTCTAATTCAGGAAAGTACAATCTAAACCAGTCCTTGGACAAAAATGCAATAAAAATACTCAAGATCTGTTTGAACATACTAAAGACCTGTTTAAAAAATACTAAATGCCTGTTTAAAAACACGGAGGTCTTGTTTAAAAACACTAAATAGCTGTTTGTAAACACTGAAGGCCCGTTTAAAAATACTAAAGGATAAACTATAGCAAAGGAAAGAAGCGGAAATAAAAGAAGTGAGAATCATAGTTGACGGAAAAATCTGGATGTTTCTTTGAGGACCATTGGGGCTCTGGTGATCTACCCAGCGCCATGGCGATGAGCTCCACGTTCTGGAAATAAATTCTGACTGTCAGTGCGGACTGTTCTGAAGAAATCAAGGAGTCTGGATTTCAGTCAGCAGAGCGCACCCTGCCTCACTGAGCGACTCCCCTGGTTATTTGCCAGCTGCACAGTCCTCAGACACAACCGCTGTGCAGCTCGGCTGGTGGATCGCCCAGAGAAAAGAAGCACGGCAGGATGTGTTGTAAGCACGCGCCTTCCTCAGTCAACGGACAGTACAATGCGCTGATGGGAGGGGCCTAAAACTGAGCATTTCAAATTGGGATTTAGAGCAAACACAAAAATGTGGATTAAAAACCCTCTTTTCTTTTTTTTAAAAACCCTCCACTAATGACAGGAAGTACGGTGAAGTTCAATACTTACTGCCAGCCGTCCTCCACCTGCACTCCGATTGACTGGAACCTGGCCAGAGGGGGCGTGTCCTGATTCTGAACGGGCTGGTTGCAGTCCACCTGCCCAAAAATCACAGAACAGTGTCTCAGTGAAAAAGGTCCATTCACTCAATGCCACAAAAGACAGGACGAAATGTTGGCGTCTGCCCAAAACAACCTCAAGCAAATTTTAACTGCACAATAACATGAAGAAAGCAGCAATTGCAGGGACCAAGCAGAATAATATACCCCAGTAATACATTTTATTCAGAACCATGTGTCCTACAACTTGGTGAAGGTTTCAAGCTAATCAAGTCCGCAGTAAATTACAGTAATTTCACAGAACAGTTTATTCCCACAGAATTGGGATCGTTTCCCACATAAATAACCTCAGGTCATTTTATTTACAGTGCATGAATATTTTAAAACAAGCCATTTAACATGCACATAATTCTGTACAAAATAAAGTAGGATGCATGAAATTATCTCATAGAATGAAATTAAATGCCTATTGCTGGTCCAGCGTAGCCTAATTTGTGAAGCTGAAATGGGGACTATGGCAACATGAATGGATTGTGACATCATCAACGGACTGTGACAACATCTCTGAATGAAATTCTAATGTAATCCTAGAGATATAGGTGAACTTTCACATTGTCACTGTACTGCGAGATCACTGTCATCTCTGAAGGACATAATCCTAGAAATATAGACATACTGTGACATCATCAATGGCTGTGACATCATGTCAGAGCCCCGCCCACCTGGATACCGATGGAGGAGAGCTTCCTCTTGGGTAGGGGATCAGGTCTGGCACAGATGCTGGTGATTTTCAGGATGTCATGTTGGGGGGGGTCCCCAGGGGGGCTGATGGGCGGAGGGGGCTCTCGGGGGGCGGGTGCGGGTGCGGGGGGACCCTTGGCCAGGCCGCTGGCCCGCGTGCTTGTGAGGCTGTCTGAGGAGTTGCTGTGCCCTGATTGGCTGTTGGCCTCGCTCTTGCGGTCGTGGTTGTCCAGGTAGGTGTCCTGCGCCGACTCGGTGCTGCTCTGCACTGTCACCGAGATGAAGGGCTTGGAGGTGGTGCGGGGAGGAACGGGGGGCGGAGCCTTCTTACAGGTGGTTATACAGGTGGAGGCTGGGAGAGGGAGGGAGAAGGAAGCTGGGTCAAAGCCCAGGAGTGACAGACCCTACACTGAGCTGCCAAGAGACACCAGCTAAGGCAGACACTCACGTCAGGCTTATCAGATAAAACCGGGGCAATGAGATGGACATGCATAGCAACCAGGGCTGTCTGGGCACAACAATTTAGGGGTTATCTCAGGAAAATGGACGACTATACCTGCCCTTTAGGTGGAACCTGGCACATTTCTGAAAGGCGCAAAAGCAGAGCCCTTACTTGGATTCACAAATGCAACCTCCTGGTGAGTTTGACCCTGTGACCTCCCCCTGGTCTGCTTCTATAGCTGTGGGTAAACTCTGGCAGTTCTCCTACAACATTGATGTAGACAAATGAACAGCAAGCCCCCCCCCCCCCCCGATAGGTAATCGGCTCCTCCCACGAGAGGGGGACTAATCAAGTCCTTGGAAATGCCTGCAGCTGTTCTGCTGTTTCCCCCTAAGTCCCTGCAGCCTAACAGACTGAGGGGAAAAAACAACACCAGGAGCAACAGCTTTTACCCATAATCCCTCGATTAATTCCACATACTGAGCGTGGCCTTCCTTCCGAAGCGAGATCGGCTGCTCCCACAAGAACTCCACCGACAGCACCTTTCGCAGCCTTGTATCCAGGTTACCCAGGAGACAGTGAAAGCGTGACGCTGTCGGACCCCAGTGTTCCGTAAACAGAGCGTACTGGGGACCGCGTGCCAGCGTGTGATGGGTAAGATGTAACTGCGGCAGAAAGAGGGAAGGAACCTTACAGGGACGGGTTCGGTTCTGAATGCGCTCGGCGGAACGGCGCGCTCGCTGGCATTCCTTTCCGCTCTGACCTGGCGTGTTTATGTTCATGCGCTCCACTCCTGAATTTTTTTAATGGAAAGAACGTGAAGGTTGGATTTCCATCTGGGGGAGGGCAGGGGCTGTGGAATAAACAGCTGGCAGGGCAGGGCTGGCATATGTCCCTACAGGGAAAACTCTGGCAGGCTTGCTGGTTGGGTATCTGGAGGAATGTACTGCTCTCTGTGGCCCACAGTTAATTTACGATGCACTGACTTCACAGAGAACATGGAGAACATGTTTCTCCTGACTTATTTTCCCATAAAGTTCAATAGAAAATTGAGTGAGGAGAAACAACCCTTAAAGTTATCCATCCATATCTACTGCATATCTG
Organism: Ilyophis sp. 1 JC-2022; assembly: GCA_022702515.1. Taxonomy (NCBI): domain Eukaryota; kingdom Metazoa; phylum Chordata; class Actinopteri; order Anguilliformes; family Synaphobranchidae; genus Ilyophis; species Ilyophis sp. 1 JC-2022. Next base: position 11,248,348 of record CM040402.1, read on the forward strand.
GCAGCAGAGTGATGGTTTGAGGCTCGTTTGATACCTCAGACTAGGGCTAGGTGATATACTGCAATGATAATTATCGATTGCAATAACGGCTGTTACCACCATGTGGGGTATTTCCTTTCTATTCATCTTTTTTTCTTTAATTATACCTGGGGCCACATGTATAAACAGTGCTGAGCAGAAAAATGCCCTCAGAAAGCCGCGTAAGCGAGTTTCCACGCAGAAATTCAGATGTATAATATAACACGTCCTGTGAGAATCTGCGTACCTCTACACACGATGGACACCATATGTACGCAATGTTTGGAGTCCGTGTGATATGGCGACACTGTGACAGAAAGGCAGAGGTAGAAAATGCAAAACTTTTTAAAAGCAGATTTCCGATTTTCACACTCAGCGTTCTTTCACGCATTCTTTTACTCAGAGCTTTATACATGTGGCCCCTGATGCGGTAGCAGGGCTGTACGTTAAAATTTTTTGCACATAGCACTGGTGCTACAGAGGTTGATAGTTTTGTAGAACAGGCCAAAAACTTGTAGCACGAGTATAAAACATCTCTAAAATCTCTAAAAACAACCACAAGTAATGCAGTTACTTAAACAGGTATGTGACTGGCAAAGGACATGAATGTTGCATACAGGGCACACAAAATCCAAACCTTAACAAGAAATGCTTTCAGACAAAATCTTTTTCTTTATTTGCCCATAATGGTAAATTGCAGGGACATAACAACTGAATACAAGACATCAATATGTTACGCTTCAAATTAGCAGTGCAAATCTCAGTTTAAATTCATATCATCATACAATATTTTTTTATTTTAAATTGAGAAAGTGTGTAAATCACTAATAAGAGAACAAAAACAAACTGTGTGTGTGTGTGTGTGTGTGTGTGTGTGTGTGTGTGTGTGTGCGCGTGTCACAGATCTAGCATGTCTGCTGGCAACTTTTTGTCTCCCACCACAACGAAGTTGTGGAGGGGGACTCTAATTTGATCCCCGTGTGTGCATCTGTCTGTCTGTGTGTCACACATGTATGTACCAGAGCCAACCACCAGAGGGGCGCTATTACAATACATTTCCCCATAACCAAGTACATTTAGCTTTGTACATAAAAACTATGCTTAATGTCTCCGCATAGTGGCATTTGGGTTTTCATTAGCTGTAAGCCATAATCATCAAAATTACAAGAAATAAAGGCTTGAAATATTTCACTCTATGTGTAATGAATCGATATAATATATGAGTTTCACTTTCTGACATGTGACAAAAAATATTGAACTTTTTCACAATATTCAAATTTTTTGAGCTACACCTGTTTATGCATTTTCTCATTAAAGGTATACTATGTAGTTTCAGAACACCAGATGGCGATATAGACATATATGTCGCACTGTACAGTCCTGGGTAGTAATCTAAACTTCAAAGCCCGCATAAAATTCTTCTGGGAAACAAATGTCACTGTCCACTAGGTATTGATAAGATCGACAATCAGCAGAAAGGCGTTGCACATTTCATGTGATTGACAAAAACGCATCACATGATCACAAAGACGCTGCACTACCTTGGTGCTGATTGGCTGTCTTATCAACACTCAATAGATATCAGCGGTGATGTTTTTTTCCAGAAGCATTTCACGCGGCCTCTGAAGTTTGGATGTTTACTGCCGTATATAGAGTATACTTGGCCCCTGATGCGGTAACGCTGAGTGTGGAAAGAAGAAGAAGAAGAAAAAAAAAGACAAAAAGAAAGGCAGTACCAACACGGTGGAGACAGCCGTTATTGCATTCGATAATTCGATGCTGTATATCGCCCCAGCCCTACGTCAGACCCTTGATGACAAACAGCCATTTAGCCAACCATGTGTTCCATACTAGTCCTGTGTAATTTACAGCTTAATCTAGTCCCACCGCCAAATTCCCATAGAGATACATTCAAATGCAGAGAGGTTATAGTATCGCTCGTAAGAGTACCTGAAAATAAAATCAAGGGTCTTTTGATGTTGTTGGGTCACAGACATCAGGAAGTCACGGCATGCAAAGTATATGCAACCAAATATTAAATATGACTTTATTTAAGTTTATGTTAATTTGTCCAATTATGTTTGCTCCACTAAAATGGGGGGGGGGGCTATGTATAAAAATAATGGCTACAATTGCTACATGGTTCACCCAATATGGATGTAAATTCTATTTCATTCCATTTCAAATCCAATGTGCTGCAGTACAGAGCCACAACAACAAATCTTGTGTCACTGTCCAAATGCTTACAGACTGCACAGTACAAACTGTCTGTAATATGTCAGCATTTTGCTGTCTAAAGGGTTTAAATATTTAAACGAATTATCTGACCAAGGTCTTGTACACATATGCATGCACATAACTCAATACCCACAAAAAGCTTGCAAACGTACAGACGCTTGCTCTGGAATCTGCAGCCAGCCAGGCAGCCTACCCCCCCCACCCCCCCCCCCCACCCCCCCACCCCCCACAGCGGCACCAAGCCAAGGACAATGGGAAACATTATCAGCCAATAAGACAGTAAATTCCACACGTCTGGGATAGACAAGAGTCGTTTATGCGGTTGATTAACGCGGCAAGCTGTGTCCCGGCCTTTGGTCTTGGGCCCTGGAACACTGACCCCTAGGGGCCCAGATGGCCCGAGTCACCGAGCGCGCTCCCGCCACACAAAAACTTCTTTGAATAGTGAAGGCACTCATCACCGGCTTGTACAGTGAACGTTCGACATGATCTCTTACCACAGCAGGAGAAACTAGGACTGGGCTGGGCGATATTACATCGTTTGCGATGCATATTATCGTCATGCCCACAAAATGCTATCTGTCAATATCGAGTATGACACAAGACTATGTGAAAGTGAGCCAGGTAGGCATCATATTTCTCAACAAGAATAATAAAAAAATAAAAAGTAGAGTTGAGACTACATGGAAAAAAATGTTTCTATTACAAGACTTAATACTGCTTCCAAACAAGTTTCTTTTTATTGATCACCTGAACTGACAGACGATTACGTCAATGTGCAAACAGCTGCACGCTTGAATGCTACATTGTCAAAGCGCCAGAAGATACCTGGATATTATTTTTAGGCCATATGGCCCACCCCTCGGAGAAACATTCACGTGGATGACTGTTGCCCAACCGTCTCTGCTCTTCTCGCTTTCAAACTTTTCCGATACGGTTTTGCCAGTTTTATTAAGGCTTTCAAAACACTCGCTTCCTCTAAGATACCCCTCCTCCTTCACAAGTGTAATTTTTATGTTGTATTAATTATTTTGCCCTTTAAGTACTCTGGACCCCTGCTGTATATATTTTTCTTATCTTGCAGGACTTGAGATTTATTTCAGCAGAACACTATTTTGCTCATTGACAAACAAGAGAAACGCCAGCGACTATTAAGGGTGGGAGGACAACTAAAGCTAACAGCGCTGAAGTCACTGACGGTGAGAAATAAAGCAATCGAGCGCTACTCCGCCAGGACTGATGGGAAGTTGAGTTTTTCCTGCCCTCCATCGCTGCTTTAGCATCGATCGTTCCCACTGCTGGCACAGTGATTTTTTTCCTCTCACACCTGCTCTCATCAGAGGGGCCTGAAGGTGAGTGGGGTGCAGAGTGTTATCTCCGGCACAGGTGGCTGTCAGCGATAACCGGAACTAAAATCATGTTTAAAAAAAAAAAAACTCTGGGAACTGGAAAGTAAATGAACCCGTCAACCATTTAACACTGAACAGAGGGCTCTATAAATGTGTCAGATGACAACAGCCATGAATCACAGCACTTTTCTATTCAATTTCATTCCATCGGGGCTGTTTACTGAATTGCAGAACTGAAATCTGATTTTAGCTGGTGCGACTGGTTTAAAAAATATATATATCTATTGTTCACCAAGGCAATCGGAGAGGAGAACACACCACAACAGGTGTAAAGCCGACTCTCTCCCTATCAAAACCAATTACCCCGTTGCTAACGGACTAATGATTAACACATAACTAAGCGACAGACCAGAGCCGCTGAAACGACAGCGTGTGGCTGCAGGTTCCGCTGCTGCCAATGGCAACCACCTATATGGGGCTGGGCTTAAGCGCGACCCCAGTGGGCCAAACGGGGCATGGCCAACCCGTTTCAGGAGGAGGAGCCATGGTCAGATATGCAGATATACCTAAAGAAAGGGCTCCTACATTTCTAATTTCCGAGTGTCTTCCCCCTCTCCTCCCACTCTCAGGCGAGGAAGGGAATCATTTAGCAGATTACTTAGCCTGCATTCGTGGCTGGAGTCGCAATGCAGCCACTTCTCTTTCTGTTTTATTGACAATTTTAATCTTTTTTGGGAGCGTTCTGCACTTTTCAGGAAGGATGGTCTGCACCCAAACTCCCTTGGGTCAAATATATTATCATCAAACATCTTTTACAAGGCCCTTTCGGCCTCTACAACGTGACTCACGCACATCTCAACAACAGCAGCGGTAGCTCCCGTCTCGCCAACAAAATTCGATGAGAAATGTGCTAGCTTCCCCGGTCGACCTGATCACGGATTTCTATCTGTTATTACTGGGAAGAGAAAGTGCAAACCTAGGCTAAATGCCGGTCGCATTCCAAGTAATTTGGTTACTATTTTAGCTAAACCCTTGATCCAAACAAAGTCGGACATTAATCTTAATATGGCGCTTTTAAATGTAAGATCCCTTACAAACAAGAGTTTTTTAATCAATGATCTTATCTCAGAAAAAAAATTACATTTTTTATTTTTAGTTGAAACATGGCTCAAGAACGATGGTATTGCAACTCTTGTCGAAGCCTGTCCCCCGAATTATAAGTTCTTTCAATCAGTAAGACAGGACAAAAGAGGTGGTGGTATAGCTACAATTTTCTCCGATCAATTTTGCTGTTCTGAAATTGATCTAGGTAGATTTTCAGCTTTTGAATACCTCGCTACTGTGTTAAAAGCTGAATCCAAGGTGATTATTTTAACAATATATAGACCACCCAAGCCATCATCAGTATTTCTTTCAGAATTTTCCGAGCTTATCTCCATTATTTCTATTAGCTATGATCGAATAATCCTGACTGGAGATATGAACATCCACATAAATAATACAACTGACTCTAAGGCTACGGAATTTATAAATCTCCTGGACAGCCTAGGATTAACACAACATGTTACAGAAGCTACTCATCAGTTAGGTAATATATTAGATCTTGTAATATCTCAAGGGATAACCATTAATAAGGTTATAGTGTCTGACATTACTATCTCTGATCACTACTGTGTGTTCTTCGATGCTATGTTAGATATACCTAGTAACAAAAGAGAATTTATTACTCGAAAAAGGTATTTAGATACCACAGCGGAAATAAAATTCTCCGAACTTGCAAACTCTTTTGATCAATGTAAAGTACACTACTCGATAAACTAAATGGTTGATGTCTTTAATAGTGACTTGAGTAGCGCACTGAACATTGTTGCGCCAGTTAAGACTAAAAAGAGGTCACGTAATAAAACATCGCCATGGATAAATAACACTATCCGTGACCTTAAGAGAGTATGCAGGGCAGCAGAAAGAACATGGAGAAAAACGAAATTAGAGATTCACCGAAGCATTTTTAAAGAGCACACTACTATATATAACAAGGCTATTCGCTCTGAGAGAAGAGCTCACTTCTCAAAGATCATTACAGAGAATGGCGGAAACTCCAGGGTATTATTCTCAACTATTGATCGTCTATTAAATCCCGCACCAACCTCTGACACTCTCAGCTTAGTTTCGGTATCAAAATGTGAGGAATTTGCATTTTTTTAACAACAAAATAACTACTATAAGAGCTGGTATTGTTAGACACACCAGTAATACATACGATCTGCCTTGTAACAGACCAGCAACCTTGAGGAATTTTAATAAAATCTCTGAAGTAGAACTTTATAAAATAGTATCACAGAGTAAATCATCAACTTGTAATCTTGACCCTGTCCCCACAAAATTTTTTAAAAATGTTTTTAATAGTCTCTCTGAACCAGTTCGTAAAATAATTAATAAATCTCTTGAGACTGGAATTTTTCCCAACGCATACAAAACTGCTGTTGTTAAACCGCGACTGAAAAAATCAAATTTAGATGATAAAATTCTAAGTAATTATAGGCCTATTTCCAACCTATCTTTCATGAGCAAGATACTTGAAAAAGTAGTTTTTAATCAACTTAATAACTTTTTAAATGAAAATGGTACCTTGGAGAAATTCCAGTCTGGTTTTAAATCGAACCACAGCACAGAGACGGCTTTAATTAAAGTAACCAATGATCTTAGACTTAGTGCTGCTGCAGGCAGGGTCTCAATTCTTATCCTCTTGGACTTGAGCGCAGCGTTTGATACACTTGATCATAGAATACTAATCAATCGATTGGAAAACTGGGTTGGACTATCTGAATGTGCACTGAACTGGTTTCGAACATATCTTATAGATAGAAAATTTTATGTTAGTTTGGGAGATTTTATATCTGAGAAACATGATATGACCTGTGGTGTTGCACAGGGAAGCTGTCTTGGTCCTCTTCTTTTTTCATTATATATGCTACCTTTAGGTGAGATTATCAGAAAACACAATGTCGACTTTCATAGCTATGCTGACGACACACAGTTGTATATTTCTGTTGAGCCGAATGATTCAAGTGCATTATGCTCCTTGACTACCTGTCTGTCTGCAATCGATCAATGGATGAGCAATAATTTCTTAAAACTTAACGAAGATAAGACAGAAATACTTTTAATCGGCCCCAAAGCCAAAAGGGAAGCACTTTTTAATAGGTTAGGAAACTTAGCTCACAAGATTAAATCGGAAGTAACTAGTTTAGGAGTAATTTTAGATTCTGATTTAAGTTTTAAAACCCATATAAATAAGGTGACCAAAACAGCTTTCCTACATTTGAGAAATATTGCCAAAGTCCGGTCGTTTTTAACCCAACAGGATGCAGAGAAGTTGACTCATGCTTTTATTTCAAGTAGATTGGACTATTGCAATGCACTTTTTACTGGTCTTCCTAAAAAGTCAATAGATAAACTGCAGCTAATTCAGAACTCTGCTGCCAGACTTTTAACAAAAACAAGGAAGAGAGAACACATTCCTCCAGTTTTAGCTGCATTGCATTGGCTCCCCGTTTCTTTTAGAATTGATTTTAAAGTCCTTCTACTCGTTTTTAAAGCTCTTAACAATTTAGCACCCTTTTATATTGCTGATTTCCTGTCTTTTTATGTCCCCCCACGAGCCCTAAGGTCCTCCACAGCTGGGCTTTTAATTGTTCCTGAGGTCCCCAAAGGGAAAATTGGAGCATCTGCTTTTAACTTTTATGCACCTCAGCTGTGGAACTCAATCCCAAAAGGTATTAGAGAAGCCGGCTCAGTGGACATTTTTAAACGACAGTTGAAAACATACCTTTTTAATATTGCTTTTAACTAATTCCTTTTAATTTTTAATTTTTAATTATTTTAACTATTCACCTTACCTATTTTTATTATACTTGTGATTTTTGCATTGTGTGGAACTATTTTTATGTTTTTTACTTGTGTTACTACTCATTGTATAATGTAAAGCACTTTGGGCTGCATTCTGTATGAAAAGTGCTATATAAATAAAGTTATTATTATTATTATTATTATTATCATGTGGAAAAAAAGCTTGGCTTTGCAGGCAAATCTTTATCCAGCAAATCTTTATACCTTTAGTCTTGTGATTCTGTCCTTCTATCGGCATTGTCATCATGTCATTAGATCGGTACAAGACATGTAGCCATTTAGTACAATAAGCTTAGTCACAATATTGTCCACGACTATACATCTGACATGGTAGGCCTTTATTTTTTGAGTATTACAGCTTAAGAAGTCACTTACGGGGAGGGCAGAAGAGGATTTCCACCACTTGTGGCATCAGCAGATTCATGGCCTAGGACAGTGCTTACAACAGAGAGATCAAGCGGGTAGGGCAGGCCCTGGTGCATGATGGGAAGGGTGGCAGCCAGCAGGGCCGAAGGTTCCTGGAGGGTAACAGGACCAGCACTGCGGGGGTAGGGGATGGGGGTGGAGCCTCTCACCCAATCCCGCCCCCTGCCTATCTAAGCCCTGAGAGTATTTACCACGTCCCGCCGTCTCGGAAAGGCGCGTACAATCCCCTCATCTCATTCAGCCATTTTTGGGAAACACATTTTGGAGGATTTGGGACGTTTTTCGTAACTTAGTAAGCTTGCTGAGACTCTGAACTGACCATCTCACCAGGGCACTTTCAAAGCAAGGTGCAAGGTCTTTCAAAAACAGCTTACCCCTTCCCCGCACACACACACACACACACACACACACACACACACGTGCTGGCATCGGAGCCCCGTCGGACACACGGGACAGACCCGTTTTTCAGGGTTTTCCATTGGAGGGGACTGAAAATGCGCCTCTGCCTGCTTGACTGCTGCCCGCCAGAGACACGTAGGGGCATGTCGCGGCGTGTGACAGTAGGCCAAACACAGATCCGTAAAGAACACCACCCGAACTGTTCCGCACCATCGCACAAACACACACGCTGTGCCGTCTTAAAACACCTTCAGTCAGGTTGGACAGGCCAGCACGGTCAAGCACAAGCACACACACACACACACATCCCCAATCAGGCTGCTCTGAAAAGGACACACAGAGGAGACTGTACATGTCGTCGTATTCTTAATTCAAATAATGCACAGCTGTAAGCAGTGCTTTAGTGACTCCTAGAACAGGACAGCGCTTTATTACTATGGCAGTACAGTGAGGTATAGGCTACTGCGTAAGGACTGGAACACGCTGCTTTAACGAGAGGTGTAAAGCTGCTGTGTAATACTTTTCTAATGTAGTTTCGGTGGGTGCTGTATCCTTCGGTAATAAATATACATTCCAATGGGAAGGACAGCACTCCCAGTCAGATCTTTAAACATGACTTTATTCAAAACCGACGCATTTCGGCAGTCAAGCCTTCCTTAGCGTGTGCTCTCGACACGTCCGTACTGAATGAAATAACATTTAAAGCCCTGACTGCCTTCCTCACCGTGTGTTTTCGACACGTTCTGTGCTGAATGAAATAACATTTAAAGCCCTGACTGCCTTCCTCACCGTGTGTTTTCGACACGTTCTGTGCTGAATGAAATAACATTTAAAGCCCTAACTGCGAGTGCTGTCCTTTCCAATAGAATGCAGTCTCTCAAACTGGGTGTGAAATGAATACCCACCAATTGTGGGTAAAATTCTGATTGTGACTGGTAAGATGTTTACTCTAGCAGCCACTTTGGCTCGTAACCAACCAGGTCGCATTATATTGTAAAAGGTACGACTGGAGCTCTTGGTGAGAGAGCGGCTAACAGAGAAGCGCCTCTCTGTGCAGTCGCTAAGTGTAGCTTCCGAGCAGACTTCCGTGAGCCCATTCAGCTCAGGGGAACAGCAGTGACCCTGTCTGAAACTAGCCTAGCGCTGAGATCACTGCTGCAACACAATACGTGGAAGCGGGGGTGATTTTACGGTTTACAGTTATGAGACAGGAGGAGAGGGAGGGGAGGCGGTTTCTCAGAAAAAATCTCATGAATGGCTTGAGAAAAGCTGATCTCACCGCCGAGCAATGCAGCGCATCACTGATGACATCACCCAAGTGCGAGTGACTCAACGTCTACCCACTCCATGCGTTTGTGTCGCGCGCGTCACCCGCTGGATTCAAAGAGGGTGGCAATCTGTGTGGGTGCGTGGGCAGTCATGCATATGTGTGTGTGTGTGTGTGTGTGTGTGTGTGTGTGTGTGTGTGCGGGTGTATGTTGGTGTGCAGCACTCAACCATTGCATCACGCTAAATTTAATTTGCTTTCTGCAATGACTTTGCCAGCTAAATTTTTTCATGAATTTTCTCATGGAACACTCAGTAATACAGACAGCCGGGTCTGTACTGAGAACACTCAGTAATACAGACAGCCGGGTCTGTACTGAGAACACTCAGTAATACAGACAGCCGGGTCTGTACTGAGAACACTCAGTAATACAGACAGCCGGGTCTGTACTGAGAACAATCAGTAATACAGACAGCCGGGTCTGTACTGAGAACACTCAGTAATACAGACAGCCGGGTCTGTACTGAGAACACTCAGTAATACAGACAGCCGGGTCTGTACTGAGAACACTCAGTAATACAGACAGCCGGGTCTGTACTGAGAACACTCAGTAATACAGACAGCCGGGTCTGTACTGAGAACACTCAGTAATACAGACAGCCGGGTCTGTACTGAGAACACTCAGTAATACAGACAGCCGGGTCTGTACTGAGAACACTCAGTAATACAGACAGCCGGGTCTGTACTGAGAACACTCAGTAATACAGACAGCCGGGTCTGTACTGAGAACACTCAGTAATACAGACAGCCGGGTCTGTACTGAGAACACTCAGTAATACAGACAGCCGGGTCTGTACTGAGAACACTCAGTAATACAGACAGCCGGGTCTGTACTGAGAACAATCAGTAATACAGACAGCCGGGTCTGTACTGAGAACACTCAGTAATACAGACAGCCGGGTCTGTACTGAGAACACTCAGTAATACAGACAGCCGGGTCTGTACTGAGAACACTCAGTAATACAGACAGCCGGGTCTGTACTGAGAACACTCAGTAATACAGACAGCCGGGTCTGTACTGAGAACACTCAGTAATACAGACAGCCGGGTCTGTACTGAGAACACTCAGTAATACAGACAGCCGGGTCTGTACTGAGAACACTCAGTAATACAGACAGCCGGGTCTGTACTGAGAACACTCAGTAATACAGACAGCCGGGTCTGTACTGAGAACAGTCAGTAATACAGACAGCCGGGTCTGTACTGAGAACACTCAGTAATACAGACAGACGGGTCTGTACTGAGAACACTCAGTAATACAGACAGCCGGGTCTGTACTGAGAACACTCAGTAATACAGACAGCCGGGTCTGTACTGAGAACACTCAGTAATACAGACAGCCGGGTCTGTACTGAGAACACTCAGTAATACAGACAGCCGGGTCTGTACTGAGAACACTCAGTAATACAGACAGCCGGGTCTGTACTGAGAACACTCAGTAATACAGACAGCCGGGTCTGTACTGAGAACACTCAGTAATACAGACAGCCGGGTCTGTACTGAGAACACTCAGTAATACAGACAGACGGGTCTGTACTGAGAACACTCAGTAATACAGACAGCCGGGTCTGTACTGAGAACACTCAGTAATACAGACAGACGGGTCTGTACTGAGAACAGTCAGTAATACAGACAGCCGGGTCTGTACTGAGAACACTCAGTAATACAGACAGACGGGTCTGTACTGAGAACACTCAGTAATACAGACAGCCGGGTCTGTACTGAGAACACTCAGTAATACAGACAGCCGGGTCTGTACTGAGAACACTCAGTAATACAGACAGCCGGGTCTGTACTGAGAACACTCAGTAATACAGACAGCCGGGTCTGTACTGAGAACACTCAGTAATACAGACAGCCGAGTCTGTACTGAGAACACTCAGTAATACAGACAGCCGGGTCTGTACTGAGAACACTCAGTAATACAGACAGCCGGGTCTGTACTGAGAACATTCAGTAATACAGACAGCCGGGTCTGTACTGAGAACAGTCAGTAATACAGACAGCCGGGTCTGTACTGAGAACACTCAGTAATACAGACAGCCGGGTCTGTACTGAGAACACTCAGTAATACAGACAGCCGGGTCTGTACTGAGAACACTCAGTAATACAGACAGCCGGGTCTGTACTGAGAACACTCAGTAATACAGACAGCCGGGTCTGTACTGAGAACACTCAGTAATACAGACAGCCGGGTCTGTACTGAGAACACTCAGTAATACAGACAGCCGGGTCTGTACTGAGAACACTCAGTAATGCAGACAGCCGGGTCTGTACTGAGAACACTCAGTAATACAGACAGCCGGGTCTGTACTGAGAACACTCAGTAATGCAGACAGCCGGGTCTGTACTGAGAACACTCAGTAATACAGACAGACGGGTCTGTACTGAGAACAGTCAGTAATACAGACAGCCGGGTCTGTACTGAGAACACTCAGTAATACAGACAGACGGGTCTGTACTGAGAACACTCAGTAATACAGACAGACGGGTCTGTACTGAGAACAGTCAGTAATACAGACAGCCGGGTCTGTACTGAGAACACTCAGTAATACAGACAGCCGGGTCTGTACTGAGAACACTCAGTAATACAGACAGCCGGGTCTGTACTGAGAACACTCAGTAATACAGACAGCCGGGTCTGTACTGAGAACACTCAGTAATACAGACAGCCGGGTCTGTACTGAGAACACTCAGTAATACAGACAGCCGGGTCTGTACTGAGAACACTCAGTAATACAGACAGCCGGGTCTGTACTGAGAACACTCAGTAATACAGACAGCCGGGTCTGTACTGAGAACACTCAGTAATACAGACAGCCGGGTCTGTACTGAGAACACTCAGTAATACAGACAGCCGGGTCTGTACTGAGAACACTCAGTAATACAGACAGCCGGGTCTGTACTGAGAACACTCAGTAATACAGACAGCCGGGTCTGTACTGAGAACACTCAGTAATACAGACAGCCGGGTCTGTACTGAGAACACTCAGTAATACAGACAGCCGGGTCTGTACTGAGAACACTCAGTAATACAGACAGCCGGGTCTGTACTGAGAACACTCAGTAATACAGACAGCCGGGTCTGTACTGAGAACACTCAGTAATACAGACAGCCGGGTCTGTACTGAGAACACTCAGTAATACAGACAGCCGGGTCTGTACTGAGAACACTCAGTAATACAGACAGCCGGGTCTGTACTGAGAACACTCAGTAATACAGACAGCCGGGTCTGTACTGAGAACACTCAGTAATACAGACAGCCGGGTCTGTACTGAGAACACTCAGTAATACAGACAGCCGGGTCTGTACTGAGAACACTCAGTAATACAGACAGCCGGGTCTGTACTGAGAACACTCAGTAATACAGACAGCCGGGTCTGTACTGAGAACACTCAGTAATACAGACAGCCGGGTCTGTACTGAGAACACTCAGTAATACAGACAGCCGGGTCTGTACTGAGAACACTCAGTAATACAGACAGCCGGGTCTGTACTGAGAACACTCAGTAATACAGACAGCCGGGTCTGTACTGAGAACACTCAGTAATACAGACAGCCGGGTCTGTACTGAGAACACTCAGTAATACAGACAGCCGGGTCTGTACTGAGAACACTCAGTAATACAGACAGCCGGGTCTGTACTGAGAACACTCAGTAATACAGACAGCCGGGTCTGTACTGAGAACACTCAGTAATACAGACAGCCGGGTCTGTACTGAGAACACTCAGTAATACAGACAGCCGGGTCTGTACTGAGAACACTCAGTAATACAGACAGCCGGGTCTGTACTGAGAACACTCAGTAATACAGACAGCCGGGTCTGTACTGAGAACACTCAGTAATACAGACAGCCGGGTCTGTACTGAGAACAGTCAGTAATACAGACAGCCGGGTCTGTACTGAGAACACTCAGTAATACAGACAGCCGGGTCTGTACTGAGAACACTCAGTAATACAGACAGCCGGGTCTGTACTGAGAACACTCAGTAATACAGACAGCCGGGTCTGTACTGAGAACACTCAGTAATACAGACAGCCGGGTCTGTACTGAGAACACTCAGTAATACAGACAGCCGGGTCTGTACTGAGAACACTCAGTAATACAGACAGCCGGGTCTGTACTGAGAACACTCAGTAATACAGACAGCCGGGTCTGTACTGAGAACACTCAGTAATACAGACAGCCGGGTCTGTACTGAGAACACTCAGTAATACAGACAGCCGGGTCTGTACTGAGAACACTCAGTAATACAGACAGCCGGGTCTGTACTGAGAACACTCAGTAATACAGACAGCCGGGTCTGTACTGAGAACACTCAGTAATACAGACAGCCGGGTCTGTACTGAGAACACTCAGTAATACAGACAGCCGGGTCTGTACTGAGAACACTCAGTAATACAGACAGCCGGGTCTGTACTGAGAACACTCAGTAATACAGACAGCCGGGTCTGTACTGAGAACACTCAGTAATACAGACAGCTGGGTCTGTACTGAGAACACTCAGTAATACAGACAGCTGGGTCTGTACTGAGAACACTCAGTAATACAGACAGCCTAATTATTCATGATTTACAAGCCTAGCTTCACACATTTCCACAAATCACCCTTTAATGTGCTCCAGGGCTTCACAGCGTGTTTATCTTACAACATCTTTCTGGAGTTGCGTGCCCCCCACCACACCACCCTGTGTGCTCCCCAACCCTACGCTGTGCCTGTGTGCCCCCCACCACACCACCCTGTGCCCCCTGCCCAACCCGTGCCGTGACCAGTCGCTTGTGCGGCCGGAAAGAGGGAAAAGTGACTTTAGTATTCTTCTCTTGCACATGCTCATTGACCCATAACACAAAAATAGGGCTGAACAAAAAAAATTATAATGAAGCCCCAGGCAGGAGCCTGCATACGAGGGCCTATTATACAGCGTATAACAAGCAGAGGAAAGGACCTTAGACATCAGGCCATTACAGCCAAAGAGCAGCTCATTTTATAGGCAAAATTTAAAAAGGTAAATAAATAAAACAAATCGATTGTTCCAACGCCCATTTAATTCAGAAGAAACTTTGAGAGGCAGTGGACCTCGTTTACACACGTACGCACACTCGCGTACAAGCCCACTTAGAACATACTGCTGTACCCACATCCTGAACAAGGCATTCATCCAGAGCATGCGACCTTGAACTTTGACCTTCCTGTGGGCGCGGACAGGCGGCGAGCTCTCCTCTAGCGGTGAGACGTGGGCAGGTCTCTCGTGGATGCAAGAGGCTGAATTAACTCAACATCAATTTTCTGTCATTGTCGAGAATAAAAAAACGTCTCTGTCCGGCATTGACTTACAAGCACAACATCCATTTATACAGCTGGAGTTTACTGAAGTCACTCAAGCCTGGACATCTTGCTAAAAGGTGAAAAAGCAGTTTTTGGATTTAAACCTTCGATGTACAAATAGACTACACCACTCTTTTAGCCCACTGTCTACAGTAGAAACATCCACACAATGTATGCAGTCCTTATAACTAGTCACAAAATTCTAATAATGCTGAATAGAAATTGAGAGGACAGACAGCAGAACACATAAGAAAAAACTGGTTCCCTTCCTTCTCAACAACATGCAGGCAAAACGCTGGCCTAAAAATGATTGTTTTTCCACCACCAAGAGAACAAAGTAATTTCCACTCTCATTGGAAAAAAATCTCTCTAAATGAACACTTTGGTCTATGTTTAGTAGTCGAGGGCATTCAGATTTACATCAGAAATCAATGGTACATTTTTCAGCTGGCCCCTGGCGGCCAGAAAGTCTTTGTCTGGGCGGGCGCCAAAGCGGGCTTCGATCTGAGCGACGCTCATCGAACGCAGTGCCCAGTTCACGATGAGAGTGAGCGGGGGAGAGTGAGGTGCCGGAGGAACGAGACAGGTTCTGCCGCGTCCTGCCAATTGCACTGGAAATAATAGTTTACAACCAAGAGGAACCAAATTACCCTCCCCTCCCCATTTCCCCCTGCTTTTCTCTCCCAATTGTTACCTGTACAGCAGAAGTGAAACTTTATGATGTCACAGAGAACGGTATTTAGAAGTGAACCTTTATGTCACAGTGAGCGGTATTTGCAAGTGAACCTTTATGATGTCACAGTGAGCGGTATTTGGAAATGAACCTTTATATCACAGTGAGCGGTATTTGGAAATGAACCTTTATGTCACAGTGAGCGGTATTTGGAAGTGAACCTTTATGATGTCACAGTGAGCGGTATTGAACCTTTATGATGTCACAGTGAACGGTATTTGGAAGTGTACCGTTATGATTTAACAGTCAGCAGTATTTGTAAGCGTCACAAATAGGGTTGCAAAGAGGTGGAATATTTCCAGTAAATTTCCAGAAACTTTCCAGAAATTTACCATGGAATGTTAAGCTTAGGCATTTTAAAAATTTTGACCAATTTTAATTGCAAAAGTTAGCTTATAACATGGAACTTAAATTTAGGTGGAAAATACAGATAAAATGCATTTCCATTGCAGCATACTTTGGTTAAAACAACCCAATTTAATGCGAATTCAGTTGAATTTCAACACTGCACTGTGCATACGTTCATTACATGTGCAGTGCATTTTTTTTATCACATGCACAGATAATTCCTAGCATCCTGCACACTACTGCAGGGCCCTCTGTATGCACTGTGCATTCTTCCAGCACATGCAGAAATAATTCCCAGCATCCTGCACACTACAGCAAGGCTATAGAGTACTCAAGTGAGTACGTCAGACGTGGGCGGTTTCGGAAGTAGATTCCCTATAACGGATAGAACGGGCTTCGGAGACTATCGACAATTTCTTTAAATCTGATTTACAGAATGAGCCGAAACGTTCCTGGATTAGCCAGTGTGGTATAAAGACATAGAGCATACATTGCATGTTCCAATTTCAATTTTTTAAAGTAATGATTTAATGATTGCAGTCCGGTTTGTCGTCCACTTTAAAGGACTACATATCCATTACTGCAACACACGGGTGGTTCTTGACCAATCAGATATCATCATCTCATCTGGACATTTTTGGCAGTGTATACCACCTTGCTAATTCGGCTATTTTACTTCATTGAACCATCCAGAGGGAATTATGGCACATCGAGTTTTTAAACAGTGCCAGCGCTGGTATATTCACAAAAAAATACTCATTGTTTAAAAGTAAGTTTTGTATAGTCTAAATTAATGGGGAAGTCACTGCTGAAACCAGTGTGACCGTAGTCACTTGAGTACTCTATTGAGGCCACACTACTGCATTTGAGCCCAAGGACTACATCCATTAGGAATCTGACTTATCTTTTTTTTTTTTGGGGGGGCTTTGTTAAGGAATACATTTATTTTATTCAACATTCATGTTTTTTGTTCAATGAAAGAATCCATTCAAGTTCTACTCGCAAATGTTTGCATGGATGTCTGCTTATGACAAAACATGTTTCTTTTTATGTCTGCATATGTCGAGGTAAATACAGCTAGTACAAATAACGCCAATATTTCCCGTTTATTCCTGTTAATTGCCGTTTATTCCCGTTAATTCCCATATATTCCCGTTAATTCCCATGGGAAGTTTCCACCTTTGAATATTCCCGAAATTTTGCAACCCTAGTTGCAGTAATTGAATAAATCCAGCCGTACAACACATCAGATTCACCAAGGCCACTCTAGTAGCACACACTGTCTCTGGCGAGTGGGTCTGAGTTGCTACAGCAACAGCTAAACACACTTTTCTAAGCACGAGCGGCAATATAAATATATGTTTTGTTCCATTTTGGCATGCCTTTCGGACAGACACAGAGACGTCTAGGAAGCGATGCCATGCGCGGGCGAAATGACTGGGTCACCGGGGGGAGGGGTGTGAGGCTTTCTGGCTTTGTTGCGCGTCTCGTGGCAGGTGTGAGGCCGTGGTTTTGAAATTAATAATGAGCCTATTACAGATGTGGCTCTAGGAAAGACAGCTCTTTAGTCTCCACTTCTCTTCATACAGATTCAAACACCGCACACGCTCTATGCCAGCCAGTCTCACTGGCCTCCAACGCTCTGCACTGCACACTACCGATGGGTAACCAGAGACTGATTTCCTCCCGGCTTGGCACTGACATAAAAAAGACCCACCTGTTCAAAGCAGCAAAGACATCCATGCAAATTCGGTCACAGTGATGCTTAGCACAAATTAGACGATCCGCTCTACGCAAAGTTAATCTCGCCGCTACATTCTGTCTGCACAAATTTGTAGAAGACAGGAGTGCATCTTCGTTGTGACTCAGAACTTTCACCCTGTGTAGTTCGCCCACAGCACTTCCTAGAACACACGCAAATCACCTCTTCCGGGAGACAAGCAATAAGCCTGTGCTCAAGCTATGGTTTAAGGTGTCAGAGGGAGTGAATTGGCCCTACGCCACGGTCACTTTTTTCTCCTCTGTCCAATCGCATGGAAGTAGAGTCAGTTCCGTGTAAATAAAGACGATTGAGGAGAAATTGGTAACATTAGTTGCCGTTTCAAACCACCCGGGGTAAACTTTCAGGTAAACTTAGTTTGCTAACACTGTTAACAACGTCAGCTAAGTGATTGACAGGAGCGGAGTTCAGTTGCCTAGCAACAGCAAAAAAGACACCTCCAATACCTTTTTCAGAGTAGGCTTTCATAAACGCAAGACAGTTGGTGCTCCTCACGTTTTGAAGCCTACAAAGCGCGTCCTGTGTGATCGCAGCCTTATTAAGCTGGATATATACTGAAGCAACTCAGTTTCAGTACCTTGCTCATCAGCAGTGGTGGGGCCTTATTGTGAATTGAACCTTCAAACTGTTGGGTCCCCAGCACTAAAGCTGTGCAGTGGCACAGCACTCCAGCGGGACCCAGCACTAAGGCTGTGCAGTGGCACAGCACTCCAGCGGGACCCAGCACTAAAGCTGTGCAGTGGCACAGCACTCCAGCGGGACCCAGCACTAAGGCTGTGCAGTGGTACTGCACTCCAGCGGGACCCAGCACTAAAGCTGTACAGTGGTACTGCACTCCAGCAGGGACCCAGCACTAAAGCTGTACAGTGGCACTGCACTCCAGCGGGACCCAGCACTAAAGCAGTACAGTGGTACTGCACTCCAGCGGGGTCACAACCCTAAAGCTGTACAGTGGTACTGCACTCCAGCAGGGACCCAGCACTAAAGCAGTACAGTGGTACTGCACTCCAGCGGGACCCAGCACTAAAGCTGTACAGTGGTACTGCACTCCAGCAGGGACCCAGCACTAAAGCTGTACAGTGGCACTGCACTCCAGCGGGACCCAGCACTAAAGCTGTACAGTGGTACTGCACTCCAGCGGAACCCAGCACTAAAGCTGTACAGTGGCACTGCACTCCAGCGGGACCCAGCACTAAAGCTGTACAGTGGTACTGCACTCCAGCAGGGACCCAGCACTAAAGCAGTACAGTGGTACTGCACTCCAGCGGGGTCACAACCCTAAAGCTGTACAGTGGTACTGCACTCCAGCAGGGACCCAGCACTAAAGCAGTACAGTGGTACTGCACTCCAGCGGGACCCAGCACTAAAGCTGTACAGTGGTACTGCACTCCAGCGGAACCCAGCACTAAAGCTGTACAGTGGCACTGCACTCCAGCGGGACCCAGCACTAAAGCTGTACAGTGGCACTGCACTCCAGCGGGACCCAGCACTAAAGCTGTACAGTGGCACAGCACTCCAGCGGGAACACAACCCTAAAGCTGTACAGTGGTACTGCACTCCAGCGGAACCCAGCACTAAAGCTGTACAGTGGCACAGCACTCCAGCGGGACCCAGCACTAAGGCTGTGCAGTGGTACTGCACTCCAGCAGGGACCCAGCACTAAAGCAGTACAGTGGCACTGCACTCCAGCGGGACCCAGCACTAAGGCTGTACAGTGGCACAGCACTCCAGCGGGACCCAGCACTAAAGCTGTACAGTGGCACAGCACTCCAGCGGGACCCAGCACTAAGGCTGTGCAGTGGTACTGCACTCCAGCGGGACCCAGCACTAAAGCTGTACAGTGGTACTACACTCCAGCAGGGACCCAGCACTAAGGCTGTACAGTGGTACTGCACTCCAGCAGGGACCCAGTACTAAAGCTGTACAGTGGTACTGCACTCCAGCGGGACCCAGCACTAAAGCTGTACAGTGGTACTGCACTCCAGCGGGACCCAGCACTAAAGCTGTACAGTGGTACTGCACTCCAGCGGGACCCAGCACTAAAGCTGTACAGTGGTACTGCACTCCAGCGGGACCCAGCACTAAAGCTGTACAGTGGTACTGCACTCCAGCAGGGACCCAGCACTAAAGCTGTACAGTGGTACTGCACTCCAGCAGGGACCCAGCACTAAAGCTGTACAGTGGTACTGCACTCCAGCGGGACCCAGCACTAAAGCTGTACAGTGGCACAGCACTCCAGCGGGACCCAGCACTAAAGCTGTACAGTGGTACTGCACTCCAGCGGAACCCAGCACTAAAGCTGTACAGTGGTACTGCACTCCAGCGGGACCCAGCACTAAAGCTGTACAGTGGTACTGCACTCCAGCGGGACCCAGCACTAAAGCTGTACAGTGGTACTGCACTCCAGCAGGGACCCAGCACTAAAGCTGTACAGTGGCACTGCACTCCAGCGGGACCCAGCACTAAAGCTGTACAGTGGTACTGCACTCCAGCGGGACCCAGCACTAAAGCTGTACAGTGGTACTGCACTCCAGCGGGACCCAGCACTAAAGCTGTACAGTGGTACTGCACTCCAGCAGGACCCAGCACTAAAGCTGTACAGTGGTACTGCACTCCAGCAGGGACCCAGCACTAAAGCTGTACAGTGGTACTGCACTCCAGCGGGACCCAGCACTAAAGCTGTACAGTGGTACTGCACTCCAGCGGGACCCAGCACTAAAGCTGTACAGTGGTACTGCACTCCAGCAGGGACCCAGCACTAAAGCTGTACAGTGGCACTGCACTCCAGCGGGAGCACAACAGAAAGCCGTTGGATTATTGATCCGGCTGATGAAACCAGACACATTAAACCATCCTCCAAGCAGGAGGCCATCAAAGCTTCAGAAAAAAATAAATAAAATAAAAACTATAAAGCACTCTGGAGGCTAAAGATAACTTGATGGTGGATCCGAGTGTTTTCAGTTCCCATGGCTGTCAACAGGCAGAAAAGCACTCAGAGTTCATGTACCCACCCCCCCAACCCAAGTTCTGCTGCTCAGCTTTCAGACAGCTTCTGTTGCTTCACCTGTCCACCGAATTCAGCAACCATAATACATGCATTGAATCGCTACTTGCTGAAAATGACATTCTGACAAGAAATAAGCATGCTCTATAGAATATACTAGTGCCAGGCAGTATGGATTTTGTGGCGATCCAATCCATGTTCACTCTGAAAACCGCACTGCAGCATCACAAACCCCATATGACTGAAAAAAGTTTAGTAAAGAAGATTCATAAATGTTTTTTAAATATCCCCACTAACAGTTTTTAATCTCACATATGCGCGCGCACACACACACACACACACACACACACACACACACACACACACACTTACTTAGAGTTAAGGCGGACACTACAATATCTTTCTGAATCACTGAAGTACAGCTGAAAATGGGCAGCCACAGATAATCTCTTACAGACTTCAAAAACGCAATGCTTTCTCAGGTATCTGGAACCTCTAACCTGAGGCCTGCAAGTTCAAACCAGAGGGCAAGCCAACTGTCACCTCATTGTGGGACTCAATGCTAGCCATGGAAGAGTGAGGTTTCTTAAACCCAACAATGGGTGAAGCGACAATCAGCTGTCTTTTTTTTTTATCACCACCATAGAACAAAATGATCGGTGCACATCAGCGAGTCACTGATTGTACTTCATAGGTCAGATCTTTGTTCCTGATTTTCTAATCTTCTCTCAAGGCACACAAAACATGCTAAGGTAAACAATATTTTTTGTTAAAGTTATAAAGAATAAAAATGTAGGCCTACAGTTTGCCCTGTATGAAGAACACTATTAACATTATAAAATGATTACATCTTCATACTTAGAATGAATAATCATTATGTCAAAAAATACTCCAAAACAGGCTAAACAAACAGACATACCACGTCTGAACAAAACACAAACGGACTGCCATCAAGAATCGTGGCTCCTGTCTGTCAATGGTCTCAGCAGCAGCCATTTCTTAACAACACAATATTCTTCCATAGTTCCATCTGAATTTGCAGTGACAGTTGTTGCTGTTAAATTATTGTCACGACAATTTGGTTAGGTCAGATCACATGGCTGATAATAATATGGACAACAGTTTATGTAATGTGGTTTAAACGTGTTTAGCTCCTCAAGTCCAAAGTCTTTCTCGAGGCACTGGTACCCTCGCATCCGGAGTGGACCTCTGTCCCAAGTGGAGCGGGACTGACGTCGAAACTGACAACAAATGCAGAACAAAAAACCAAAACAAATAGGTCTATTCAGTAAAAGGTGGGTAGGTATATAGCGGGATTCCCCTTTCTGCCAAAATCAGAAACACCAGGAAACACTCCTTTACGAGAAGCCCGTGACCGTACCGACTAGCAACACGCGGTCACTCATTTAATGGTCACAGCATCGCATCCACTCTGAACAAAAATGATAAATAATTAAATTACAAAAAACCGTATGAAACTCTGCCTACTATATTACTAAGAAACTCTCGAACTGTAGACTATCGGCCTAAAACAGAAAGGCTTTAACTAAGCCAAACTTTCAGCTTTTGTGGCCCGTTTCCGTCTAATGCCACTGGGGGAAGAACTAGGCAGCGAGAGCTGGATGCGATGGCTTCTCACACGAAGTGACACATAGTCTACAGATGAGTGCACTTACCTTATCTGGTGATCAGGATCCACTTTGTTGCTACACAATGGTTGCCATATAAGAAAACCAACACCGCAATCGCCAGCTGCTAATCGGTTCAACCTTTAATCAGTGTAGCCGAGGAGATAAGTGAACTTCAGACTAGCTGCCGATTGTTCACAACACAACTCCAAAAATGACTCCGTTAGCATTAACTGTGATTGCAAAGCATCGTACTGCCTTGATCACAGCCAACTGCTTAAACTAAGGACGTGAATAATTCACTAACTTCACGAGTAAACGGCAAGCCAATGTTTGCCAACAAGCAAGCAAGCTAGTCATCTCACTTGTCTAAGTTATCTACCTGTATAAAGTGATGCCAAATTATATTACGTTAGCTAACGTTTTCCAGCATGGATGGTTTAACGTTACAATAGCTAACGTCAGGACGTTCGCCAGCTAACACACGCAATGCGTTAGTACGGGCTTCACCAGAGAGATTTTCCCAGCTATAGCAACTATTCATTGCTAGCAAGTTTAATTCAATGTAATATCATTAGTTGCATTAGCGTCAGCTAAGTTACCCAAGTAACTGTGGAAGGTTAGATGATATTTACTCACCAACAACACTTAAATTTCCTTTCTGGTTTCTTGAGCGATGGCAGCGACTTCAATATCTGAATACCGGATTTCTTACACCGCTTTTCCGTTTGACGGGAAATAGTACATTTTGTCCTAATTCGTTTTCTTATTTATACTTTGGGTTGTGTCATTGTAATTGATGTAGAATTACTCTCTAGGTCCCCGTGACCACACACACAATCTCTCCAACTCTACAATCCACGTCGCGGAAAGAAAGGAGCGAGTTGGAAACACCTTCGGTAAATGTGATTGGATACTTATTTTTCAAACCCCGCCCTCATCCTAACATCATTGGACGGATAGTGCCTTCAATCTCGTTAACGTACCAATTGGATTTCTGCTACATTCTTAGGGATCCCGCCCTACAAATATATCACAAAACAATCTCCCCCTGAGCCTTTGTTAGTGGCCGATAATAGACTTAGTTCATCTTCATTGGTCTTTGTTTCCCCGTCGACCACGGCCACGACAATGTTCGCGTCTGCCCGCTCAAAATCAAATTCTTTAACTGGGAAGATGAAAGGGGTGGGATGAAAGAAATATTTTCGGTTGGTTTAAAGAGCTCGTAGTATATTTTTTTGCTGTCATATAAATCAGACAGGGGGTGTGTCACGTTCGAGATAACGCAAGAAGAGGTAGTGTACATAACGGTTCACTAACAAAGAAAGAGTAGCCTAGGCCTAACTAAATGTGACTTGACGTATACAAAGAACGAAGACGAATTAATAATCTCAACAATGGTGAGGACGATGACGACCACTTCAAGACAACAAATTAACGACAACAATCATCATCACAATAACAATCAGAATCACAACCATAATAAATCATACATTTTATGATTATTATTACATGTTGTTGTAGCATCTCCAATGAAAAAATACTATAATCATACAATCATGTAAAACGACTCAAAACATTCTAAAATGTAAGATTAAGTATGTCTAAATAATTGTAAACTCAATCAATAAATACATAAACAAATAAATAACATTAAAAATAAAAATGACGTATGAATATGCCCAACAATGGGTCATTGTGATCAGGTAAAGCGACATTAATTAACGGAGGTGCTGTCGTGTGCATGGATGGATAGGGCTAATTAACACCCACGTCCAGGCGACTACAGGGAAAGAAAGGTGTATACTAAATGCACTCAGTTAAAATGACCATCTTCTCTTCAAAATATTGTAATTGTTCTTTCATAATTTTGTAATTAATTCCAGTTTTCCCATGAGTCATACCTTCAAATTTAGATATTTCCCACAAACTGAAAATGCTGCTCACAAATTTTCTTAGATCTATTTGAGACCACTTTTATCTTTCCCATTTTTAAAATTTGCATCCGTCCTGTAGATGACTACTCCTTCTGTTTCTACAGACCACGTGCAAACCAGTTCAAGTAACATCCAAGTTAAATAGTCTATAGAGTTTGTTCTTTTAATTGAATTACATTTTTTGAGTAACTGTTTTGATATTCAAATAGTTCTGGAACACGTGGTGTTTTGAATAAACGCTCCACTGAAAAACAAAACAATAAAAAAACCCAGTTAATTTATTAACTAAGCGTTCAAGCTTTTTAAGGGCAACCAAACAATGTCTACAAATGTCTACAAAAGCACAGACCCATACGAGGATGAATAATCTCCATAGTCCACGCCTTGGTCTGCTGTTTTCATTGAGCGGTTCCAGCCCTCACAGGAGCCCATTGGGACCCAAGGGTAGGTCGCCATGTTCAACAGATACCTCACCAGATTTCTCTCTGAACTCTGTGAGTTTACTCTAAGGCATATTTCCACAGAATGCACATAAGTGGACACAAGCATGCACCATTGCCACTGGCACCCACCAGCTCCTCTATGGAGAGAAACCCTCCGGCCCACCCTGCCCGCTTGGCTTGGATTGTGTCTGTGCTGTAAAAACAGTGATCAAACAGGCTTGCTGGGCGTATGGCTTTTAATACCAGCCTTTTCACTTCTGTCAATGGCAGTTTCAACAGCCTTCCAATTGGCTGGGAAGGTGGTGACTCACAATTGAGAATCTCAGGCTCAACAATGGACCGCATTGCCACCGTGGTTCTAACGGAACCCTGAGGAGTCGGACGTTCCTCTGGAAGGCGACTGGCGACTTGTAACTTAAAAACACAGAGAATAATCAGAAAAATGTAGCGAGACAGCCCTTTTTCAAACTCTGTCAAAAATGGGAAGGATTTAACAAGAACTCCTGTGGACAGTTTTAATTCGTAGATGCACGAGTGCTGTCCACAAAATGGAGGTCGAAAACTTCCATTGTTGTTAAAAACAAGTCAGAATCCATGCTCACTCTATATTAGTGCAAACTCAAGCTAAAAGGCCAATCTGCACGCTTCCTGAGGTAAAGCTAAACTCACAATGGCTGCAGCTCTGCCAGGATTACAGACAGAAAGGTTCTGTGTGTAAGCGAGTCTGCGGGGGTTTGTGTGAATCACTATGCAGTAGCGGTGCACTGATTTAACCCAAACCCACCCTCTCCTAAAACCTGCCACTCAGCCAGCCAGACTCAGTGTGTTCATTTGCCAGGGATGGCTGACAGGCATAAGGCTTTTGGCTTGCATTCTGAGCACTTCTGCTCAGGCTGACAAGCTAAAGATGCAAAGCCCCCCCCACCCCCCCCACCACCACTCCCCGCTCCACTGCGCTCCACCGGTTGTCTCTGCTGTCAGAATGTAGGTCAGTGCTGTGATGCTGTGTGTGTGTGTGTGTGCGAGCGTGTGTGCGTGGGTGTGTGTGCATGTGCGCGACAGGAGAAAAACGGAACTAGCTGTGTCAGTGGGAACCTGTCAGGCCACATTAGGCCGAGTAGGGCCACTGTGCACTCAGCTTCTGCTGTTGATCAGACACCGGCTCGAACCTGTGGCACCGTGCTCTGTAGGAGCCAAGCCCTACAGGTGTAAACGCCCCCTTCAGCACCCCCCCCCCTCTCGGTTCCCCAAAGGGCAGGTTTGAAAATGGCTTATTTTAATAACATTATAAAACTTGACACATAGGAGGTGAAAATTCTACAGCTTCTCAAAGCTACACCATCTGCAGACAGAACCCTGTGGTTCTAAGCTCTCTCTGTAGCCTGGGTTACATAACAGCTCAAATACACCCCAGGGTAGAGCCAGGTGCCACATTGAATCTCTCTCAAAACCCCATAATTCAAAGTGAGTACCTTTCTGCCACACGGAGTTCCAATTCTCTGTTGAAGAAATGTAAAAATTCAAGACCTGTAAAGCCGTCACACGCGAGGGTGCTACTTCCCTTCTGCAAGGGTACGCTTCCACTGATGAGATCAAAAGTGTGAACCAACAGGCTTGTGTCATGCTGCCCGATCAAAACACATCAGTCCGCGTCCACCCTCTCCCTCCTTCCCTTCTCTCCCTCTCCCTCCCACTCTCTCACACCCTCCCTCCCTCCCTCCCTCTCTCAGCCACCCTCGCTCTCCCTCTCTCTCTCCCTCCCTCCCTCCCTCGCTCCAACATCCCTCCCCAACCTCTGGTGCTCCCGGGAAAACATCCCCCCTCCACCCGACTGAGAGACAGGCAGTATGTAACATGTGTATTTTTCCAATGAGATGCATGTGTAGTGTGGGTGGTACTCACTGGTGCTGGAGCTGTATGTGCGTACGGTGGTGGTGGGGGGCGGAGTGTCCGAGTCAGCCGAGGCGGTGTCTGAGTCTTGGGAGCAGCCAGCCTGGATGGCGCGCAGGTAGCTCTGACTCCGCGAGCGGAAACAGGTGGCCAGCGGCAGGTCCAGGGGCTCCGGTGGTGGCAACAGCGGCATGGGCGGCAGCCGGGAGATGGCCTCACGGTACGCCGACTCGCCGTACGCCTCCAGCTCCGGCACCTGGAAGGACACACGCAGGTTGAGCCGGGGGGTCGGCGGGACTGGGGCAGGGCTTGGGCCAGGGGAGGGGCTGGGATCAGGGGCGGGATCAGATGGGAATGGTGGTGGGGCCGGGGGCAGGTGCTGGTATCCCTCCTAGGGACTGCACATGGCCTGAGGCATTCTGGGACGGGCTATTATTACAGGACCCAGAGAGGAAGGGGGGCAGGGCTGATCCTGTCTGTTATGAGGATGGCTCTACATCAGTGTAGTCTTTGATAGTAGGGTGACCGTAAACAGTTCACTGAAGAATATCGGTAAAAGAAAATTAAGATGTGCACTCGGCGATTTAAAATTCCGCTGTGTTTCACAGCATGTTGTCCTCAGTTTGAACCTGTCAAGAAGGGAATAATCCGTGTGGAATATGAATTTTTCATCAGACAGGCCTGGTTCCGCCGGGAGATATCCATCAGCTGCCGCTGATAGAGAACGGAAATGACAAACTCAAAAGCCACGAGACAGAAAGGCAGTCACCTGAATTTTCTAAACATTTCTGTAACTCTCTCAGCTGACAGGAGCTCAGTGACAGTCAGGGGAAGGACAAAAAAAAAGAAAAAAAAAAGCACCCTGTAGAAGCACCCCCTCCCCGTCTGGCTCTGCAAATAGGTCATGGTTCACAGGTCATGGTTCAAAGGTCATGGTTTGCAGGATTTGTGTTTGTCGGCCCTGTGCATTCTCAGTCTGCAGCGCTGTCAATGTGACGCTTACGCGCAAATGCTGATTCCATCAGTGACAACAAATCACAGAGCGGGGACAGCTGGGAGGCAGGGGAGAAAGAGAGAGGGAGAGAGAGAAAGACAGAGAGAGTGAGCAGTGGGAGAAAGAGAGAGAAATAGATGGATAGAGAGAGAGAAAAGGGGGGGTGGGGTGGTGGTGAGACAAGGGATTCCAGCCCAGCTGAGTCAACAACATTTCTTCGGTTATGCGGGCCACAGGGGTAGGTGAAACCAGAATGTCAGAGGTATTTTGAGTGCTTTATAAGCTTGAGGTAGGAGAAATTCGGATGATGGGATGGGGTGTGCTGCTCAGGAAGTGTGCTGCCGGATGTCCACCAGCACCCCCCATCCCCGCCTCACAGGAAGCAGGAAGTAGGTGTTGACTCAGCGAATATTAATGACCCCCTGTCCAATCAGTTGTCAAATGATGCACAGTTTTAAGAGGTCGCGTACTTCTTGAAAAGTAATACTTCTCCCGAATATACTCACCGAAACACGAGGGTTTTAAGTCTACTACATTTACAGAAAATGTTGCCTATTTAACGACTTTCTCATCCTGTCTACTCAACAAGCCTACTTAATAGTATGAAAGGGTGCTGATTCGGACACAGCCCTGTACAGGCACGGGCACCACTCTCTTGTAGCAATCAGCTTCCTGAAACCAACCCCCCTCCTTCTGAACCTGTCTCAAGCACTCACAGTGCCAAAATGTGACACGAAGAGGGGAAGATGGGTTTATCCATCTGTAAAAAAAAAAAAGACACTTAAAAACAATTAATTTAATGAAATAACTGATTTACCCTTTTTGGTAAAACTTTGGTCCAGCCGTGGAGAGTGCGGGGAGAAACTTAATGGCCATTCTCTATGCGTGACGGACAGCATTAACGAGCCACTGGCCTTTGCCTCACAGTTTTTCCCCCCCTTCCACTCTTTCGGTAGATAAAGAATGTCAGTCCCTCCCGTCACACCACGAAGGCATCCGTTTGTCCTGAACATTTGAAGTCCTTCGTAGATCAGTCTTTAGCCGCTGCGAGGCCTTTCCTCCATCTGGAATTTGCATTTTAATTTACGTTTGCCTTATTTGCCTTTAGGTGTGTGTGTCGCTTGTGTAGGCTCTTACGCGGGTCGATCTGCGAATCCAGCATGAGTATCGGGATTGGTGTGCCACGCACCGCGGTGCTGATTCAAGCGCAAGACGACCTCCTCCGCGAGGCAAAAGCTCCACGCTTCTTCCGAAATGAAAGATTTTACAATCAGAAATGAATAATTTAACGCATCTGAAACAAATCCGAGTGTGTCTTTCAATCCGTTTGAAACGTGCCTCTCGGCTCCAGCGAAAAGTAAAGTAGGCTCCCGGGATGAGAGGAATCAGGACGCGCCTGGTTAATTGTTATTTATTGTTTTTTTTCTTTTCTATCCTTCTTTCCTTATCCGGAGAGAAGGCCACTATTTACGTTTGTAATCTGGAGAGCCCGTCTTTCAAAAAACTCCGGCTCCCTTCGGTAAGAGGTGACTGCGGGTATTATCTATGAATTATTCACACTGTGTTGAAATGTACTCCCCCCGAGGTGATTTAAAAAAATAAACCTGCATTAATTTATATAGCCCTGAAGAGGAGCCGTGGCTACTATCATACTGGATTCTCTGGAGTTTAAGCTTTCACTATGCAAATCATGTACATTTTTTTATTTTTGAAACCAAATTATGTCATCAGAACAATTTGTCTCCTCGCTGCCAACACCCATAGCTGGCTATGTCACCTGGCTGGCTCCTGAAAAATGTGGGGAACCCCCTGAACATGGGAAGTGAGGAGGCCCTGAGGAGGCCCTTGCAGCCAGGTCCCATCTTCAATCCAGCCAGACAAAAAATAAATAAAATAAAATGTAACCTCACCTGGGTCAACAAAGATGCCCAGAAGATAAGATGACTGCACTGCGCTGTGATAGCAAGCCTGTGACACGAGGCTGCCCTTATTCTCTCTCTTACAACGAGCAGCATTAGCAAGCGTTGAGACTACGGAGAGCAGAAAAAATAAGGCTGCATGCATAAGTCTGAAGGTTAGCTATCGTTAGCATTAGCGCTCGGTTTGCACATCCGGCCTGCGTCTACCAGAGGACCTGCTAGGGCCTCTACTTTTTGTGTTTTTAGTCCTGATATGCTGAGGGTCCTGAGGAAGTACTCTCAGAGCCACAGTGTTTGGGGGGAGGTGGGGGGTGTCAGAAGGGGCTGGGGGGGGGGGGGACTGACCTGGCCAGCGAGGCTATTCCTGCCCAGCGTGCCGAATCCCTGGCTGAAGTCCATCTCGTCCCAGGGCTGGAAGGAAGAGCTGACCGGCCCATCAATGCAGTCCTGCAGGCTGTCCAAGTTATCCAGGCTGCGATTGGTGGAGAGCTCACTCAGGGAAGGGAGGCAGCTGAGGGTGAGGGGAGAGAGAGGGGGCAGACGGAGAGCGAGAGATAGAGAGAGAGAGAGAGAGAGAGAAATACATAGATAGAGGGATGGAGACAGATGTAACAGGAGAAATAGTGAGAAAACAAAGTACAGAGAGAAAGGGACAGACAAGAGAAAGGGGTCAGAACAGAGAGAAAATGGTGAGAGAAGAAGAAAAGAGAGGGGGGAAAAAAGAAAAAATCAAGAAGAGAGAAAGAGAGCAATCAGCCCGAGCGTGACGCGGATGAGGGAGGATGCAAATGGTCCTTGCTCCAAGTGTCCAAGGGCTTTCACGGTTGGTCAGATCCATTACCCTATCGATCTGACCCCGGTCCGGACATGCAGAAGCCAATGAACATGGAGACAAAGCGCGTGGAGAGGTGCCGTGGCGGTGACGTCGCTGAGGAAACGCCGCTGAGCCCTGAGCTTCGGAAACGTTTCCTGCAGGCCCACGTCAGCCGATTGAGGCGCTCTTCAGCGCAGATGGTTTTGGAACGGGGACAGACAAGGGCGCCTAAAAACACCGAACTACAGCGTGGAGCCGTCCTGGGCCAGCGGGCCATGTGAGGTGCGTACGGGACGGGCCGGCTGACTGTGGCCCTTCCACGCGAGCTGTAGCGCCCCCCTCCTGTCGCTGGCCCAGAACTGCAACTGACCTGCCCAGCCGGTGCAGAGAGGCCACGCTCTGCAGAGGAGACCACAGCGGCCCCAGGTCCTCCTGCAGCAGCGAGAAATCCCAGCAGCTGCAGGTTTGGATCCGCAGGGGGGGAGGAGGGGGAGCGTTAATATCATTGCCCAACTCTCAACTTTCTGACCTCTCGACCGCTCAACATCCTGGGGGATTCTTCTATTTATCTCAAAAGGTTTATATGTGGATATAAACTTATACTCTGTTGTACTCTATATATACTATTGATTTAGAAACTTATATTTACCATTTATTCCACCAGGAAGCAACACTTAGACTAACTCACAATTACTACACTTATCAGGACTAATGCTAAGAAGCTGTGCACCTTCCTTGACACAGCACAGAAGCAAGGATTGCTTTGAGATTTTTCTGGGTCCTATCATAAGCGTCTCAATGTCAGAAAGAGTATGAATGATTAAGTTAAACTAATCTGGTCCATTTTCTTGTGTGGGACATATTTAACCCTTTCCTCTGACTGTGGATGGATATGAACGTTACCATATCCTTCTGGGGATCTTGTGGGAATGCTGCCACCTGGTGGCAGCTGAGGAAACTGACAGTAAAGTGAGTGTAAGGTTATAGGCATTTACCAACATCACTTTGGTTGAAACAATGGTAACTTAGTCTAAATGCTCCATAAATTATCTTTTTTTAGTGTAACTCGCAGCACGCAAATTAAAACCTGCTTTTTTTTGCCCTTAATTGTGTTGGAGAAATAGGAAATCATATGTCAATGGGGAAGTTTGTATTTTCAACATAAACCTCTTGAACTGAAAAGTAAAGTATTGTTTAATTAAGACAGAACTTGCTCTGTGCAGAGGCTCTTCATTTAAAAAAAGAAACATTTTTCTGTATTTTATTGAGATATTGAGAATTAATGTCCCAGTGGTTATTTAGCTGTCATTTGTTCAAGCATGTATTCCATGCATGCAGAATTATGTTGGAGCCATTCAGAACACATTTTTAAAATTGTTTAAACACAACACATGGTCAGTATAAATCATAGGACAAAGGTGACCCCTCTCCTGTAGATGGCAGAATAGACCAATACAGAACAACATTTACCGAATCTGTTTCATGTCATTACTTCAGAGTTCATCTAGCGTGTAGCAGAGTCACGTGTGCAGATGCACGCACGCACGCACGCACGCGCGCACGCACGCACGCACTCGCAGAGACACCTCTGAAGCTCTGTTTCTGTCAGGACCCTTTTGTACAGGTACCCTACAGGTGCGTGGGACGCGCGCCGTGTTTCGCGACGCTCTTACTTGCGCGGCGGCGGTGGCTGTTCGCTCAGGGAGTGCTGGGTGGCCTTCAGGTAGCTCTGGCGACGGGCGGTGGTTTTTGGGGACGGTTTGGGGCTCCCCTCCGAGTCCTCGCTGTCCTCCAGGTCCCCCATTGCCTTGACGTAGCTGCCGCTGCGCATCCTCCGGCAGGGGATCTCGTTGGAGCCCCGGGACGGGCCCAAAGTGCTGTTCCAGTCCCCCAGGGGAACCTGCGGGACCCAGACGAACCCATAACTCCACCCACATCAAACCCCCTGGGCTTCCACTGGTGAAACCGCATATGCATTTAAATTTAGCTGTAAATTATGCTGGAACAGTATGGAACACATGATTGGCTGAATGGCTCAAAGTCATCAAGGGTCTGACGTATCAAACAAGCCTTAAAGCATCTCTCTGCTTTGTTTCTCCTGACAAATTTTCCTACTGAACTTTATGGAAAAATAAGTCAGGAGAAACAACCCTTAAAGTGATCCATCCACATCTACTGCATATCTGGCAGCAGAGTGATGGTTTGAGGCTCGTTTGATACCTCAGACCCTTGATGACTTACAGCCATTTTGCCAGCCATGTATTACAGTTAAATCTAGTCCCACTCCCCAATTCCCACAGAGATTCATTCAAATGCAGAGAAGTTAGTATCACTTGTAAGAGTACCATAAAATAAGATATCAAGAGTCTTTTGATGTTGTTGGGTCACAGACATCAGGAAGTCAAAGAATATGCGACCAACTATGATTATTCTACATTATGTTAAACTGCCCAATATTTTTTGATGTCCGAAAATGGGGGTGGGCTATGTACAAAAGGTTCTATAATTTTGAAATGGTTCATCTGATATGGATGAAAATACCCTCAAATTAAAGCTGACAGTCTGCATCCTTTCAAACTCAAAGTGCTAGAGTACAAAACCAGAATAACAAAAAATGTGTCACTGTCCAATGAATTATGCTGCTCAATGTAGCTGTGGTTCAGATAAATAATTAGCCGAGGTCAAGCAAGTCAAGATAAAATATTTAGTTTAACCTTATTTTAGTTAAAAGATTAAGTTATTCCTAATACATAGGCATATCTAACTTGCCATCTTAGATGAAAGGAAATGACTAAAGTATATTTTTTAAAGTATATTTATGTTTCCTTATTCACTGGCAAAAAAAATATTTCGTTGGACCGCCTTTAGATTTGATTATGGCGCGCATTTGTCGTGGCATTGTTTTGACAACCTTCTGCAACGTCACAACATTTATTTCCGTACAGAGTTGCACTAATATTTGGCCCAGATCTTGTATTGACGACGGGACAGTCGAACCACTCCGTAAAGTCTTCTCCGGCACATCCCAAAAACCTTCAATGGGGTTAAGGACTCTGGTGGCCAATTCATGTGTGAAAATTATTCCTCATGCTCCCTGAACCACTCTTTCACAATTTGAGCCCGATGAATCTTGGCATTAGCGTCCTGGAATATGCCCATTGATGGGATAACATGCCCATTGATGGGATTGTTTGTCACGCAAAAACGGAATCAAGGTCAGGAGCTCGAGGATTCATGCCCTGAAGAGGACATGGTGCCCTCCTTCCTACTAGTGCTTAACGGGGTTGTGTGGCAGCGAATTCTCAAGTGGTTGCTACACGAGGGGAATTGAATAGCATGGGGTACAATTCCCACCAAATAAATTATATCCTGCACATTAATTCAATCCCGTCATTAATGTGAGCATTTTTATTTAAACTCAGATATATTGTTGTGACTCATCCAATTAAAATGTCTATTGAAATGATGCGTTACAAAGCTAAACAAATCCAAACTGATAAATAAAGATACCACAACATGGGCAAACCTTATTCAGAAAACATCTTACTTCTGCCTCCAAGTGTATATCCACATGTGCAACAAGGGATCATTGTTTTTCAAGCTGCAGAAAAGGTAATGTATTTGCTTCTTCATGAACAATTTGAAACACCAGCAAAGCCATTAGAAGAAAAAAGAGAGGTGATTTGGTGATACTTATTTTTAAAGAAAAATAATCATTTGATTGGACTCTGAGCAGAAATGAAGATGTCTTTGACCTGCTCATTAAGATGTCCTTTCTGTGAATGAACACATTACTCACGGCAATCCCAAGCTCAGTGCAGCTCATGCACATGCACCCACGCACGGAAACATAGAGTGTGGCTATTATAGTGCACGTCTGGTTTAAACTGGAATGTGTGTGCACGTGTGTGCGTGCATGTGTGTGACCTGGCAGTATAAATCCATATATACAGAGAGAGAGAGAGATAAAAAGTCAAGTCCTTTGCTGGAATACTCACTCTGCCCCCTACCTGCAGGTAGTGGTAGGTCAGGTCCTGGTGGCAGGACTTGGACTTGAGCAGCGATTTGTCCAAAGTGGCCAGTCCTCTCTGACACACCTGCCGGGCCTGGCTGAGCGTTAGGGTGGACCACGAGCCGCGCTTCATCAGCTTGCCCTCGCTGACTTCCCCCCCGGGCCCCCCACCACCCACCCCCTCCACCTCGGGCCCTGGCAGGGCGGGGCACGGTGCACACTTCAGCTCACCGCTGCTCTTGGAGGTCTTCAGCACGTGGCTGCCGATGGTGTTGTAGCCTTGCGGGAAATACCGGGCGGGGCCCTGGCCGTCCGACACCGTACGGCCCAACGTCATCATGGTGGTGGGGTTGCGGTATACGCCGGTGCCACTGGGGGGGACAGAGTCTGCATCCAAGTTGTCCTCGGAGCTCCAAAGGCCGGACATGTTGGAGCGTGGCCGGCGCTTGGCACCCTCGGTCTTGGCACGGTCCTTGCTCTTGCTGCGGCGGTTCTTGGCGTTCTCGGCGGCGCCAGAGCCCCCGTTGACGTTGGCGGCCTTGGCGGAGCACTCCAGCGACTGCGACTTTGTGAAGAGCTTCTGCACCGAGTACATGAGGTGGCGAATGCGTCCGGGGCTCTCGCTCCGCTGCTTGGCCACGCGCCCGCGCTGGAACTGCAACGTGCTGAAGCCGTCACGCGGCCCTGTCCCGGCCCCGCCTCCCGGCACGTTCCTCTCCAGCTGGTCCAGCAGGTTGCCGGAGAGCCGGTTCGCCTTCCCGCCGGCCGAGATGGTGACCGAGCCACTGGTGATGACGTGCCCCGCCCCACTTTGGCCGGGCCCTGCCCCCATCCCCATTCCCATGGAGATGGAGGGGCCCGCGGCGCCGGTCCGGATGCCGCCGCTAATCCCGCCGGTCCCCACGCCCATGGGGTCGGCCGGATCCAGGGAGTTGTACCCAAGGCGCGGGAAGGTGCCGCTGTTAGAGAGCTGGTTGCTCAGTGATATGAGGCACTCGGGGGGCAGGGAGGTGGGGCTGGAGGGAGGGGGAAAATATTGCGGCTCCAGGGTGCCGTAGTGGTCCATGGTGGGGCTGAGGAAGTAGGAGGCGTGAGGGTCGGGGGCCAGTGGGTACAGGGGCTCCTGGGGCCCCGCTGTGAGGTCACAGGAGTCGGACAGGATGCGGCTGCGGGTGGTACCCAGCCCTTTCATCGCGGCCAGCAGGAGGTCCCCGTCAGATCATGCCTTCTGGTAGGTGGGGGGGGTGGGGGGTACTGGGGGGGATTAACTAGAGTCAGGAGGGGTCCTCCTGGAAGGGGGTATAGACAGAAGACGGGGGTGTGAGTGACAGACCACACGACGAACAAACGCGTTCCTGCAGGGAGCACTGAAAAACACACCCAGCATAGGTTGAATGTTATTATTACCTTTATGTACTGAACGTTATTACTGAATAAATAACTAACAATAATTTCAACAATATATGGAATATATTTTGAATAATTTGAGTACAGATAGATAATTGATAAATAATAACTACGGAAATAATTAATATTGGACAGCCTTGTGCATTTTATCTCCCCTTCCTCTATAGAAGAGAGTTGCCACTAGAGAGCCAGTCATGCCTGGAACTTCCACAGCAGGATGTTAAGTGTTGACAGGGAGAATATAGGGTAGATTGAGCGGGAAGATATGGAAGAAAAGAATGAGAATCAGGGTGGAGAAGGGGGAGGGTGAATGTGTGTGTATGTGTCTGAGCACGCGCGTGTTTGTGTGTGTGTGTGACAGAGTATGTGTGTTTGCGTAATATAAATCAACTTTGTGATTCGCGTTACAACTCTGAAGGTACGTATATTACAACTTTAAATTCTTCAGGTCAAAAAATTTAAAACAGTATTCGAAAATATACAGTGGTGCACTGTAATTGGTTCTCCCAATTAATTTTTTTATGTAACTGATTACAGTACCACTTTTGAGGTTCAAGGCTCTGTGGATTAAAAATGATAAGCTCCAGTGACAAGCCTTTTATGTTGGCACAGCAGCCATAAATAAGTTGTATTAACTCATATTGTGCTGTTCAGCTAACAAGACTAATAGGTCTGGTAAAATATTTGTAGTTTTGTGAGCAACATATTATTACTCCATTCAAATGAAAAAACAAAACTACCAAGTGATGTAAATCCCTGAAGGTCCACAGTAAGTCTCCAAACTTCTGTTCCTCTGAATACTCAATTTATTTGTATATAAAGCCACAAAATGTTTAAGGTACAGTTGACTACCCTGGCGAACGCTCCAGTCTGAACCGTACTCCAGACTCTGGTAAGGCGGCTTTGATCTTGTCGGCAAATTATGAAGATAACAAAGGGGCCCAAGGGGCTGTGCGCTCAGACAACCTATGCTGGTTGGATATCGCCAATTCGAATTGAACGAATCAAAAGCTGCATTAATTAAGCACCGACTCACCAATTACTGTCCTCCTAGTCCAGCTGTTTGTTTACGTGCATGACCAAGCTGTAGGCTATGTCACAAAAACCAACACGTTGTCGTTTATGCAACAAAAACGTTGGAAAGTGTTGGTGCTTTGCAACGTGTACATATTGTTTACCAGAGAGGAAACAGTTTCTCACAAACTCCTTAAAGTGGGAGTCTACCTTGAAGGGAGTAGCCATAAATCGAACAGTATGCCAGTCATGCTATATATGACTGCAGCAGTCATTGAGTGGGTTCGATTTAGTGAACCTGCGCGCCGTTACGCCCACTTTGGTGACGCTCCCCGGCAAAGATGGGAGGGGCTTTTCTTGTTTATTTAAATCGAACAGGAACCGGCTCAAATATGGCTCAACAAGCCGACCCAGCCGTAATTGCTGTGAGGTCGTCGGCATCATAACATTACGCCGCCCGGCGCATCAAGAGTAAGCCAGGTCTTTTAAGTCGTATGCAATCAGTGCTAACTAATCTGGTTAACCTGGTCCATGCCCGGGCGCTTAATCGAACCCACTCATTAGCAACGCTTGAGACATGGAAAGTTGCGGTCAGCGGCAGGAGCAGGTATATCAAACAAAAGTTTTTATGAGCCGATCATTCGTTCCCATAGGTAGCCATCTGTATTAGTTTGTTTTTCCAGTATGGGCGGAGTAGCTAATAATGATTGACAGGCGTGGGGCGTTGCAAATTCAATAGAACTTATCAAAAAACCCGCTCAGATTCTGAGCTCATATACAGGTGCAGCTCAAAAAATTTGAATATCATGAAAAAGTTCAATATTTTTTGTCACTCATTTCAGAAAGTGAAACTCATATATTATATAGATTCATTACACATAGAGTGAAATATTTCAAGCCTTTATTTCTTGTAATTTTGATGATTATGGCTTACAGCTAATGAAAATCCAAATTCAGTGTCTCAGAAAATTAGAATATTGTGCAAAAGTTCACTATTGGAAACGGTGTCACACTCTAATCAGCTAATTAACTCAAAACACCTGCAAAGGTTTCTTGAGCCTTTAAATGGTCTCTTAGTCTGGTTCAGTAGGCTACACAATCATGGGGAAGACTGCTGACTTGACAGATGTCCAGAAGACAGTCATTGACACCCTCCACAAGGAGGGTAAGACACAAAAGGTAATTTCTAAAGAAGCTGGTTGTTCACAGAGTGCTGTATCCAAGCATATTCATAGAAAGTTGAGTGGAAGGAAAAAGTGTGGTAGGAAAAGGTGCACAAGCAACAGGGATAACTGCAGCCTTGAGAGGATTGTCAAGCAAAATCCATTCAAGAATTTGGGGGAGCTTCACAAGGAGTGGACTGAGGCTGGAGTCAGTGCATCAAGAGCCACCACGCACAGACGAATCCAGGACATGGGCTACAAATGTTGCATTCCTCGTGTCAAGCCACTCCTGAACCAGAGACAACGTCAGAAGCGTCTTACCTGGGCTAAGGAGAAAAAGACCTGGACTGTTGCACAGTGGTCCAAAGTCCTCTTTTCAGATGAAAGTAAATTTTGAAATATTTTATTTGATCAGTCAAAAAGTGCTTGCACAATAAGCACAATGTGAATATGGAACTTTTATTCTTCATGGCATGCATAGATATTTCTGACATAACGTGGCTGAAGAGGGTAAATAATCCTTAAAAAATTAAAAGCGTCAAATTAAGAAAAATGTACAGCTTGTTAAAATTCTGGGATTGCAATTGCGGTTGGAACGAAGATCAGCAAACACACCGAATTTGAGAACCAGTGATCTAAGCCGTCATCGTTGCGGGTGAAAGCGCTGAGGGACATCGGTGAGGACGAACATTAATTACAGAAGAGGGGCGAAGCATGGATGAGCACTAGCCACATTACACCCGATGATATCTGAGCGCATCCAGCTCTCATGCTCATTCAGATTAGTTCAAGATTGCCATCTATTAGCTAGCATTCATCGTGCTTTTTGTCCGGTTGGAATTGAAACCTTCGTGCTTGGAGGGGCCATCATCCAACAAGAAAACGTCTTTAGAACAAATTGTCGGCTCAATGCACCAGGAAAGATCTCATTAACACAGCAGCCGGTTGCGGTTTCCACATTATTAATAATCATTGGGTTCGTTCGCTTAATGCCATTATGGACTCGTTTAAATACGATCTTCGTAAATAGCTGAAGGTTCATCTTCGAGATATCTTTGGTTTCATGTCTCCAGTGTTTAATTTCATCCCCCAGTTTAGCTCCTGAGCCCAGTTGCAAAAGACAAAACATCAGAAGCATTGAAGAACAATCCTTATCCTACCTATAATGACCAAATGTTTACACCATTATTATATCTATTTACCCTCATTTAAATTCAGCCAATAGGCTTAGTTACTGCATTTGATACTGAAAATGCTGAAGCGTACTATGGATGGAAAAGGGGCGACGACAGAGTAAGTAATTTACTCTGTAATTAACTGAATTAATGCAAATAAAGATTGAGTTAAAAGGTCTGCTTCTATCGCAACTACACACAGCTGTATCATCCTCAACCAACTGCTCTGTTTTTATAAAAATATGTTATTTTTGTGTATATATACGAATATATATAAAAATAAGATATCAAGAGTCTTTTGATATTGTTGGGTCAAAGACATCAGGAAGTCATGGCATGCAAAGGATATGCGACCAAATATTAAAAATTATTACTTTAGTCTACATTATGTTAAACTGTCCAATATTTTTTAATGCCCGAAAATGGGGGGGGACTATGTACAAATGGTTCTATAAGTTCTAAACGGTTCATCCGATATGGATGAAAATACCCTCAAATTAAAGCTGAAAGTCTACACTTCATTGGCATTGTATCCTTTCAAACTCAAAAGTGCTGGAGTACAGAACCAAAATAACAAAAAATGTGTCACTGTCCAATTAATTATGGTGCTCACTGTATATACAGTCAAGCCGGAAAGTCTGAACACCCCTTTCACCTTCTCACGTTTTATTACGTTACAGACATATTCTACAATAGATTGAGTTCATTTTTTGTCTCAAAATTCTACACAAAATCGCCCATAATGACAAAGTGAAAACGTTTTTAGAAATTTTAGCAAATGTATTAAAAATTGAAAACTGAAATCTCTCATTTACATAAGTATTCATACCCTTTGCTTTAACATATTTTTAAAGTATCATATTTAATATTTGGTCACATATCCTTTGCATGCTGTTACTTCCTGAAGTCTGTGACACATCAACATCAAAAGACTCTCGATATCTTATTTCCAGGTACTGTTACAAGCGATACTATAAGCTCTCTGCATTTGAATGGATCTCTATGAGAATTGGGGGCTGAGACTAGATTCAGCTGTAAATTTCGCTGGTACAGTATGGAACACATGACTGGCGAAATGGCTGTACGTCATCAAGGGCCAGACATGGAGTAGATGTGGATGGATCCCTTTAAGGGTTTGTTTCTACTGACTTTTTTCCCCATAGTGTTCTATAGGAAAATGAGTCAGGAGAAATAACCCTTGCAGTGATCCATCCGCATCTACTCCATATCTGGCAACAGAGTGATGGTTTGGGGCTCGTTCGATAGCTCAGACCCTTGATGACTTACAGCCATTTAGCCAGCCATGTGTTCCATACTGTACCAGTGTAATTTACAGCTGAATCTAGTCTCACCCCCCAATTCCCATAGAGATCAGTTCAAATGCAGAGAGGTTATAGTATCGCTTGTAAGAGTACCAAAAAATAAGATATCAAGAGTCTTTTGATGTTGTTGGGTCACAGACGTCAGGAAGTCATGGCATGCAAAGGATATGTGATCAAATATTAAAAAGGATGACTTTATTCTATATATAAATGCAGGGGTGCCAATAATTGTGGCACACGTGGTTTTGTTAAAAAAATTATTTCTTGATGAGGGATTTTTTTTTCTCATAAAAAATTAGCTTACAGCTAATGAAACTCAAAATTCAGTGTCTCAGAAAATTAGAATATTTTGCTTTAACATATTTTTAAAGTATCATATTTAATATTTGGTCGCATATCCTTTGCATGCTGTTACTTCCTGAAGTCTGTGACCAATCAACATCAAAAGACTCTCGATATCTTATTTTCAGGTACTGTTACAAGCGATACTATAAACTCTCTGCATTTGAACTGATCTCTATGGGAATTGGGGGGTGAGACTAGATTCAGCTGTAAATTACACTGGTACAGTATGGAACACATGGCTGGCTAAATGGCTGTAAGTCATCAAGGGTCTGAGCTATCGAACGAGCCCCAAACCATCACTCTGTTGCCAGATATGGAGTAGATGTGGATGGATCACTGCAAGGGTTATATCTCCTGACTCAACTCTATGGGGAAAAAAGTCAGGAGAAACAACCCTTAAAGGGTTACAATTACAAAAGCATCTACACAGGTGATTCCTATTAATTTGAATGCTAATTAGCAGGATGTATCTGCTTAAAAGACGTATAACCATCAGCATTTTGCTCGGTAAGTCTCCAAAGCAAGATGAGGATAACAGAGTTCCAAAGGAGCCAAATAGTTGGTGCCAGAATTGCGACGGTCACAAAAAGGTTTTAAAAGGGTTTATGTTCGGAGAAAGCCTAAGGAGGCATTCAATCCACAATGTCTGTTGCCATATGTTAAGTATGGTGGTGGTTCTGTAATGGTATGGGCAGCCATTTCGTGGGACTCATTGGGTCCAATGATTGCTCTCCATGGACTTGTAATGGGCAATCAATATGAAACCATTTTACAAGACCAGGTGCACCCTATGGTGCAAACACTGTTCCCTCATGATGTCCCCATATTCCAACATAATAATGCCCCCATATTCCAACATAATAATGCCCCCATCCACACTGCTAAAACATTAAAAAATGATCCAAGAACACAAGGATGATGTCAAATGCCTTCCATGGCCTGCACAATCACCAGATCTAAACATAATTGAACCTTTATGGGAAGTTCTGGAACTAGATTTCCACCTCCTTCATCCCTCAAAAAACTGGAGACTGTCCTTCTTGAACAATGGGAAAATATCCCACTACACACAGTTCAGAAATTGTATGACAGCATTCCTAAAAGGATTGAAACGGTTTTGAATGCAAAGGGTGGGCCTACTTGTTATTAGTTACTAGATATTCAGTTTTTGTAGGTGTTTCTGATAATTTGTCCACCCCCTGTATGTATATATTATATTTATATACGTGTGTATATATATTTAAATGTGTGTGTGTGTGTGTGTGTAGTGTCGGAAGGTAGTTTAAATACATGTCGTTAAACAAGTAGTTTCATTACATTTTGCAAGTTTGTTGGTAGTTCAGCTACATTCAAAATTGTGTAG
Source organism: Ilyophis sp. 1 JC-2022 (assembly GCA_022702515.1). Classification (NCBI taxonomy): domain Eukaryota; kingdom Metazoa; phylum Chordata; class Actinopteri; order Anguilliformes; family Synaphobranchidae; genus Ilyophis; species Ilyophis sp. 1 JC-2022. The sequence goes on from CM040402.1 coordinate 11,290,633, forward strand.
TGATTGTAGTAGTTAATTGCTTTTTCCAATTTTGAGGTGTAGTAACTACAGAAACTACCAACTCATTTTGGCCCTAAAGTAGTATGTTTTTCCAAACCTCTTTGACCAAATACCACCTCCTCTCTCTCTTTTCCCCCTAATCCGGATTGGTGAGAAGCAGTCCACGCCACAGTTAAACTGCAAATTGGCACACATTGCTGGTTCTCCCCGCTGAGCTGTATGGTGCTTCTCCCCGTGTGCAAAAAGAAGGCATTGCTCACATGCACGTCAAGTCTGGGGAACATCATGATAATTTTTTTGAGTAGTTTGAACTACATCTTTTAGTAATTGTAGTTTCGCAAGGTACATTTCTCTTTAGGGCAGCTTGGCTGTAGTTCAACTACTTTCAGTGTGAAGTAAATTGCACTTTATACAACTGCGCTTTCAGAGTAGGTTTCCCAACACTGTGTGTATGTGTTTGTGTGCATGTGTGTAGGCCTATTAGGAAGAATTGTCCTTAGCTGAATACGATATAAGAAAGGCGGGCGTAAGGCGGCGGTGTGGTTGTTTTGAAACGTGCAGCAGCAGGACTGTTTCCACCTCGCATGTGCAGGTGAGACCAGACGGCGAGCAGCGGGATGCGAGCAAGAGGAACAGCATAGCGCACAGGCGTGCAGGAGCTTACCTGCCTCTTCACTGAGATGTGACCTTCTGCAACTTTTAGTAGTGATTTTTGCTCCAGAATTAGATCTGTAGCTTAGCCTAGTTGCGACATGAGTATAAAACCAAAGGCACACGCAGTAGCATAATCTAGGCTAAAGTTGGCTTTGAGTAAATTGGCGGTGCTATTGGCTTTTCCACAGAAGTACACATGGGTGTGTGTGTGTTTGTGTGTATACTTACACCTTGGGCTGTGTGTATATGAAGCAGATTTTGTCGCCCTGTGCACAAGGGAGTGGCCATCTGTCAGTACCACAAAAGCAGTTCTTGGCTTCTCCCCACAGTCCAGTCTTTCATACAAGCTCTACGTGAGAGTGCTGCAGTTCACCAGATTACCACCAGGTGGGGCAAGGGGACAAGAATCGGCCTGCAGAGCCACGAGAAGCAAAAGAGCTGACGACTCCGCAAGAGTCAAGGAGAATTCTTAACAATATAATAAGCTCATTCTGATACTGCTAAACGTTGTTTCCGCGACGCAGAGCAAATTAACCGTGGAGATTCAAATCGACCATCTGTCTGGTGTCTTTTTTTAAATGGATATTAAAGCACCTTGCATATGTCTCGTCGGCTTTAAAAGCTATTAACTAACTTAATTATTCTGTGGGACAAATTTAATAATGAACATGTGAATGATTTTCATGGAAGTAACGCATGGATACTACCGTGGCTGTTACAGGTCAACTCCATGTCCGTCCATGCACTCGGATTGCGCACGGATTGCGGGGGGTTAGGGGTGGATTGAGACATTATCACTTTATATTTCTTTCCCCCAAACAGGCACTGGTGTCCTTCTAAACCTCACTCAACACTTTCCAATTTATGGCAAATAGGCACAGTCAATTGCAGTCACTGCACCGTTAACTTAAATATTTTAGTGTACTTTATTGATTTTTCATCAATCCATTAGTATCACTCATTTTGAATGAGTTATCTGTATTTTTTGGTTGGAAAAAGTTGTCCTACTCATTGTAATCGTGTTGAATGAACCTAGGAAAAACAAGTATGAGAAAAAAGCCTTGTTTAAAATGTTTGGACTTGCGCAGTTACCTCGTCATCGATTGGCGCCACTTGCTTTTCTGTCTGAAACATATGGCGTCAAATCAGCGTCACAATTTGCGAGTTTGAAAAAAAATAAGTTTTTAATCTCTGAAAATTTTTTTTGAAGTTCTGAAAAAGGTTTTGAAACTTGAAGAAAGTTTTGAAAAGTTGAAACAGGTTTTGAATCTCTGAGTGAACAAATTTGTCCTCGCGTGAAGAGTTTTGCAAAACAAAGTATTTTTAAGATTCGCCACGACATCAGCAAAGCTATGAATCATGGGATTTCTGATACTGTTCTCCCAGGGCAGACATTTATTCTCCATGCAGGTTTGAAATTACAGTCTAAAAAAATTAAGTTTTGATGCTGATTTGACGCCATGCCTCAGCGATGCGGGTGCGGGTGGGCACGGATGTCATGACAGAGACACTACTGTGCTCCTGGTTATGGCTCAAGGCAATGAGTTTACATGTTTTGAGTAAGTGAATCTTACTAACCGTGAGTGAACACAACTTGAAATGTGAAGTTGTAGAAGGTATTGGGCCAAGGCTGGATTGAGCAGTATGTTAAACTCTGTCGAAGCTATTTCCCATCGCTTATGATTGAGTTATTCTTTCACTAAGTGCATACAAAATAAAATTATTAAGAAAGCATGTTTATAAGTTGTGTGAAACTTGGTGGTATTGTAAACTCAGATTCAAAAAGTAACTATACTTTACCCACACAATGGCTCTCTTCCCACTTCGGCGCGCGCAGAGTCAAACAGGCTCGGGCACGTGAAAATCCATGACAAAATTGCCACTTTGCCAGTGTGGCGGCTCGCCACACACCATGTGCCGGCCGGGAAATAGAGCCCTATATTTCAGGTCAGCCTAACACAGGAAAGGAGATGAGGCTTAGTTTCACATGAGGCCTGCACTGGGACCTGTCCATTTACCACAGAAGGAGAAAGCAAACAGGAAGTAGACTGTTCTGCCAACATGACCCCCCACTCACCATACAACATAACCCCCCTGCTCACCGTACAACATGAACCCCCCACTCACCGTACAACATAACCCCCCCACGTACCGTACAACATGCCCCCCCCACTCACCGTACAGCATTCCCCCCCACTCACCATACAACATGACCCCCTCGCTCACCCCCCACTCACCATACAACATGACCCCCGCGCTCACCGTACAACATTCCCCCCCACTCACCGTACAACATGAACCCCCCACTCACCGTACAACATAACCCCCCCACTTACCGTACAACATGCCCCCCCCCACTCACCGTACAGCATTCCCCCCCACTCACCATACAACATGAACCCCCCACTCACCGTACAACATAACCCCCCCACTTTCCGTTCAACATGCCCCCCCCCACTCACCGTACAGCATTCCCCCCCACTCACCATACAACATGAACCCCCCACTCACCGTACAACATAACCCCCCCACTTACCGTACAACATGCCCCCCCCACTCACCGTACAGCATTCCCCCCCACTCACCGTACAACATGAACCCCCCACTCACCGTACAGCATTCCCCCCCACTCACCATACAACATGACCCCCTCACTCACCCCCCACTCACCATACAACATGACCCCCGCGCTCACCGTACAACATGACCCCCCACTTACTGTACATGACTGCCCACTCACCGTACAACATGACCCCCCCACTCACCGTACAACATAACCCCCCACTCACCGTATAAAATGACCTCACCACTCACCGTACAACATAACCCCCCCGCTCACCGTACAACATAACCCCCCACTCACCGTACAACATGACCCCCCCACTCACCGTACCACATACCCCCCCCCTCACCATACAACATGACCGCCCCACTCACCGTACAACATGACCCCCCACTCACTGTACAACATGCCCCCCTCACTCACCATGCAACATGAACCCCCCCGCTCACCATACAAAATGACCCTCCCCACTCACTGTACAACATGCCCCCCCCACTCACCATGCAACATGAACCCCCCCCGCTCACCATACAAAATGACCCTCCCCACTCACCGTACAACATGCTCCTAACCGCTTACCATACAGCATTCCCCACTCACCATACAACATTACCACCCACTCATCGTACAACATGCCCCCCTGCTCTCTGTACAACATGTCCCCCCCCCACTCACCATACAACATGACCCCCCCGCTCACCATACAACATGACCCCCCCGCTCACCATACAACATGACCCCCCCGCTCACCATACAACATGCCCCATCCGCTCACCATACAACATGCCCCCCCACTCACCATACAACATGACCCCCCCGCTCACCGTAAAAAATGAACTCCCCACTCACCGTACAACATGCCCCCCCGCTCACTGTACAACATGCCACCCCCACTCACCATACAACATGACCTCCCCGCTTACCATACAACATAACCCCCCCCACTCAGATACAACATGACCCCCCCACTCACCGTAAAACATGACTCTCCCACTCATTGTACAACATGTCCCCCCCACTCACCATACAATATGACTCCCCGCTCACCGTACAACATTACCCTCCCACTCACCGTACAACATGACCCCCTACTGACCGTACAAAATGACCTCCCAGCTCACTGTACAACATGCCCCCCCCACTCACCATATAACACGACCCCCCACTCACCATACAACATGACACCTGCTCACGTACAACATTACCCTCCCACTCACCATACAACATGACCCCCTATTCACCATATAAAATTACCTGCCCATTCACTGTACAACATGCCCCCCCCCCACCCACCGTACAACTTGTCCCCCTCGCTCACCATACAACATTACCCTCCCCGCTCACTGTACATTACCCGCACACTCACCATACAACATCCCCCCCCCGCTTACCATACATTACCCGCACACTCACCATACAACATGCCCCCCCCACTCACCATATAACATGACCCCCGCTCACTGTACAACATGCCCCCCCCCACTCACCATGCAACATGACCCCCCCGCTCACCATACAAAATGACCCTCCCCACTCACTGTACAACATGCTCCTAACCGCTTACCATACAGCATTCCCCACTCACCATACAACATTGCCCCCCGCTCACCATACAACATGCCCCTCCCACTCATTGTACAACATGCCCCCCCACTCACTAAACAACATGCCCCCCCACTCACTGTACAACATGACCCCCCCACTCACCATACAACATGACCCCCGCGCTCACCGTACAACATGACCCCCTACTCACCGTACAACATGCCCCCCCACTCACCATACAAAATGACCCCCCGCTCACCGTACAACATGACCCCCCCACTCACCGTACAACATAACCCCCCACTCACCTTACAAAATAACCCCCCACTCACCGTACAACATGACCACCCCACTCACCGTACAACATAACCCCCCCACTCACCGTACAACATGCCCCCCCCCCACTCACCATATAACATGACCCCCCGCTCACCGTACAACATGACCTCCCCACTCACTGTACAACATGACCCCCCCGCTCACCCCCCACTCACCATACAACATGACCCCCGCGCTCACCGTACAACATGACCCCCTACTCACCGTACAACATGCCCCCCCACTCACCATACAAAATGACCCCCCGCTCACCGTACAACATGCCCCCCCACTCACCATACAACATGACCCCCCCACTCACCATATAACATTACCTCCCCAGTCCCTGTACTACATGCCCCCCACCCCCCCATACACCTTGTCCCCCTCTATCACCATACAACATTACCCTCCCCGCTCACTGTACAACATGCCCCCCCGCTCACTGTACAACATGCCCCCCGCTCACTGTACAACATGCCCCCCGCTTACCATACAACATTACCCGCACACTCACTATACAACATGCCCCCCCTCACCACATAATATGACCCCCCGCTCACCGTACAACATGACCTCTCCACTCACTGTACAACATGCCCCCCCCCCCCACTCACCATGCAACATGACCCCCCCCCCCCCACCATACAAAATGACCCTCCCCACTCACCGTACAACATGCTCCTAATCGCTTACCATACAGTATTCCCCACTCACAATACAACATTACCCCCCCACTCACCATACAACATGCCCCTCCCGCTTACCATACAACATGCTCCTCCCGCTTACCATACAGCATTCCCCCACTCACCGTACAACATTACCCCCCCTGCTCTCTGTACAACATGTCTCCCCTGCTCACCATACAACATTACCCTCCCCGCTCACCGTACAACATGCTCCCTCCCACCCGCTCACTGTACTATGTCATTTCAGCGAGAGCATAAAGTGCATTATAAATACACTCACAATTTCACAGTTCTTTGTACGTTTAATTGCACTAAAATTAATTGCAATAAAAGGTGCTGCATGTATGATTTTTGTCCCAAAGTAAATATCCACAGGATAGACCTATCTCACATTTCTGGGTAGGCAAACCGAAAGGAGTGAATACTTTTTCTGGTAGCTTTGTTCGCTCTGGTTCTGCCACTGAACTATGGTTCTGCCAAAGACCATAAAAAAAGAAAACTTCATTGGTTTACGATCACTGGTTCTGCTTTTATCTTCATTGAACATTGCTGTGTTCAGAAGCAACTCAGCTTGCAGTGTTTCTCGCTGCTCCATCTCCAAGAAAAATTAAATAACCCAGACATAAACTAGGAAATTAGCCATGTCTAGGGGCATACCTGGCCGCAAGCAAAGGGTTTTTATCAGAGCTGCTCTTAAACTAGCGAACGTTGTCTAACGTTTGAGTGGTGGATTGCAATAAAGACGCTTTTGTTTGCTAACTTACTCGGCAGTAAAAAACTAGCTTCGGTCGCTAATGTTAGTTAAAACTGTTAGGAAACAGGAAACACATGTCTAGGGCATCCCTGCTTGCTTGCTATCCAGCAAGCAAACTTTTATTTTATTATCAGAGCTGCTCTTTAACTACCAAGCTAAAGTTGTCTAATGTTTGAGTGGTGGGTTAAAATAAAGATGCTTTCGTTTGCTAACTTACTCGATTCTAGTAAAATATAGCCGTGTCTGGGCAATGTCCCCGCTAGCAAGCATGCAATAAGCTTTTAATCAGAGCTGCTCTTAAACTAGCTAGCTAACAAACTGCTTTAATTAGCTAGTGTGGTTCAGTGAACACTCATCCCTTCATTAGTCAGAATATGGTATAGCTTTAAATTAACCAAGCAGAAATTAATACAAAATATAAAGCCATCTATAAATATAGGCTTATATGCCCAAGTATCATAGAATTATTATTGTTATTTTTGAAAAGCTTAAAAACTGGCTAACGTAATAGGATTCACTCGCTAGCGAACACGCTAACGCTATACGGTTAGCTACTGTAGGATGTTAGCTAACATTAGTTAATCAAACTATAGATAAAGTTTTAAAAAATTTATTCGGTTATTGACATATTATTCACATGTTTATGATTTTTTATGTAACATTTCTCACGTGAAAATAAAATATTATTATAACGTTAAGTGGGCTGGGGTATCACCGGCTATCTGAGCCCAGCTCCAGCCTGCAGTTACCACATAGCCTGTATGCCTGCTTCATTAGGCTTGTCATTAAGCTAACGTTAGCTTGGTCAAAATATTTCTTAACCGTCAATTTTCTGTAGCATTTTGTATCTCCTGCCGCAAATATTCATGTTTTGTTGCACATAATTAGAAGCACTGTGAATTGATTCAAGATTAATTAGCCAGGTAGCAACGTTAGCTAGCTAGGCTATGCATGCTAGTCTTTCTATCTGTATGCCTACCTTAATAGTTAATACATTTCTCAAAAAAACAGGTAACACCTTGTAAAGCCTCACGTCACATTGAAACTCATCAGCAATGCAGATAACGTCCGACATTGTGACTTTTGGGAGTGATATTATGGGCTGGGGAAAAACACACATCTCGTCCGGATCCATGGTTTCCAATGGAGAGTTACAGGTGTCCCCAGCACCGAAAGTAACTATTCACCTCTTCCGGTCTAGATCGCCGTCTTCTGAAATAGACCTATTCTGGCCCCATCATCAATCAGCCAAACAGCCACTATTCTCTGCAACACAATTTGAGTCTGTATCTCACAATTCACTGTTCTTTTCAGAATCAAAAATCTGAAAAAATGAAGAAAACAATCCTTTAAGCAAAGATGAGAGAAATTGATGAATGGATTAGATAATGAATTAACAAATACATGATTATTATTATTATTATTATTATTAATAATAATAACAATAATAATAATTTGTTGTTGTTATTATTATTATTATTGGGGTTCAATTTAGACCCATTTGGTATCACTATAGTAGACTACTGCAGTACTTTTAGTTGGAGATCTATTTCTAGGAAGATTTTATATCTTGGCTCAGAGTGGATCACAACCCAGTAAAATCCCATTTCATCCAACACACACCACTGATCCACATTGCAGCCAAATTTGTTTCTGCTCTGTAGTGCTCTTCTGTTGTGACACCAATCAAATTAAAATCACACAATGCAAGAGTTTTACTCTAAAGAGGTATGCAATAAGATAAATGTTTCTGTGAGCTTGACAATTTCAGTGATTTATTGAGACCTGAACACGTTTAAAAATTCTAATAATAAAGTCACACTTTACATTAAGTCTGTATCCCTTATGTCTTAATTAAGCCTGTGCCATGACTTCATTACAACATAATAATATCTTTATAAATCATTCATAAGCATGTGGCATGGCTTCATAAGCACATCATAACATGCTTATAAATCATTCATAAGCATGCTCCATGATTTCATAAGCACATAACTACAATCATACAGTATTTATATAATTCATATACAGTAAAAATTATTAATAAGCAGGTACGCTAATATGCAGGGCTGGCCTGAAATCAAGTGACACCATGTATGTGATTCTTCAAAAAGCCTTGCATTTGCTCGTTAAAGATTAATACTTGAATAAAATATTACGCAAGGGTTAACAAAGGCATTATACCTGCCTCAAGAATGTCAAAGGAAACTCAGGAATGTGAAGAACTGAATGCAGTCGCTGTGCCACAATGAGCCTGGTGATGGTGCTTTTTAGAAAAGGACGCTTTCACAGAAGAACAATACACATATAGCAGGCTGATGTTATCAGCACTTCAGTGAATTGCACTCAGTGAGAGAGGTCAGGGCATCAGCAGAAAGGGTAACTGTCAGGAATGAGAGAGGAGCGCGAGGCTTTATCTCACCTCCGCAGTCGATTGGCTCTTACTAGGTAAACAGGGTTCAGTCGGAGGGGAAATATGATACTTTTTATCGTTTATTCTATCGTCTCTGCCATGGCTGCTGCCTCTGACTGAACTCTTGACCACACGAGTATCTCCCGGCCGTCTCGTGCCTCATCCTTCTTTTGTCTTTGACCGCGGGCGGCTCGCCCTGTAAACATGTCAGGTCCTGGTGTGCGGAGCCGGCAGGTTTCCATCACCTCAGCCCTGGTCCCGTCGCAGACCCAGTTTGTGGGGGGGGGGGGGTGTGATGTAGGCAGTGGGAGGGACAGACTCCATCCTTATCGTTCATTATCATGAGGATGAGCACTTTCTTCGGAGCGGTTGGTGTTTGGAGCAGAGGTAGGGCCGTATTAGATTGCTTCAGAGCCCCACGGCACGAGGCCTGGCATGGCATTTGGTTAGACCGATAGCGCTGCGACCGTGTGCGGCAGCTCCGGAGGTAGTCCTTATACGGCCGCGGTCAGGTGTGCCGAATTCTGTAATATGAAACTATGTCTCTCCTTTTCTCATTCCCATTCTTCCTGTCTCTCTACACTGTGCTGTCCAATAAAGCTGAAATGCCCTAAAAATATAAATTTAAAATACGGTGGATGCAAATGGAATGATTTATTTTAATCAAGCTTTAGTTTAAAACAATGTGCTGTCCAATAAAAAGCTGAAAAAAGGAATCAACTGTTGACGGATGACCCTCAGTTAGACCCTGAGCTGAGCCAGTTACAGAAAACAGGACGGATGAAGTTGTTAGTAGTTTTAGGGCAAGTTTTTTTTTTTTGCGGTTTAGCTCATTTCTGACTGCACAGAAATCCCTGCTGATGTCCTTCAGAAAGATAAACGGGGCACGTGCCTCTGTGCTGGGAATATAGCAGCATCCAAGTAAAATCTCCCGAATAAATATCTGTCCCTTATCAAGCATGCCGTTTAATGTAATTAAATTACGCTTTGCGGAGATAAGGGTGGACAGGGTAGGTGATAAAGCATCCAGCCCTCACTCTGCTGAAATGTGGGTAGCGGGAAAGCGTCCTTGCAGGGGAGGGGGGGCCTCGATACCCTCGAAGGAGTCGTACGGATCCCTCTGATGCTTTAGAGAGCCCCTCCCTGGGCTAGGACATATCTGATTCTGAGCCGCTGGGCCTCTCGCTGTCCCGTTAGCTAGGCTGCTTCTGAACCGCTGGGCCTCTCACTGTGCCGTTAGCTAGGCTGCTTCTGAACCGCTGGGCCTCTCGCTCTCCCGTTAGCTAGGCTGCTTCTGAGCCGCTGGGCCTCTCACTGTGCCGTTAGCTAGGCTGCTTCTGAGCCGCTGGGCCTCTCACTGTGCCGTTAGCTAGGCTGCTTCTGAACCGCTGGGCCTCTCACTGTGCCGTTAGCTAGGCTGCTTCTGAACCGCTGGGCCTCTCACTGTGCCGTTAGCTAAGCTGCTTCTGAACCGCTGGGCCTCTCACTGTGCCGTTAGCTAGGCTGCTTCTGAACCGCTGGGCCTCTCGCTCTCCCGTTAGCTAGGCTGCTTCTGAACCGCTGGGCCTCTCGCTCTCCCGTTAGCTAGGCTGCTTCTGAGCCGCTGGGCCTCTCACTGTGCCGTTAGCTAGGCTGCTTCTGAGCTGCTGGGCCTCTCGCTGTCCCGTTAGCTAGGCTGCTTCTGAGCTGCTGGGCCTCTCGCTGTCCCGTTAGCTAGGCTGCTTCTGAACCGCTGGGCCTCTCACTGTGCCGTTAGCTAGGCTGCTTCTGAACCGCTGGGCCTCTCACTGTGCCGTTAGCTAGGCTGCTTCTGAACCGCTGGGCCTCTCACTGTGCCGTTAGCTAGGCTGCTTCTGAACCACTGGGCCTCTCGCTGTGCCGTTAGCTAGGCTGCTTCTGAACCACTGGGCCTCTCGCTGTGCCGTTAGCTAGGCTGCTTCTGAACCGCTGGGCCTCTCACTGTGCCGTTAGCTAGGCTGCTTCTGAACCGCTGGGCCTCTCGCTCTCCCGTTAGCTAGGCTGCTTCTGAGCCGCTGGGCCTCTCACTGTGCCGTTAGCTAGGCTGCTTCTGAGCCACTGGGCCTCTCACTGTGCCGTTAGCTAGGCTGCTTCTGAACCGCTGGGCCTCTCACTGTCCCGTTAGCTAGGCTGCTTCTGAACCGCTGGGCCTCTCACTGTGCCGTTAGCTAGGCTGCTTCTGAACCGCTGGGCCTCTCACTGTGCCGTTAGCTAGGCTGCTTCTGAACCGCTGGGCCTCTCGCTCTCCCGTTAGCTAAGCTGCTTCTGAACCGCTGGGCCTCTCGCTCTCCCGTTAGCTAGGCTGCTTCTGAACCGCTGGGCCTCTCACTGTGCCGTTAGCTAGGCTGCTTCTGAACCGCTGGGCCTCTCGCTGTCCCGTTAGCTAGGCTGCTTCTGAGCTGCTGGGCCTCTCGCTCTCCCGTTAGCTAGGCTGCTTCTGAACCGCTGGGCCTCTCGCTCTCCCGTTAGCTAGGCTGCTTCTGAACCGCTGGGCCTCTCGCTCTCCCGTTAGCTAGGCTGCTTCTGAACCGCTGGGCCTCTCGCTCTCCCGTTAGCTAGGCTGCTTTTGAGCCGCTGGGCCTCTCGCTCTCCCGTTAGCTAAGCTGCTTCTGAGCCGCTGGGCCTCTCGCTCTCCCGTTAGCTAAGCTGCTTCTGAGCCGCTGGGCCTCTCGCTGTCCCGTTAGCTAGGCTGCTTTTGAGCCGCTGGGCCTCTCGCTCTCCCGTTAGCTAGGCTGCTTCTGAACCGCTGGGCCTCTCGCTCTCCCGTTAGCTAGGCTGCTTCTGAACCGCTGGGCCTCTCGCTCTCCCGTTAGCTAGGCTGCTTTTGAGCCGCTGGGCCTCTCGCTCTCCCGTTAGCTAGGCTGCTTCTGAACCGCTGGGCCTCTCGCTGTCCCGTTAGCTAAGCTGCTTCTGAGCTGCTGGGCCTCTCGCTGTCCCGTTAGCTAGGCTAACGGGAGAGTGTATTCATAGAGTGTCCAGAGTAGCGCTGATCTAGGATCAGGGTCCATCATAAGAGTGAGTTCAGCTCCTGTGTCCCAAGAATACTGCTCGTTATCTACACATGCATTATAAAAACTGATAAAACATGCAATGCCACACTTCGCAAAAAGGTATATTGTCATAATACCTTTATAAAGCATGTATAACCTTCATGAGTCATTTCTTAACAAATGCAACTCTTTAATATGATGACAGAACACAAGTTACATAAAATAAAATAAATGCTTTTAATTTAAGCAGTTTAGATTGCTTGGATAACTTTCTTCGGTACTCACACAACCCCAGAAATGGATTTCAATGACTTATTTTTAAAATTTAAGTTTTAATATATGCAGCTCAAAAGGTGCACTTTCTCTGATTTCATGCTGCATAAATGGAAATGGAATAACTATGAGGGGCCATTTAGGCCTTATTTCAAACTTTGCTTGCATATATACACTGTACACTCATACATACACATGTGAAACACTCGCATATACATGCATACTCCTGTACACTCACTCATACACAAGTGAAACACTCGCACACACGTATGTGAAACATTCACACATACATATGCAAATAAAAGTATACATATATGTGCAAGTGTTTCACATATGTCATGCAAGTGTTTCACATATGTATGTGAGAGTGTTTCACTGGTGTTTGTGTGAGTGTATATAGTATAGCCGGAAGACGTTTCACTATAAACGGAAGGCGGAAGGCAGAATCATATCCAGAATAGGATAGCACAGCAACATTTTGCTGGTTTGCAAGACTTTATTTTGATAATTAAAACCCCTGCACTTTTGTCAAGTTTATGTGCTCATGTTTTTGTGTAATGTATGAATGTTAGTAAAAAAACAAACAAAAAAAAACGTTTACTGGTTAACCTTTTGTGGTCACTGCCTCACCACCTACACCAGTGGTCCCCAACCCTGTTTCTGGAGATCTACTGTCCTGTAGGTTTTCACTCCAACCCTAATTTGGCACACCCGAATAGACTAATTAGCAGCTCAACAAGATTTCTAGCTGTTGAAAGTGGTGTGCTTTTTTAGGGGTGGAGTGAAAACATACAGGACGGTAGATCTCCAGGAACAGGGTTGGGGACCACTGACCTACACCTACAAGATTTTTTACTTGGGGGATAATTCTGTCCGTTTTCAGACATGTAAAAAATACGCACCTGGAAAACAAGAGCCAGGAAAAGGTATGTCTAATGTTATTTTTATTATAATTTTATGGCTAGAAAATACAAAATGCGTGTTTTTCCCACCAAAGCTTTATTTAAACATTTGAGACATGGAAACATGGATCCATTTAGACAACAAAACAAAAATAGAATTATTAAGGTATACGTTTAAAGCTATCGACCAGTGGTGCTCACTTCTGTAGCTATGAGATGTTTATATCAATTTAAATCTGGCCTTCATAATTCTGTTTTTTTCTGCTGTCAAAATAGACCCATGTCTCAAATGTTTAAATACAGCTTTGATTGAGGAAATACACACATATTGTATGTTCTAGACCTAAAACTAGAATAAAAACGTGACGTTACGTAGGCTACCTTTTCCTGGCTCTGCTGATGGAGCAGTTATAAAACAGCTCGGTGACGGCATTGTTTGCACGCTAATTTAGGCTACTTTTGCTGCATCCCAATATTCCTCACTCTTCAGACGCTTTCCTCCACTAGTCTCCTACCCAGAAGTAGCTATGCAAAACTGTCTGTGCGTTTCAAGTACAAGTAGTTGCATGTACAGTAGGCTATACAATATACCTGACATTGCGGTTCACGTCAAGACATGAATTAATATGTAACAAAACATTTCGTAAACGTAAATTGAGATTAGCAAATGTATTCGGTGAGACGTAAATGCAAAAGCAGGATTGTATTCGCCTTCAACGTTCACTTTGCGTGCAGAATCTCACTTTGTTCATTGTTTTTTTACGCACATACTTTTGGCAGTTTTCTGGCACCTCAGTAATCGTAACAAAGCGGCATGAAGCAAACCGGAAGTTTTTAAAAATAAAAGTACTAGTGGAACTGAACTCTCTAAAACAGCCCCTTGCACATACACATGTGAAACACTTGCGCATATACATGTGAAACACACACACACGTACACAAACGTACAGGAGTATGCATGTATATGCAAGTGTTTCACATACAGTCAAGCCGGAAAGTCTGCACACCCCTTTCACCTTCTCCAGGTTTTATTACGTTACAGACTTATACTTTAATAGATTGAGTTCATTTTTTGCCTCAAACATCTACACACAATAGCCAATAATAACGAAGTTAAAACAGGTTTTTGGAAAATATGCAATTTTATTTTACTGACAAAAATAGGTTATTTAGGGTTACATATCTGTACACACCCTTAGCCTAATACTTGGTTGCTGCACCTTTGGCAGCGATTACAGCTTCAAGGCGTCTTGGGAAAGAAGCTACGAGCTTGGCACACTTGTTTGCCCATTCCTCTTAGCATATCCTTACAAGCTCCGTCAGGTTGGATGGGGAGCGTCGGTACACAGCCATTTTCAGCTCTTTCCACAGATGTTAAATTGGATTCAGGTCTGGGCTCTGGCTGGGCCACTCAAGGACATGCACAAACTTTCTCCGAAGCCACTCCTTTGTTCTCTTGGCTGTGTGCTTCGGGTCGTTATCATGTTGGAAGGTAAACCTTCGCCCCGGTCTGAGGTCCAGAGCGCTCTGGAGCAGGTTTTCTTCAAGGATCTCGGCTGCATTCATCTTTCCCTCTATCAGGACTAGTCGCCCCATGCATTCCCGCAGCTGAAAAACATCCCCACATCATGATGCTGCCACCGCCATGCTTCACTGTAGAGATGGTATTAGCTAGGTGATGAGCGGTGCCTGGTTTCCTTCAGACGTGACGCTTGGTATTCAGGCCAAAAAGTAAAATTTTGCTTTCATCAGACCAGAGAATCTTGATTCTCATGGTTTGAGAGTCCTCTAGGTGCCTTTTGGCAAACTCCAAGCGGGCTGTGATGTGCCTTTTACTAAGGAGGGGCTTCCGTCTGGCCACTCTACCATAAAGGCCTGATTGGTGGAGTGCTGCCTGGATGGTTGATCTTCTGAAAGGTTCTCCCATCTCCACAAGGATAAGCTGGAGCTCTGTCAGAGTGACCCTCAGGTTCCTGCTCACCTACCTGGCCAAGGCCCGTCTTCCCCGATTGCTCAGTTTGGCCGGGCGGCCAAGTCTAGGAAGATTCTTGGTGGTTCCAAACTTCTTCCATTTATGAATGATGGTGGCCATTGTGCTCTTTGGGACCTGTAAAGCTGCAGAGATTTTTCCGTACCCTTCTCCAGATCTATGCCTTGACACAATCCTGTTTTTGAGGTCTGCAGATAATTCCTTTGACCCCATGGCTTGGAGTTTGCTCTGATATGCACTGTCAACTGTGGGACCTTATATAGGCAGGTGTTGGCAATCCCCAATCATGTCCAATCAATTGAATTTATCACAGGTGGAGTTGTAGAAACATCTCAAGCAGTATCAGTGGAAACAAAACGCACCTCAGCTCTCTTTTGGGTGTCATATCAAAGGGTGTGCACACTTGTGTACATATGATATTTTACATTTAGATTTTTAATAAATTAGCACAAATGTCTAAAAAACAGTTTTCACATTATGGGCTATTTTGTGTGGAATTTTGAGACAAAAAAATGAACTCAATCTATTGTAGAATATGTCTGTAACATAATAAAACGTGGAGAAGGTGAAAGGGGTGTGCAGACTTTCAGGCTTGACTGTATGTATGTGTGAGTGTTTCACTGGTGTGTGTGTGAGTGTACAGGAGTGTGCATGTATATGTGATTGTTTCACATGTGTATGTATAAGTGTTTCACATGTGTATGTGTGAGTGTACAGTAGTATGTATGTATGTGTGAGTGTTTTACATGTGTATATGCGAGCAAAGTTTGAAATAAGGCCTAAATGGCCCCTCAGAAATAACCCTCCCCAACTGCCAACTTCGGACTTCAGCAACTGTGCAAAATTGTGCAAAGTTATCTGTCCATTGTGGAAAGCTGGGAGGTATTTAGAAGAAAATACATTATTATTATTATTATTATTAGTAGTAGTAGTAGTAGTCATAGTCATAGTTAGGGGCAGGTAAGTGCTAGTTAGTGGTTAGGTTTAGTGCTAGTTCTTCCGCAGTACAGTGTGGCCTGTAGCGTGGGAAAAACTGGGCACTGGATTGTGGGAGAGACCTCAGGGGGAGGCATAGATTGAGCCGAAAAAGTTGCAACTAACAAAAGTTCAAATGAAAGAAGGCTCAAGTCCCCTTGTGTGAATTACCCCAGGCCAGCACGGCTTTCTGGTGGTGTTGATTGCTGTGAATCTCAGAAAGCTCTATAAATCTTCTGGGACAATGGCAATGTGATATGCGATTATGGAATGTGTGTGTGTGTGTGTGTTTGTGCTCGAGTGTGTGTTTTTCTATATGTTTGTGTGTATGTGTGTGACTGTGTGTGTGGGGGAGGGGGGCTTGAAACAAAACAGATGGGAAATTAAAAAAATGCTGCAGCTTTGAGCTGTTCTGACGAAAGCTCTTCTCCACACATATGCCTGCAGTGCAGTATGCAGGTTCACTTCAGGCAATGTGCACTCACCACTTGGGGTTTTCACAAAGTTTCATGTTGTTTTCAAGTTTTTGATTGTGCAGTCAAAAAAAAAGCTTTTTTAAATATGTTGCTATAAGAAGGCTTCCCTTCTTCCCAGAGAGTCATTATTTAGACAATAAACCAGCTGTTGTTCTGGACTAAAATTAGTCACAGAGGGAACCATGGTAACACTGCTTACATTTCTGCTACACAAGTGTTAAATTTACTCTCACAGAGTAAGTTTAATTATTAAAATATTATAGAAGAGAACACACATTTTAATGAGAGCAGAACCACTGATGTCCGACATACCTTGAACTACAACAGGACAGCATTTCCATACAAACCTTGCAGGAAATGTTTAAAACATTTCACGGCATGATACACAGCTATACACATCTACAAGTCTTTATTGTAAATAGCTGGGGGAAATAATTCCCAGGCAGAAAACCAATTTGGTTCCTTTTTTCAGAAATAAAATTAGCATGCATTTTGTACTGCGGTGGTGATACAAAGCTTATAGACACCCAACCATGCCATACAGCCATGAAAGGCTTGAGCTTTACCTCCGTGGTCAGTGTGATGATGATGGATTCGCCATCTGGCCACATAAATGTCTTTCAGAAATGTCATGGCAAAAGAAAAACTGTTTGCGTAGCTTGAAGCGTCCACGCTCGTGTATTTGCATGAGGTATGTTTCGGCACTAAGTGTTAGCGAGCTTTTTCATTCGCCCATGTAACTAGCTAGCTAACATTAAGCTTGTAAATTGTTAAACTGGTTTATATTTACTTTTGGTACTTATATTTTAAATCTGATACTTTTGTACTTTTACTTTTAACTAGTGTTTGAATGGGGGACTTTCTACTTTTACTGGAATCCTTTTTAGCTGTAACCAGCAGCTAGTAGAAGTCACTCTGTCACTTCAATTAGGTTAGTCTGTCCGATATTTCTGCAATTGTCTATACCCACACATACAGATATTTTGCCATATGATTGTAGCTTATCACATGCTTATGTGCTTGTTTTATTTGACAGTAAGTGATGGATTTCAGTGTGAAGGCTTGCAGTCGCTCACCAATAACAGGAAAATACAGAAAATGAGGTTACAATGAACAGATGCAAAAAAGATAAGGAATAAATAATTGTAGTTCCTGTTTCTGTAACAAAGTGAAACAGTCCCGAACTGTTGAAGATATGCAGTGTAGCCCGCCCAATCAGGATAGATAGCGAGCCGCAGCTTTTATTCTGAGGGCCGCCAGGATGTGGTGACCTCGCCAGTCGATTCAGAGAAACCACGCCGGTCGGTTCAGAGAAACCACAGCTATTGGTTCAGAGAAACCACACCTGTCAGTTAACTAGGACCCGCCCCAGCATTTTAAAGAGATAGAGAGAGACTCACATTGGCGGTGCATTCTCTGGACCGCGGGGGTTTGAAGGAAGAGAGACCTCTTTGTACGCTCCTGTCCTGTGAGACAACCAGAAGGGGGAGGGGGGGAGAGAGAGAAAAAGTGTGTTAAAGGGACCCACGGGGTGCACATTTAGAATGTCGCATTTTGACGACTGACAAAGCAATTTTCCGCTCCGCCACGTGTTGTGAACCCCACGGATAACCGCGGCCCATTCGCCATGGCGCCACTGACCTGCTGGTCTCTTAAATTTAAGAGAGAGAGAAAAATAGGAAAACTGCTGACAGAGCAAAATTTGACACAAGTCAAAGACCTAAAAAAAAACTCAGGTTTAGCCACCTGCGCTAATTACAGATTCATGTTTTTTCTGAAAAACACGGTGAAATTAAGTGCAATTAACTATTGGCAAAGTGCTGCACATTTGAACCACAGACAATTAAACTGCACCAATGCTCAAATTAGTTATGATTTTACTGGGCAATGGAGACAAAGTTCCGTGCCAACACAGATTTACATCACAAAAGCATACGCTCTACATGCTGGTTTTAAATATAATCCAACTATTTGGAACACTCAATACAATCAGATGTTGTTTACAGTAAATCAGACTGATACTCTCAGGGCCTGTTTTACGAATACGGCAACACCTTTTGAAAAACCAATGAGGTATTTGTTTTACACCAATCATTGCGGGGCGGCTGTGGCTCAGGAGGTAGAGCGGGGTGTCCTCCTGTCCACATGTCGAAGTGTCCTTGTCCGAAATTGCTCCCAATGAGCAGGCTAGCACCTTGCATGGCAGCTGCCGCCATTGGTGTGTGAGAGGTGTGAATGGGTGAGTGAGAGGCCATTGTAAAGCGCTTTGGATAAAGGCGCTATATAAGTGCAGTCCATTTACCATTTATTAGTTCTGTGTGTCCTAAAAGGTTTTGTGCATGCGCTAAAGGCCTTAGTACATCGGGCCCTAAGTCCGCAAGTCATAAGCAAGCAGTACCTTATATTCATGCAAGGTGACATCATTTGGCTTAAGTTATTTTGAGATTCAGTACTTATAACTAACCGCTGTCTTTCATTCCTTTTCAACAAGATGAATGCACCTCTGAAAGGTCCATCCATCCATTTTCGAACTTGATCCAAGTCAGAGTCGTGGTGGCAAGAGAGCAAACAAAGTGGCCCAGACATTCCTCACCCTAGAGGTCTGCATTCCCGCGGGACCCAGCGCTTTAACATGCGGCGCGGGACAAATCGTCAGTGTTGCGGGCGCAAGTGGGCGGCAGGCCTGACAGCCGCGCGGGCGTGGGATAAAAAGACGAGGAGATAAATCCACAAAAGATTGAGGGGTCAATTAAGATCCCAAATAAGGGGTGTTATTTTGCGGGGGCAGCCAAAGTATTTGCAGGCTTTATCGTTTCACACTTTGCAGGTGATCAACTAAGAGTCATTATGCGAATTACTCCAGCCGCAAACATCCATATTGAAATGAGTTTTTGCGCGTTTGGAATGGTTATACTGTAAAAAAACGGTGAAAAGTCTTGCATTAATGTTGCCGTTTTTCTGGTATTTGTTTTTGTGAAGGGTATATAAGCTGCTGTTACACTGAATGAGCTGACGGTTTATTATGAACTGTTTCTTTGGATGTCTTTGTTTCTGCCGGGAGTTACAGATGTTTGTCAGGACTGAATTAACCATAACTATGCTTACTAGCAGTAAGCCTACTCTTGCCATAAGTGTCCCATAAAATCACATTTCCATTTGATCATGGGTTAAATTTTAATAAAGTTTTGATTTGCTTGTTATTCATTGTTATAATAGACGTTGTAGCATATTGTTTGTTTGATGCAAATGCGAGTTACTCTTGTATTCTGTAACATGATTTGCTTCATGATTTAAAAATATATACACTGTAGATGCTTATATTTTGCACCATATAATCACGGCAGTGTAGCCTATCAATGTTCACCTAACTATTCCTATCTACAATCATTTTACTTCGTATAATGTGATAAGCAAGCTATTGTTACCTGTAGAACAATAATTAATTTCCTAAATTGGTACTCTACTGAAAACGAGGACGTTTCTATGCACCTCCCACTATTTCGAGAAATAACGTATAGGGATGGCCAGTGTTGCATAGCCTATTCATTCAGGCTAACCCGCATCAACGTATCTTCAATTTTAACCTGCTGTTAAATTCTAATTGTCTAGACTGTTTATTAGTGTGGTTGCTTCAGCTCCCTTGCATTATTATTATTAATAATTAGCAACTTCCTCCAACTCCTCCTGGGGAATCACCAGGTGATCTCTGGCCTGCTGGGAGATGTAGTCTCTCTAGAGCAGGGGTCACCAACCTTTTTTGAAACTGAGAGCTACTTCAAGGGTACTGAGTAGTACGGAGGGCTACTTGTTTGATACAAACTTCCTGAATAACATAAAGTTGCACAGATCACCTTTAACTTTTAATAATAATAATATATGTGAAGAAACTTAGATATTATTACTTCCTTTTATTGCCCTGTTTAATACTTTATTAGACAACAACTCCCTCTTCTGGTGAAACTAAAGTTTTAAGGGACCCTGCCTATATTTTCCCTAAGAACAGATATTAACACATGATGATTGTACCTTTCAAACCCAAACACCAAAATATTAATCACGTCAATGGGAATTATTCCTCACAATAATTATTAACAATGATTTCACATGGTAGGAAACACAGATGTATTTAAACACGCAACAGTATTTATTTCTGTTAATCTGTTTCAACATTTGAAAGAGAGTTATCACATCTCTGATATTTTTGTAAATATCTTTCTTGACAGTTTTGTATGAATAAGCATATTTGTAGCATTTTGTTCAAAATCACACGTTATATTTTTGTACAAATGATCACTTCTAACATTTTTTAGGAGCTTTTAACTGTCATATCTTCAATTAATGAAATGAAAACATATGTTATCTCTTTCTTTATCTGTAAATGTCTGTTAGTGGGAAGCCTGGCATTGCATGCTGTTCACCAATGTACTGTAATCTGGTGTATAATTTGACACTGCAACTCTGAGTGAGTCTTGTAGATGTGCATCAGTAAGGCGTGTTCTGTGTTTGTTCTTGATGAAGTTCATGTCAGAAAAGGCTGATTCACAGAGATAGGTTGAACCAAAAAGGCAGGCAACTTTCATAGCTGCTGTGCATACACCTTTGTACTTTTCTGTGTCCACAAGGCACCAAACGTTTGGGGCAGACTGATGGGCTTTGAGGTGGAAGTCATTTTGCAACGTTATGATTTTCAATCTCCACCTGTCCAGCATCCAAGTTGAACGTAGCACTTAGTTGCTCAGCAATGCATGTCATGTCTACTTGCATGAAAGGATTTGAAACGAAGGACACACATGGCTCAAGTTGATCAAAGTCACAAAACCTGTTCTCAAACTCTTGCCCGAGTCTGTTTATGTCCTCCAATAGCACCTTGAATATCCTATGTTGTTTGGCTTTGGAGCGGATGCCATTTATGATCTTCACGGCAGGAGTCATCACATGATCAAAGCCGGTTACTTTTGCACATAATGCCTGCTGGTCAATGATGCAGTGGTAATGTAGAAATTTTGGGAAGTCTGCGTCACCTTTGCATTGCGCAATGAAGCCTGCATGTCGGCCCGTCATGGCGGGAGCCCCGTCTGTAGTCACCGACACCAGTTTTTCCAATGGTACCTTTTTCTCCATGAAGAACCTCTTCACTGCGTTGTAGACATCAATTCCCCTCGTTGTTGTCTTCAGGGGCAGAAGTGTCAGGAGTTCTTCTTTTGTGGAGAAATCATCAAACACCATTCGGATAAACATCATCAGCTGAGATGTACTGGTGCTGTCCACGGACTCGTCACACTGGATGCTAAACCACTTGCACTTTATCAGATCCCGGTCCAGTTGCTCTGTGAAGTTTCCGGACATATCCGACACTCTTCTAACCATCGTACTTGCCCCCAGTTGGACGTCGGAGAGAGTGGAGATGACATCGGGACCATTCTTCTCGTCTTTGAACACAGTGTTTGCAACTATCATCATTGCTTCTTTCAAGACCTCCCCGTCTGAAAAGGCTTTCTTCTTCTTTATCAAAAAATCTGCAGTTCTAAATGAAGCTTCAGTTGCTTTTTGTGATTTTCACCGGCCTCGTGAAAAAAGACTGCTGTTTGCCCAAAGCTGCCTTTAAGTCACAGGCTTTTTCTGTCCGTAGTGCGCTACCGGGTGGGTAGTTAGCATGGAAGCTTTGGTGACACGTACTGAAGTGTCTCTCCACGTTGTGCCGTTTTGCCGTCGCCACAGTCGCAAATGAGACACACACATTTTTCTTTCACTGTCGTAAAAAAGAACTCTTCCTCCCAATCATTGTGAGAATAGTATGTTTTCTTTCGCTTTTCTGCCATGTTTTCTTTATTTTGGGGGTAAAAACCACATCTAGCTCCCCAACGTAGCTGCGCCCGCTTCCTTGTCTCAGCAATGGCGGATTGTCTTGCGCACAATATTGAACATTGACTTCAGAGAAGGTCAGAGTTCATATATACATAAAACATTTTTGTTTTTAAAATTTTATATTATATATTGTCATTTTCAAATCTATATTAATGCAAGCGTTTTTGATTTAAAAAGAACAGCAACACAATTAAATACAATTTTTATTTAGACAGATCTCCATGGTGATTAGTACCATTTTTAGAACATGCCTCGCGGGCGACTCACGTGGTCCCTGCGGGCTACCAGGTGCCCGCGGGCACCAAGTTGGCTACCTCTGCTCTAGAGTATCCTGGGTCTGCACTGGGGTCTCCTCCCAGCTGGACGTGCCCATTACACCTCTATAGGGAGACTCCCAGGGTCCAGATGTCCGAACCACTTCAACTGACTCCTCTCAATGCGGAGGAGCAGCGGCTCTACTCCGAGGTCCTCCCGGATGGCTGAACTCCTCACCCTAACCAGGAGAGTAAGCCCTGCCACCCTACGGAGAAACGCTTGTATTCGTGATCTCACTCTTTCGGTCACTACCCACAGCTCGTGACCATAGGTGAGAGCAGGAATGAAGTTTGACCGGTAAATCAAGAGCTTTGCCTTTTGGCTCAGCTACTTCTTCACCACCACCGTCCAGTACAACGCCCGCAATACTGCGGCCGCTGCACCAAAACGGCACTCAATCTACTGCTACCTTTTACCCTCACTCGTGAATAAGACCCCAATACTTCAACTCCTCCATCTGGGGCAGTTGTTCCCCCCTCACCTGAAGAGGACAAAGCACCGTCTCCTGGGAGAGAACTTCTGAAAAGTAAGTCACAATATATACTGATTTCATCGGGAAGTACAACTCCAGAAATCAATTGTCATTTGCAATGTGACATGGGCTGTGTCCGAATCAGAGCTCTATCAACTGCGCCCTGTCTCCTGCATACAGTGCACTGGCAGAAGTGTGCTGTTTAATGTGCACTGTTTAGCAGTCCGCGAAAAATATCCGCCATACTATTTTCTAACCGCACTGTGGAAGTGTCATAAGCAGGTCCATAGACGTTCCACCAGTGTTGCCATATCTTTACAGCTAAATTGGGATACTTTCAATGTGCAGTCACGGGTAATAATTAAAAGTCGCAAAGCATGCACTTATTTTTAAAAGTTAAATTTCTGCAAACTAATTCTACAGCTTTATCTACACCCAAGAAAACAAACAAACAGAGCAATAAACCAAAAGCACAACTAAGAAAAAATACAAAGAATCAATCAATTCTCAGAAAACACTGCAAGCATCGCACAAGCCATCGCTTGTGTCCAACCAGCCTGACAGACAGGACGTGGCTTATTGACAACCTGGTCCACAAAAGCCAGAGAGAAAATTTATTGTAAAAAGGTCAAATGTAATTTTAAGATTAAAAAACATAATGCATTTATAAATAAATACATGTCATACATAGTACAAAGTATTTTGTATTTGGAGCATGTTCAAACATTTTTCTATGGCTACCTTACTTTGTTTTTTGTACAATATGATTGAGATTGGTGATAATGGTTTTGGTATTGCTGATGATCACAGACTAAACTAGTTTGCCTAGCTTTCAATAATTAATGCATTTGTAAGCGCGTTGCATTTGCAAACAATGAGGCCGATGAGATTGTGATTATCACTGAGAATGCTGTGCTCCTGTTGATCTATTTGCCTACATTACCGAATCTCCAAAACCGCATTTCCCCAAAGGCCCCTTCACCCCATGGACTGCTTTGCAATATCGCGGCGCATCAGGAGACAAAGGGCACAGCGAGGTCAGCCAGCTTATATTCGTATGAATCACTGAAATAAATACATAAATAACAGAGTAATTCACTCCTGTGTCAATGTTTACACAAGCCTGTCCACATTCAATTACAGGCGCTACGGACTGCCGCTGGTGCTGCAAGTGTCCGTCTGGAGCAGTTATTGATCTGTGATAAGTGGGAAATGTAATTCTTCTGCCAAGACACAAGCCCTGCTCTGGGCACTGATGTCAGCGCTACTCTGACACTGATAGGACGGAGAGGCTTCCGGAATCCATCAATGAGCGAAGCTACCAACTGCTGTTGGTGTCCATCAACTGAGCTTCAGAGGAGGGGGTACTGTAGAATGCAGTAGGACCATACAGAGCCTGCATTAAAACATGAGGGGGAAGCTTCAGATGAGGGGGTACTGTAGAATGCAGCAGGGTCCTACACTGCCTGCTTTAAAACATGAGGTAAAAGCTTCAGATGAGGGGGTACTGTAGAATGCAGCAGGGCCCTACACTGCCTGCTTTAAAACAGGAGGTAAAAGCTTCAGATTAGGGGGTACTGTAGAATGCAGCAGGGCCCTACACTGCCTGCTTTAAAACATGAGGTAAAAGCTTCAGATGAGGGGGTACTGTAGAATGCAGCAGGGCCCTACACTGCCTGCTTTAAAACATGAGGTAAAAGCTTCAGATGAGGGGGTACTGTAGAATGCAGCAGGGCCCTACACTGCCTGCTTTAAAACATGAGGTAAAAGCTTCAGATGAGGGGGTACTGTAGAATGCAGCAGGGCCCTACACTGCCTGCTTTAAAACAGGAGGTAAAAGCTTCAGATGAGGGGGTACTGTAGAATGCAGCAGGGCCCTACACTGCCTGCTTTAAAACATGAGGTAAAAGCTTCAGATGAGGGGGTACTGTAGAATGCAGCAGGGCCCTACACTGCCTGCTTTAAAACATGAGGTAAAAGCTTCAGATGAGGGGGTACTGTAGAATGCAGCAGGGCCCTACACTGCCTGCTTTAAAACATGAGGTAAAAGCTTCAGATGAGGGGGTACTGTAGAATGCAGCAGGGCCCTACACTGCCTGCTTTAAAACATGAGGTAAAAGCTTCAGAGGAGGGGTACTGTAGAATGCAGCAGGGCCCTACACTGCCTGCTTTAAAACATGAGGTAAAAGCTTCAGATGAGGGGGTACTGTAGAATGCAGTAGGGCCATACAGAGCCTGCATTAAAACATGAGGGGGAAGCTTCAGAGGAGGGGGTACTGTAGAATGCAGCAGGGCCCGACAGAGCCTCACAGCAGTCACGACAATAA
The DNA here is from genome assembly GCA_022702515.1 of Ilyophis sp. 1 JC-2022. Classification (NCBI taxonomy): domain Eukaryota; kingdom Metazoa; phylum Chordata; class Actinopteri; order Anguilliformes; family Synaphobranchidae; genus Ilyophis; species Ilyophis sp. 1 JC-2022. Next base: position 11,316,175 of record CM040402.1, read on the forward strand.
ACTTTATTTGTACGGCCCTTTAAATGCATGAACCTGCTTTGCAATGGGCCGCCGTGTGGTTCTTCCTGTTAAGGAACTGTTCTACTGTGTGGACAGTCGGGCAAAGAATCCGGACCGCGCTGGCAACGTGAAACGTTGATTGGCTCTAGTATCGCCCCGGGGGGAGAGGGTTTCAGTAAGCCGGGATCTACATTGTACACCACCAGCCCTTGCTGGTCGATCAGGCGCTTGTGGAACGTGATTGGCTCTAGCATCGCCCCGGGGGGAGAGGGTTTCAGTAAGCCGGGATCTACATTGTACACCACCAGCCCTTGCTGGTCGATCAGGCGCTTGTGGAACGTGATTGGCTCTAGTATCGCCCCGGGGGGAGAGGGTTTCAGTAAGCCGGGATCTACATTGTACACCAGCAGCCCTTGCTGGTCGATCAGGCGCTTGTGGAACGTTGATTGGCTCTAGCATCGCCCCGGGGGGGAGAGGGTTTCAGTAAGCCGGGATCTACATTGTACACCAGCAGCCCTTGCTGGTCGATCAGGCGCTTGTGGAACGTTGATTGGCTCTAGCATCGCCCCGGGGGGGAGAGGGTTTCAGTAAGCCGGGATCTACATTGTACACCAGCAGCCCTTGCTGGTCAATCAGGCGCTTGTGGTTTGCATCTTGAGCTGCACATGAAGTGTCTTCCTCCGACTCATATCTGCGTGAGCCTGATTGGGCAACTGCAGTGGGATGCGACGGATGACATCACACACTTAGGAGGAAACCGCATGCCATCGCACGCTTCGGAGGACAGCACATGACATCACATGCTTCGTCGGAGACCACATGGTATCACACGCCTAAAAGGGGACCCCGTGACATCACACTTCGGAGGACAGCACATGACAACACACACTTCGGAGGAAAGAACATGTTTGCACCCTGGAATTAGAAATTGAGGCTGCGTATGATCCGGCGATCCAAACGGGAAGAATCAGGGTGAAAAACATTCAAAATAAACGGCTTGGTAACGACAATAAAATGTTATATAAGATGTGAGGACAATTTGATATTACAAAGTGTACAAACACACACATGTGGGCATGCACACACACACACACACACAGGTTGAAAACAGGCCAGGATAAATATGCAGTCAGGACATAAAAATAATTGCAAAAAGTAATGCATAAAATTACTGAGTTGACCTGAATTTAACCTGAACTTAACAAAAAATGTCTGCAAAGCAAATAAATGATATGATATGATAATTTTAATTAAAAAATATTGAGGATAAACCAGCTATGGCAATATATTAAAAGTAAGCAGTAGTACCTGAAACAGTTATGGGATTATATTTAGTGGATTAATTTCTTAAATAGAGTTGGCTAGCAGCAACATTTTGCACCTGCTGCAAATGGAAACATTTACCACACTTATTTAGTGCTGCTTCAATCTACTCACTATTGTGTCCATGCACAATGAAATGCAGGTGTTTATACACTGACAAACACAGTTTGTTAAATTTAGCAATTACAAACATTTACAAGAAAAATGTGGATTCAAGTCAACATTTCCCCTTAACTTTAACACACAGTTACAAGCAAATATTTGTTTGCTTTCTCGCATCATGGTCTGGCATCTTCAACATTCTGCAAAATTGACTCGCTAAACTGTGCATTCAGAAAGAAGAACTAACCTTTATTTTTCAATCTAACTTAAGGACAAAGGTTTATTCCAGGACCTAAGATTTGGGGGAAATGGAACATAATAACAATCTAGTCTAGAAGAAAGGAAAGTAGTGATGACCTGAATTAAATCAACCACTGTCCTACTTTGACTTGCAATGAAATCTACGATTTTCTTCACAAAATCCACTTGGTAAGTTGAACGATCATAAATTTGCTCACCAAACGTTTTTCAAATGCATTCATAAATAGCAAATTAGATTAGCAAAAGATAATATGATAATTATCATAAGGTTAGGGATATAGACACGGGAAACTTGATGCTAGATCAGCACACCTACTTTGAGCTTTATGAATACAAGCCCTGATCAAGGATCAGTTTGGCCTTTTAGGTCATAGTAGATAATGTCAGAATATGGACCGTGGACACCTGATCCCAGATCATCACTCCTACTGAGAGATGCTTTATGAATATGGGCTCTGATGTTCAACAGTCGACATTCCTACTGAGAGATGTTTTATGAATTCGGGCTCTGATGTTGAACACTCCTACTGAGAGATGCTTTATGAATACGGGCTCTGATGTTCAGCACTCCTACTGAGAGACGGTTTATGAATATGGGCTCTGATGTTCAACACCCCTACTGAGAGACGGTTTATGAATATGGGCTCTGATGTTCAACACTCCTACTGAGAGATGCTTTATGAATACGGGCTCTGACGTTAGACGCCTACTGGGAGATGTTTTATGAATACGGGCTCTGATGTTTGACAGTCCTAGTGAGAAATGCTTTATGAATACGGACTCTGACGTTAGACTCCTACTGAGAGATGTTTTATGAATACAGACTAAGGTCTTTCTCAGCATTTGCTCTGAACACTAGAAAAGAGCCAATTCTCTTAGTGAAAACTGCAAGCTTTGGAACAATATCTGTAAGTTCTAGATATCTTTTTCAGGCCTTCAATTTTCTGCCTCACTCTTTTGTGGATAACTTTATTACCTTCACAGCCAGGTGAAAATGTGGTGTATCAAAAGAGAACAGACTCTTCTCGTTGGAATACATCGGTACGAGGACAGTCACTTTGACCAGGTTTCGAGCACAAGTTTTTAAAATGAAAAATAAACAGCAAAGCTTGTCTCGAACAGGGTCTCCCTCTGTACTGTCGTATATGCAAACCCCACCGAAGCTAAAGAGGAGAAGACGCTAAAGAAGGAAATGAGCTCCTCAAGGTTAGCTGAGCTCTAATTAGCACTTTCCTCTGTTGTAGTGGGAAAACTGGACTCTCTCCAGGGTCCAGAGACCTCAATAAGAGAGTAGGAGACAGGAGGGGGGGTGGGAGAAAGAGAGAGTGGGAGAGAGGGAGAGGAGGACAGAGAGGGACCCAATTCAACCAAAATAAGATAAAGCACACCACGACATTTGTATTCTCTGTCTCTAAGATAGCACAGCTATTTAAGGTACCTCGTGGTCTGTGGTGCAGTTGAAATTGCACTGAATGTTCCTTAGAGTCGTAATTTAAACCCTCAGCACTGGCTGAAGCCAGGATATGAGTCTCAGCTGGAAAGCATACAAAACAAACAGAAAAAGAAAACACATTCTGTAACACTGATGCAGGTTCTGCTACAAGGCAGTGTAGTCTAATGGTTAAGGAACTGGCCGTGTAACCGAAAGGTTGCAGATCCGATTCCCAGGTAGGACACTGCCGTTGTACCCTTGAGCAAGGTACTTAACCTGAATCGCTTCAGTATATATCCAGCTGTATAAATGGATAATATGTAAAGAATACTAAAAAGTTGTGTAAGTCGCTCTGGATAAGAGCGTCTGCTGAATGCCTGTAATGTAATGCAATGTAATGTAATGTCTGCTGGCCAAATGGCCCCTTGATCTTATCATGACTACAATACAGTTTGTACAGTTGTAGAGAGTGAGTGACAGATTGGCAACTACTCAGGTCAGCAGACATGCCAATTCAATCACAGCCAATACACTAGGGCCTAATTGATAAATGGTAAAATGGTAAATGGACTGCGCTTATATAGCGCCTTTATCCAAAGCGCTTTACAACGGCCTCTCACTCACCCGTTCACACACACACATTCACACACCAATGGCGGCAGCCACCATGCAAAGCGCTAGCTGTCTGTTTGATAGCTGTCACAGATTCACTACATCTTTTCTATTTTGTGTATTGTATCACTCCTGATTAAGGCTTGGAAGATGTCTACAAAGGAATCACTGAAAAGGCTCTGGGTTCAGATGAACTCCACTGAATCCAGAGCACATTTCCTGTATCTCCGACAACTGCCATTCATTTCCATCCAGTTCGAGAGACGTTCCTTTTTATCTTGCAGATTTCAGAGAATTTCAACGTCCAAGGGGTGATACCAGTGCTGCAACCATACATACATACACGCACACGCACGCACACACACACACACACACAGAACCAGGAAGCTATCCTTGATAGTGAATGAGCCCCTCTCTAGCACCAGCCTTACCCCCTGATTTAGTGTAACTGCTTTGTTTTCAGGGCCTGTGGTCTTTCCTGTCACTTGCATAATATAGAATAATTTTCACTAGGGTACCTTTGTGCTTGTTTATATAACTTAGTTTAATGTGGAATAGGGTCGTTGACAAGTCAATTGAATCCACTCGCTGTCTCACTTGGGACTATACTCTCCCCCTCTGGGCAATTACTGCGCTTCGGGAAAATAAAAAGAACATTATCCGGGAGGGAAACCTTAAGGGCAGATGTTGATTGGGCCCAGGCTACAGGCTTTGCTGTGGACTAAAGAGTCACACCAGGGGTGTTTCTAGCATTGCTTAAGGTCAGCAGACATTTAGCTCATGTAGGGGGGTCCGCGGGGCAACAAAGTTTCTGAATGTCATGCGCTAAAGCGCAGACCAGTGGGCGGAGCACGGTCCAGGTGGGGGGAAATTGCGGTTGTGGACCGTCGGGGGTGGGGGTGGGGGGTATTGCAATTGCAGGCCAAGGGGAGGCTGAGTAACAAACAAAAAAAGATAGAAAGAAAGTGCTGAAAGCTAGCGAGTTGCTGGTTTTCATTTGTCTGTAACTAACTCAGCTGTCAGAGTCAGCTGTCAAGCTTTGACTAAGATTTAAATGCAAGTGTTATTGAATTTTTTTTTTAGTTTTGTCGGAATCAGATTTTCCCTATGACTGAAATGCCAACTTGAATCTCCTGCGTACTCATTCTGAATAATCATTCTGTTTCACAACACCCAACTCACAGGGCTTTGCATTAAGCATCTCACGGTTTGTGTGTTCGGTACATATTCACTTTTTACTAATGTACACATGAATAATGTGGTGAAATGCATGTGATGCTGTGTGCTCGGACCTATACAGATGATTGATGGTCACTCTGATGTCTAACTCTCAACATTAGCTCTGTGTCTGGGAGAGCAGGTGTGGATACTCACACATTCCTGCACACGCACAGATGCAGGCAAACGAGAGGCACGAGCTATCAACACTCACGCACAAACACACAGCTGTGTCTCATTAATTATTCACTTTACTAATTATTGACTGCTCACACACAAACATACCTGGGCATGTCATTAATTATTCACTTCACTAATCAATGGACACTTATTAATACACCACACCTCATTGCTACCCCATTTTCTTGTATTTATTGGATTGTTTTTGCAGTTCCATGGCAATTTAGTAAAAAAACCCATTTGAAATTTTGCCTTGGGAACCGAACAGGCAAATAACCACCACTGCTGCTAATCAGGGGAAACTGAGTTTGCTGGGTTCAGAGATGGCAGGTGAGCTGATGATTGGTTTATAATGAGGCACAGTACTTATGACTCCTCCCACAGTACAGTACGGCTCCACCCCCCAAATATACATCCACATACATCTAAAATATATCACGCATTTTCACAAAATGTTCTTGGACTTCACCAAATGCAATTCGGAGACAGGTGACAAAACACATCACATTACATTACATTGCAGGCATTTAGCAGACGCTCTTATCCAGATCGACTTACACACAGGGCGATAAAAGCTGACCAACTGAATTTTGGAGAGGGATACAGTGCACCCTCATTCCTCTGTGTAATAAACCAGAGTCTAATGACAAAAACACACACACGCACACACTCTTCCATCCTCTACTAATCTAATTTGATCTGTTACAGGACCTTTTTGCAAATCAATTGCTTTGACCCACTAGAGCAGTGATCTTCATTTCTTGTCTTGGAGAGCTGCAGGGGTCTGCTGGTTGTTGTTGTTACTCTGCATTTAATTGAGCGATAAAAGCAGTCGACAATTACACAGTTAACTCACCTCACCTGGATATTAAGGTGAAAACGAAAAGCAGCTGACCCTGCGGCTCTCCAGGACCAGGAATGAGGATCAGTGCATTAGAGTAATGCCAGCTCACGGCTCTATTCAATTGCTAGTTCATTCGCTTGAGTGCAATTTAAAACAAAACTATAGGCCTTTATCTCTAAATGGAAACGACTCCCCCATTACTGGTTCTTGTTTAATGATTCTTTAATAGGCCACCCAAACATTCAGTGTCTGGTCTTTAGGGAGACTGCAGAAGGCCATTTTTCCAGTTCCGTATCTGCACGGTTAGCACGTTAGCACTTAAGCGTGATGGTTCCCAAGTGGAGTTCTACTGTTGGACCCTCAAGCAAAGTGCTTTACCTAAATTGTCACAATAAGCATATGTGGCAGGATCATATTCAAAACTGTGCATGTCATCCTGGATCGGAACATTTGACAATTGAACAAAATAAAAGCATCGATGGAGAAACGTGTATACAATGAGTCAGCTGGTCGATGAATGGCACTGGAGGATTACACCGGAAGAGGGTGAATTTATCTCTCTTGGTATCGGCCTTGACATTCACTATAAATCTAATGCGACAGCACGAGGGAAAGATCCATCGTCTCGGAAACCTCTCAAAAGCAGGGGTCGCTAGAGAGCGATGAAACACGGACATCTAACATGGACTGAACCCTCCCGTACCCTGGGCAACACAAATTCCAATTGTGCGTTGCCTTATGGAGCTACCGGCCACAGTCGGCACTGCCACTTTCCCAATTCAATCTGGACCCCATTTCCCATAAGCACCTTGGAGTTAAGTTCATCTTAGAGTGTTTTGCATTTGTTTGGCAAATTTGGCAAGCGGGTTCCCTTTCTCACTACTCAGATAACTAAACTTGGCCAGATGGTCGCGCTATAAGAAGAAAGTGCCATTTTTTCTCAATATCGGATGATGTAAATGATGATAAAATGCCTTTATAAAGCTACGAGAGATCTCAGAGCACTTTGCAGTGAAGCACATTGCAGCCTCTAATGCTTTTTACCAGTTAAACTTGGGCATGATCACATATTAGGCATTAGATTAATCTTTCCTTTATTACTACTGTACAAAAGAGCAACCCTCACTCATCATCGTTAAGGTGTATTAGCATTTAGCAGCTCTGGGGCAAAGTGTGTACACACTGGATACTGATTCAGCTGCGCTCTTAATTAGTTTGGCTTGACCAGGCTGTTTATTAAACAATGATTCAGAAATAACCTGGACTGTGCGACATTCAGTACCATAGACTAAAAAAAATTATATGTAGAAAAAGCAACGATTGCGACTACATGTTCTTGTGGGAAAGAAATATTGACTTTGACATCATCGGTACCATTGACTAACCCTGAAAAGGGGGCTGAAAGACCTATACTGGAGCCAACTGCAGGGGCACTAGTGAGCAATGCTCTCAACAAAACCAGGGTGGTGTACTACGAAGCAAGATTAAGCAGTTAGCAAGCTAACTTAAGCTTAAACCCTGGATTTTCTGTACCACGAAGCCGACTAACTTTTAATCGGGGTATATTGCCATGACAACTGCTCCGGGGCAGGTTATGTTCAGGCTTTCGGATTGAAACGTATAAAAGCAGCAACCTTTGACCAATCAAAAGGATTCTGTAGAGGTATGTGCGGATAGTGAGGGAGTCTCTTTGCAGGGCGAGATTATTGAGTTCCACAAAAGAGTTCCGGAAAATGCTTTAGAGGCCGACAAAATCAGTTTCTTTCCCCGAGTTTATGAATACTTTGGTGTGATTGTTTCAGCAAGATTTTAAACACGCTCATGTTTTGGAGCTCTAGAATGTAGTAGAGTTGTCACATTAGAAATAAACCAGTATGACAATGTACTGGGAGTATAGTTTTATTTGTTACGAGTGGTAAGGTAAATAAGATATTAACAAACACAAGAGCTTTTTTTTTTGTTGCAAAAGCTAAAACCTGCTGTTGTTGGAGGCAACAGTATTGCTTTTTTGCTCTTATGATTTTTTTATGTTCTTTGTATCCATCCATTATATCTGTCCGTATCAGTCTTTTTTTCCTCAGGAAAGAAACACGCTGCTCCAGTCCAGCCCATGCTGCACTGCTATAGGCTCGTTGTTGCAGACACCGCCCTTTTTATGGGAATGCGCACAGTATTTGATTAACAAAGCCTCTGTTCACTTAGCAAGTTGATAACCACGTTTGTAGTACCGGTTAAGCCAGATTGCGGTGGTTACGTTTTGTGAAGCCAGCTAACGCAAAGAAACCCTGGCTGTGTTAAACTTCCTTCGTAGTATACCCCCCAGGTTAACTGACTTAACCACGTATGTGAAACAGGGCCCTGGTAAGCTTAACTGACAACTCTCCCAACTTATTTTGGATTTTGCCAAAATGGCAATGATTAAATGTCTAAGTGTGTGACTTTTAGCGCAAAAAAATTTGACCCCACATTTCTCTCTCCAAAGGTTTAAAGCAGACAACTGTGTGGTCAAACCCACATTAGCATTTAAATTAGCGGCTCAATCACACCTGATTAATTAGTTTGGCTAATACTGGTAATCTACCCTGTTGCCTTATTATTACCAAGTTGTATGGATCTGCTTCTGGAAAGCATAGGCTATCGTTAAGCTAAGTTACCTAAGATACCTGTAATGGTTTATCATGAGTTTTTCATTATGTTCTGTGTAAGTTAACTTAACCGTTAAGTGGGAGTAATGTTTGCATTTTTTTGTGAATAAAATAGGTAACTTAGCTAATGCTGAAGTCATTGAGTTTTGTTTTATGTGAATTACATTTTTTATTAACAAGCTAACTTGGGAAATTCCATTCGGCCTAGCCTACATTTTGTCTGTGAAGCTTGAAAGAGCGCTTCTTGAACAAGCCCTCGCATGTCTTTTTGTGGCCTTCAGTGTAACTGTCAACTTCAATAGATTTTCCATTCCGTCATTTATTGGCAATATATGGTCTGTTAAAACAGCACTTATGCAAATTATCTCTAGATTGTAGTTTGCATATGAGCGGTAATGATGTTCCAAGCACAACAAATTGATCTTTGTATTTTTCACTTTCAACACTGTATAACATGTAGAGCCTATATAATCAATATACAGTAATGCAATCTAATATAATGTAGGCTATGTATATTCATTTAATGAAGTCTATAATGTATTATTAAATTGTGTAGTCCAGGTAGTTTTCCAACAGCCACAGTAGCCAAAAGGTTTTTACTGATAACCTTATTTTGCAGATAGCCTTATTACTATTCTTCTTCTGGCGTATGTCCTTAGACCTTCAGCTCCGTTGAGGCAAGCCAGTCCAGCGTGTCATCATCCAGGTCAATTAGACCACGATCGCCATTCGGTGGCCGGTGTTTGGGGCAGCTGCTTATAATGTGTTCCACAGTTTGTAATTGGTCCCCGCATTCGCAGTGGGCACTGTCCACGAGGCCCCATTTCTGCATTGCTGCACCGAAGCGTCCTACGCCTGTCCTCAGACGGTTGAGGGTTGTCCATTGCTTTCGGGGCAGGTGCTGGCCAAGGACAACCGTGGGATCTTCAATGTAGTGGTGAAGCCTAGATGGTTCTGCTGACTTCCACTGGTCCCTCCATCTTGCCTTGACCCAGGAAGCCTTGGAGATGTCGTTTGGTGTTGTGCGGAGCAGTTCTTGGGCGTGTGTGGCAAAGGGGCGCCGGGACTTAAGGCGCATGCGCTGTGGTGTCTCCGTAACGATCTTGTGGAGGAGGTGGGATTCACTCATTTGTGCCTTTCGGGCGAGGGCCAGCATTGCTGCTTCTCGTCTAGCCTCTGCTGGAGCGATACCAGCGAGGACAGGTAGGTGGTTTGTTGGTGTGGCTCTCAGGCACCCAGAGACAGTCCGTAGGGCGGTGTTGAGGGCAGTGTCCAGCTTCTTGACGTGGGGGCTACGGCACCAGACCGGTGCACAGTACTCGGCGGCAGAGAACACCAGAGCCTCGGTGGAAATGCGCAGTGTCTTCGTGGTGGCTCCCCATGTGGTACCGGCGAGGCGGCGTATCAGCACGGCACGGGCAGTTGTCTTTGCCTTGGCATTGTCCAGGTGTTGTTTAAATGACAGAGTTCTGTCAAGCTTCACACCGAGGTATGTGGGGGAGGGCTGGAACCGTAGCCGGGCGTTGTCAACCATGATGTTCATTTCGCGGGTCGCTTCTTTGTTGTAGAGGTGGAACATTGTTGATACGGTCTTGTCAACACTGAGCTTGAGGCGCCAGTTCTTTAGGTATGAAGACAGGATGTTCATGTCTGCAGAGAGGCCCTCTTCTACTGCTTCCCAGGATGGTTTGCTGAGTAGAATGGCCAGATCATCTGCGTAGCCATACTTCCTTGATTGTGTTTCAGGTAGGTTGTAAATGTAGATATTGAACAGCATAGGTGCCAGCACTGAGCCCTGAGGGACTCCGTTCTTGAGCTTTCTGACCCTGCTGCTTTGGCCGTTGCTGGTAAATAGCCGAAAGCTGCGGTTGCTCAGTGTCTCCATTATGAAGCTCACCATGTGCTTGTCTGGGATGGTTTCCAGAAGCTTCAGATGTAGTCCTCGCAGCCATACAGTGTCGTATGCAGCTGTGAGGTCCAGGAAGACGGCCCCAGCCTTCTCACCTGCCTGGAAGCCGTCTTCTATGTCTTGGCACAGGAGAGTCACCTGGTCGGTTGTTGACCTACCGCTTCGGAAGCCAGCTTGTTCTTTGGGCAGCTGGGGGTCGATCACTGGGTTAAGACGAGCCAGTATGAGACGTTCAAGGAGCTTATATGGGACGCACAGCAGTGAGATGGGCCGGTATCCCTTGGGGTCGTCGCTCGGCTTGTTTGGCTTCGGCAGGGCGATCACCTTTGCACGACGCCAGATCTTTGGCAGCTTTGAGTGGTGGAGACATGCAGAAAGGAAGGAGCACAACCAGTCAGTTGCCTTCTTGCCTTGGTGTTTGATGTACTCAGGGTGGATGTCGTCTACGCCTGGTGCCTTGCCAGACTTCAGGCTTTTGATAGCCTGCTCAATTTCCTGCTTTGTGAAATCGATGGATAGGTTGGAATCGCATCCTGGGGCCCTGAGCAATTCATGGACTCTCGCTAGTGTTCTTCTTGCGAAGTCCTTGTCTGCATTAGGGAAGCGGCCATTACTCAGCAGGAGCGACGCAATGGAGTTTGCAGTGATGGGACACTGTGCTGGAGTTGTTGATCTTCCGGTCAGTTTGTTAAAGGTCTGCCACGCCCGGCGGCTGGAGTGAGTGAAGTCAATGGATCCCACAGTCTCTGTCCATCGTTGCCTATGTTTATCGTTTAGCCTGCAGAATAGGTCGTCTGCTGCTTTGTCCCTGTCTTCGCTGGTTTCTGCTTCTGCATGGGCGCGAAGTAGATCTTCACATTCGTCGTCCCAGCAGGGGACATAGGCTTTGCGCACACCGCGGGGGATGTTCTTCTTGGCGGCGGCCAGCAGCATCCTGCAGTACGATTCATAGGCATCGTTCATGTTGTTGGAGCGCGGGTGTGGTAGACCAGCAGCTGCCTTGTTCACTTGTTTAGTGAAGCCTGCCCAGTTCGCTTTCCGGAAGTTCCACCTCTTCACATCCCTCCCTTGCACAGGCTGTACCAGGGATGGGGTGGTAATGAGCGACGGTCGGTGGTGTGACCGGGGAAACATGTCCAGGATGCGTCTTACTGGGAGTGGCTGGTTATTGTGACATTTAGCAAATGCCAGGTCAGGGTTGGTGGTGCTGTTCCATCGTGCAGAGTAGAAAGTGCGTGGCTCCTTTGGATCGTATAGGAGTGTCGCATCGATAGTCGAGGCCCAGTCTACCAGGAAGTCACCATCAGCGTTGGAGCTGCTGTAACCCCAGTCTGTGTGATGGCTGTTGAAGTCACCAGCATACACAGCAGGGGCTGAGACATCTGGCAGCGACGATGGGACCAGCCTACTTGGAGGTGGCTTGTATATGTTCACGATGGTAGTGTCTTGCACTTTGGTTGCAATCCATTCTACTTCTGCGCCCTCTGGGGATTGTCCTGCAGCTGACCAGGCCATGTCTTTGTGGACGAATGTGGCTATGCCGTGATGTTTATTGGCAATGTAACCGGCTAAGGTGTACCCAGGGACCCTCAGGGTGTTCTTGTTTTCCGTGTGGGTCTCCTGCAGGATGATCACGGTCACATTGTTTTTGCTGGCTATTTGCTCAAGGACGTTGATCTTGATGAAGGTGAGACCTTCGACGTTGAGCTGGAGGAGCGCTAGCGCTGTGGTCTGTGGACGTTGTGAAGACATTTGTTTCGCTTGGAGGGCATGCAACCTTGCAGCTACCCTTTAGCTACTTGCGGGGAAGGCCACGTGGAGGCTGTCTTCATCTCCCCCCATTGAAATAGTAATATGGAAATTATTATCTCCTAATTTACATAAATCTTCCCAATCACAATAGCTATTATCTGTCTCATATGTAAGTTCTGTGGTTGATTACTTGTGGAAAGTAACATGTGCTGGGTTTGTATAGTGCAGTGTTATAGAACATATAATTGAAACATTTGATAAACTACTATGCAATCTAATGCTTGTTTTAGGATTATGTGTTGAATTTTACGAGGTAATTTTACATGTGAAGTTTACATGTATAATAATGCCAAGTATTAGTTAAACCTCCCAGTGTAAAAACTAAGAAAGTTAATCACAAAAACTATGTTTTAAGTGAAATGTTTGCATTCGCCAAAAGCCTAAAAAAATAGGGAATTAAATTGATCAGCCCTAATGCAAACATCAGCCTGCTCTCCATCAAGGTTTATCAGCACAAAGCTTCGACAACTGATACATCCCTGTATATGTCTACTGTGCTACAAACACTCAACACTGTACTCACCACTGCTTGCTTAAGATTAAAACCTTCTCTCAAAGAGCCTAATTCATACTCTTCAGAGTAGTGATGACTATATAAATGTTTGCACAGTGAAGAATTAAGACTGATGTTTAACATTAAGTTAAAGATAACATTCCTAAGATGATCGTGATTGCATTTGAAATTACCTCACGCTGTACAGGGAATCAATACTATGCTATCAATACTATTTATATTTGTTACGTTAAAAGCTAATGTTTATGGTTTATATTTAGTTTGTGCCGAACAAGACTATTCATATTTATACCCAGTTATTTGCATGGAATTAAGATGGCAGCATATTATTATTTTTATCAATTCAGCCGGTAAAAGCTAAATTGGACCAGAGAAATATATTACATTATTACGTTTTTAGGAGATATTTTTATTCAAAGTGACATACTGTATATGAATGCATACTTTTTTCAGTATATGCAGTCACCTGGGATTAAACCCACAACTTTTGCATTGTTAGAACAGTGCTCTACCAACTGCACCAACTACTATTTTGATAGTTATGATGTAATATATGATCTAGTTGAGTTGAATAGCAAAATACACTCTACACACAATACTATGCACTCTTATGCAGGATCTATCAATTAATCACACTAGTTCAAACATTGTATGCTACTGTATGTAGTATGTACCAACAGTTTGTGGACAAGCGCTACTGAAAGAGTGGTACAAGATACAGACGGGTGACAAATTAAAGGAAAAACTCAGACACTGGGGTTCGGTGGCTCTGTTATGCTGTGGGGGACATTTTTCTGGCATGGTTTGGGTCGACTTGGGTCCAGGGAAGGGTCACTGCAAATCAATATAAAATTATTCTGAGTGATCACCTTTATCCTATGATGAAATATTTATATCCTGATGGGTGTGGTCTCTTCCAGGATGACAATGCCCCCATCCACAGGGAACGAGGGGTCACCGAATGGTTTTATGAGTATGACAATTATGTGAATCATCTGCTATGGCCTTCGCAGTCACCAGATCTCAACCCAACTGAACACCTATGGGAGATTTTGGACCAACGTGTTAAGACAGCGCTCTCCACCACCATCATCAAAACACCAAATGAAGGAATATCAGTAGAGTTCCAGAGACTAGAATCTATGCGCATTGAAGCTGTTCTGGTGGCTCGTGGTGGCCCAACACCTTACTAAGACACTTCATGTTGGTGTTTTCTTTACTTTGCCACCTGTCTGTATTTGGTCCCAAATAGAACACATGGGCATGTTGGAAATAAGCATGCTTTATAAACGTGTAAAATTTGTAAGGACATTCCCTCCAGATTTAATATCCACAATTGCCAATATAGTGTGCGTAGCACCTACTCTAAGAGCATGAATTAGGGTTAGGGTTAGGTTGTCGAAGCTCTGTGCTGACACACCTTGATGGAGTGCAGGCTGATGTTTGTTTAATATAGTTCAGTACTCGTTTGGTTCAACTCAGGTTAGCATAAAGGACCAGCTGACAACCTTCATTTTGATCCTTCTGTTAGAGTAAAAAAATTCTGTCACAGTCAGCAATTACCTTATTGCAAACACTTCAAAAGGAAATTAACTGGCTACATGGCACAATGTATGCAGTAGAGGAATAATGTTTTATCTCCTTTTCCTACCCCCATAAAAATATCACTTTCCTCCTTCCCCCATATATGCAAAATTAAAATAATAAAAAACCAACCTCCCTTACACTCAATCCATCCCACAGCCACCCACCCATAATTCCAGTACCCTCTGATACCCTAGGGTTCAGCTTCATCATAGATACTCACCTGTCTACAGCATCCATCCTTTTTTAGACTTTCTAAATAATCTACAAATTGCTGTCAGGGAGATCATATCCATCTCTCCCTATATGCAATATCTGTTCACAATGTAGTGCGTATTTTTTTTAAACTCCAGAAACTCATGACAGAACACGTGTTCAAGTTCCATATCGATTTTGACATGACATCTACAAAAAAGGTTTTGTTGTGTTAAGTGAATGCTTTGGAGAACACAATGTCACTTTTTACAGTTTGCCTGCAGGTTGTAATGCACAATGCCCAATGCCCATGTGTTTTAATGCTCATTGCCTGAGCGTTGTTATCGCATGGCTCAATGCCATTTTAACAGCTTTAATCTATTGTGGGTTAACCCCTTCTCTAGAACCATTTTATAACACAAGCCCGAAAAGAAAATGGTTCCTGTTCTTTTTTTTTTCTTTATAAATTTATTTCAGATTTTTTCTCAATTTGGTAGCCAATTGTACCCTATCTAATTGAATTTTACGTGTAGCAACCGATACAGAATTTGCTGCTACAACCCTGTCAGCCGGTAGTAGGAAAGAGGTTGCCACGCCCTCTTTCAGCCGTGACTCTTCAAGCTCCTGACCATGATTCGAGCTTGCCCAAGGCCGTTTTTTTTTTTGTAAGCGACAATTTCCCCCCACGAGTCTTCCTTGGACTACTACACCACCATGGCACTTTATGGTAACTGTTCTTGAATCCCTTTGGCTACAGGCATAATCCTGGTCTATTCTATAAGAAAAACCCTCAGCAGTTTGTTTTCCAAGAGTCAGAATTACTCATGAAACCTATGGAGTACTGATTGTGGAGTACTGACCGAGGTGTACTGACCATGGAATACTGTCCATGGAGTACTGACCGAGGTGTACTGACCATGGAATACTGACTGAGGTGCACTGCCCGAGGTGTACTGACCATGGATCACCGACGAAGGTGTACTGACTATGGAGTACTGACTGAGGTGTACTGACCATGGAAGACCGTCCAAGGTGTACTGACTGAGGAGTACTGACCACGGTGACCTGAATGGCGGTCTGTGTTGATTGAGGGGCGTCTCTCTGGTGTCACAACGCATCTTGTTTTTCATACTTGCAAAATAAAGGTTCTGTTAGTGTTTAGTTCATTAGCCAAACGTCACGTGATCTGCCTCGTCTGGCTCTTGCAAGTGCGATTCCAGGAAAATTAAGCCATCCCACGCATGAGACATGTCACTGTCGGAAACTGCCGGAAACTCAGCTGGAAGCCAATCCCCTACAAGCGCAATTCCTGCACTGATACATGAAAAAAACAACAGCATGCATTTCAGGCGTTTATTTCTCAATTTTCACACCATGGCTCCTCCTGGTCCCCGTGACATGCCAGACAGCAGAAAAACCCATCTCAAGCGAAAAGTCAGGAACTCCCAGAGATAGAGGGAAGGTGGATGAGCGAGTGCAGAGTGGCGCTTTGAATGACAGGACAATGCCTATCCCTTCTGTCCTTCTCACTCGCCAATAAAGGTAAGAAGCTGCTATGCTACAATGGCAAACACCTGGAGACTTCTCTCATACAATCTAAAAAAGACCATTGCCACTATCTTTACCGGAACGACAAAAAACATCACCACTATCTGCAGTATTATGACAAGGAACATTACCGCTATCTGCAGTGGTATGGCAAAGGACATTACCGCGATCTGCACCAGCACAACAAAGGACATTACTGCTATCTGCAAAGGCACAACAAAAGACATTAACGCTATCTGCAGTGGCATGAAAAGAACATTACCACTATCTGCAGCAGCATGACAAAAAAACATAACTGCTATCCACCGTGGCACAACATAGAAGGGTCATTCCGTGTCACTTCAAGGCAATTTTTCACCCGACCCTCACAGATTGAAACAATCTTTGGTGTGATGATTTACGTAAATATGTTTTTTTTCCTGGACAGGAAATAATCAAATCACAAAATTTTCCAAGATTGTTGCTAACATCATAAACTAACATTTGAAAAAAAGTTATGAAATTTGAAGTCTACCCATTTTTGTAATTCAAGGTCAAAGGTTATTTTATTGCGCATTTTCTCTGCGCTTCATGCTACAATTTTGGTTTTATTATATGAAATGGAGGCCATTCAAATAGCTTTAAAATTATGTAAAACGTGGCTTTGTAGGTGCTATACTTTTGGAGGTCATGCTAATTCAAGCTCAAGCTAAGTCAAAAGTTTGTTGACCGCTACTGCAAAAACTAACAAGCCAAATTACAAAAAAAAAATATATAATTCTGGGGATTTCTCATATAGGCAAATCATCACACCAAATATCATTGCAATCTGTGAGGGTCGGGTGCAAAATCGCATTGAAGTGACACGGAATGACCCAGAATCTTACCGCTATCTGCAATGACACAACAAAGAACATTACCGCTATCTGCATTGGCATAAAAAGGACATTACCACACTCTGCTGATAATTAGCATTTTTGTCTGAACTGCCTCCATCTCCTGTCGCGACAGCAAACACAGACTGTAGTGATGGAGGAGTGGGCCTCGTTAAATCAGAGTGGGCGGATCTACTGTATTTGACACAATAAACTTGCTAATTTGAACGAATCATGAACGAATCATTTAATTGAAAGGAAATACCTTTTGATTAGCTCAGACTGAAGCGACTGGCAGCTCAGTGTAGTTCCATTAAAGAGTTCACTTACGCTCCCACCACAAGCCTCACAATATTGACCTTTCATTGAGTTTTCTGTGAACTGCACAACTGGTGCCTTTTATTTCCTTTTTTGTATCTGTTGCAATAACACCCACATGGGGTCAAAAGCATTAATCTGGCAGGATGTGTATGAAGGAACACTGGCCATTTTGTTCCTAAAAAAACAAATCTGTCACCATTCAGTCAATCTCACTGAATGATGATGGATGTTTAAGGTGAATGACAGATGACTAATGAATTTGGCCTCTTTCACCTTATATTCTGTGGGCATATTTTGCGTTTTAAGAATTTCTTGGTATAAATGGAAAATATTTTTGGCAGGTGCCTCCTGAAACTCAGAGAGTTTTCACACACATACACACACACACACGCACACACACACAAACACACACAAACAAAGACATACACACACACTGGAGTCATAAGGGACGTGAAGCAGTGAATCAGGTAGAACAAAAATGTCCCCACTAGTCCTTCATCCTAAATTCCGTATTCTTGGAAACTCGTTTCCTTCCTAGTTCTGAATAACCAAATGAAAATGATAATGACTTTCAGAAAGACTCTTGTTGAGTACAAACATCATATAACAAGCTTACTACAGCTTTAAAAAGCTCTCTAATGAGCTTAGGGTATCATAGGGATTTGTAGTTATTTTCAAGTGGTTCAGGGTTAATTGCATTTTTTAGAACACTTCACCACCCAGTGTGCATTGCAACCCATTCCAAGATGAGGTACAATGCATGCCAGCATGAATGCAGATTAATACTGTCCAACCTGACACATACATTGCAAAAATGTTTTGTAATACATTGTAAAATGTCCAATGATTATCACTGCCAAACAAACACTGCATAGCAAGCTCTGAGAATGGCAACAGTGCATTGGGAAAAAATTAGGTCCACTTCACAAAATAATAAATGGATGATTCAAATAGATTTAAAATAGCGTTCAACTTTCTTTCCCTGGCTGAGCACATTACAGAAGAGCAGAACGCCTGATTTTAGGATTTTTTTCTTTTCACGCTGGGTATTTTAGGCCAATCTCATATATATTTTTTAAAGTTTTGAACAGCAGGATTTTTCCACAGCCAGATTTTTCAAAGCATGAGCGCTTAAAAAAACAATCCAACAGACGAGGTAAAGCAAAAGCTAGAGCGCGTTTCCACAAATAAATGTATAATTAGTGAGAACAGTAAGAAATGAGGGTGTGCTCCCTCCCATGCATCCGCTGACCAGGTTATCTCCCTGGAGAATGATGGTTTTGTTCCAGCTAGCCAACCTTGTGATCGGTTAAGGTTAATGAAAACAAATGTTCAAGTTCGTCCGTTATTTTGTGCTTAAAAAGATTATAAGACAAAGCAGGTTTGGCATGATGCATTATTTGGTTTGATAACATTATTTACAACAAATGGTTTTGTTTCATTGACCAGGAGTGCAGCATTTAGGAATTTTCATTTGTAAATATATTTCAAGGAAACAATTATAGATGTGATCTCTTTCAAAAGGAATTATTTGCCTCAGCACATAACTGAAAGCATTAATTAAGTCTCACTAACTGATCTGATTAAAAGCCTTTAAATTAATATGGAATATTTTTACATTTTAAATTTAATTTATACTTTTTTGCAGCAATGAAACATCTGTTTCTGAAATAATGTGGCATTTAGAGGGAATACCATCCCTCAATAGACAGAAAAAGTGTCTAATTAAAACCAACAAATAACTTGTACAAATAAATTATAATTGGGGAATTGCCGTTATGGCTGGAACACCCGTATGCACACTTGTGGGAGGGGGTTGGAGGCGGGAGAGTGAACGAGGTGTTTTCAGAGAGGAACATTATCCCAGTCACAATAATCTCAGCCATGCAACAAGTATTCCATGTTCCCATGGGAGCAGCTGGCCAGTGTAGGAGGGGAACTCCATGTTGGAAAATCTGTCCACAACCATATTTTGCCACCTGCTGACATGGCTTCCTGACCACAAAAGAACAAAGATAATTAGTGGACTGACACAAGAGAAAAACAGCAGTGCTAGACTAGGCTATGGTGGTTCCCCTGATTTTCCCACAGGAGCACAGATAAAAATGTCCCCTGAAGGACTGGGACAAGAGAGGAACAGGGACACTAAGCTAGGCTAGGCTAAGCTAGGCTTGTTCCGCTGAGTCCTCACAGAAGCGCAGATAAAAATGTCTTCTGGAGGACTGGGACAACAGAGAAACAGGAGCACTAAGCTAGGCTAGGCTAAGCGAGGCTGGTTCCCCTGAGTCCCCACAGGACTGCAGATAAAAATGTCCCCTTGAGGACTGGGAGGAGAGAGAAACAGGGGTGCTAAGCTAGGCTAGGCTGGTTCCCCTAATGTCCCACAGGAGCCGCACTTGCAGGCTTTCTTTTTTTTCGAATTGCTGGAGACTTGCAGTCCACAAAAAGTGTTTGATATCAGTGGCGGAGTACGGGAGTAAAGTTAATCACATTGATCAGGCCAGGGTAAAAACAGCGATAGCCATCAGACTGATGTTGGGTCTGTAGAGGTTCTCCCTCCTGCTTACTGATGAGACTAGAGCATCTTGCCAAGATGACTCATCTCAACAGGAAGCCAAAAATGTCTGATTTTCTTTCTTTTTTTTGGTACATTAGCACATCCGGATATAAGTGAGTCACCCTTCAGCATGTTCCGCTGTTCTGAAAGTGCTCGTCCCCCTGGTAATGCAACTAATTATCCAGCTCCTATTCATGGCTGAGGGACTGTTATCCAGGTGCATTCTGGGAAAACACAGGGGCCTCTGCCTGTTCCTCCCAGTCACTGGTGGATGAATACTGCTGCCTAAATAATATAATGGCAATAGTGTCTTACATTTTTTACACCAGTGTGTAATTGGCATTCATAACATCTATTAATTTGTTGAGTAGTGTTTACGGTTTGGAAGCAAAGTGTCATTTTGGAGGGAGAGTACATAGTTTTGAACATAGTGTTTCATTTTGACAGATTTTTGAAGTTTTGAAAAAACAGCTAACATTTTTGTGTTTATAGTTTTCAGAAATTGTGTATAGTTTCAGAAAATGTGGGTAAAGATTTGAGAAAAACTGCAAGCACCCCTCCTCAACAAACACACACACACACACAAACCCACACAGGTACACGGACATACACACCCACACACACACACACACACTGCCTGCAGCTGCTGACAGCCTGTCAATTGCTATATGTCAACATTGAATTAACCTTGGCCCAGATTATTACATCACCTCGCAAAAATTGTATGTGTGTGTGTGTGGCTGTACCTAAGTGTGTGTGCCGGCGTGTGTACCTAACTACCTATGTGTGTGTGTATCTATGTGTGTATATATCTGTGTCCATGTGTGCATGTGTGTGTGTCTCTAAGGGGGCCGTAGAGTAGGGGTCGGAAGACCAGGCATGGCGGTAGGGATCGGGAAGTCTTCAACGGAGACCACTAGAACAGACAGTATAATAAACAGACCTCTGATCTCCACAATAATGGAGAAGGAAGGAGGCTGGAGAAAAAAGGGAGAACAAAAATCAACCCGCAGGAAATCGGGCAAACTTGTCAACACTAGTGAAAATAAGGGTAGAATCGCCTAACTCTCCACTCACGAGAGAAATAGGAAAAGGTCGATAGAAAACAACAAAAAAGAACAGAAAACAGGGTTCGTCCCTTCCGACTCAATAATAGAGTGGAACTAAAGGTGGCGAATGAAAACAGAGAAAAAGGAAAAGGCAAAATAAGGCAGCTGTCAAAACAAGAACAGCTTAGACCAGAAAACGAGAAACCTAAAGTGTGAAACGAAAAGCTAAGCTTCCAATATAAGAAAGTGTTACACACTGATGCAAGTCCCACGTCGCTTTTAAACAATAAAAGCGAAGTGGTCACATAACCTTCTAGTTACCGGCTATTTGTGAATAAGAAATACAGAAGCGTCGAAAACAGGAAACGCAGGGCTTAAATAGAAAACAGGTAACAAGGCACAGGTGAGACAGATGAGCACCTAAGAAAAAGAAAAACCGAAACGGACTGGGAAAAAAACAAAGGAACAACAGCGCCCTAGCGCTGCTCAGGCAGCAAACTAAAATAAAGGGGAAAGACTGCCAAACCCCATGACAGGGTTTGTATACCTACAGGTGCAGCTCAAAAAATTTTAATATCGTGAAAAAGTTCAATATTTTTTGTCACTCATTTCAGAAAGTGAAACTCATATATTATATAGATTCATTACACATAGAGATATTGAAATATTTCAAGCCTTTATTTATTGTAATTTTGATGATTATGGCTTACAGCTAATGAAACCCAAAATTCAGTGTCTCAGAAAATTAGAATATTTTGCTTTAACATATTTTTAAAGTATCATATTTAATATTTGGTCGCATATCCTTTGCATGCTGTTACTTCCTGAAGTCTGTGACCAATCAACATCTCGATATCTTATTTTCAGGTACTGTTACAAGCGATACTATAACCTCTCTGCATTTGAACTGATCTCTACGGGAATTGGGGGGTGAGACTACATTCAGCTGTAAATTACACTGGTACAGTATGGAACACATGGCTGGCTAAATGGCTGTAAGTCATCAAGGGTCTGAGCTATCGAACGAGCCCCAAACCATCACTCTGTTGCCAGATATGGAGTAGATGTGGATGGATCACTGCAAGGGTTATTTCTCCTGACTCATTTTCCTATAGAACTCTATGGGGAAAAAAGTCAGGAAAAACAACCCTTAAAGGGATCCATCCACATCTACTCCATATCTGGCCGCAGAGTGATGGTTTGGGGCTTGTTTGATACCTTAGACCCTTGATGACGTACAGCCATTTCGCCAGTCATGTGTTCCATACTGTACCAGCGTAATTTACAGCTGAATCTAATCTTACCCCCCAATTCTTATAGAGATCAGTTCAAATGCAGAGAGGTTATAGTATCGCTTGTAACAGTACCTGAAAATAAGATATCGAGAGTCTTTTGATGTTGATTGGTCACAGACTTCAGGAAGTAACAGCATGCAAAGGATATGCGACCAAATATTAAATATGATACTTTAAAAATATGTTAAAGCAAAATATTCTAATTTTCTGAGACACTGAATTTGGGTTTTCATTAGCTGTAAGCCATAATCATCAAAATTACAAAAAATAAAGGCTTGAAATATTTCACTCTATGTGTAATGAATCTATATAATATATGAGTTTCACTTTCTGAAATGAGTGACAAAAAATATAGAACTTTCTCACGATATTCTAATTTTTTGAGCTGCACCTGTATATGTGGATGTGCATGTGTACCTAAGTGTGTGTGTGGGTGCATGTGCCGGCATGTGTGTATGCGTGTGTATCTATGTGTGTGTGTCTGTGTACCTGTGTGGGTTTGCATGTGTGTGTGTGTGTGTGGTTGCATGTGTTTGTGTGTGTACCTGTGTGTGCATGTATATGTGTATCTATGTGCGTCTATGTACCTGTGTATGTTTGTATATGTGTGTATCTGTGTCTGCATACCTATGTGTGTGTGTGTGTGTGTGTCTGTGTTTGTGTGTGTCTATGTGTGTGTGAGTGGCAGGGTTAGGGTAGCACCTTCCTTCAATACAAATAAGGTAATTTAATAACTTTGACACAGGCAGTAAGCAGGCTGCATATAATAACCTGAACCATGTGGACAGCTGCCTCAGAAAATAACAACAAAGGGTTAAAATAAAACCACTACTTTCATTCACACTATAAATCAACTTGTATTATAATGGCTACAAGATTGCACTGTCCTTAAATAACACACACACACACACACACACACACACACACACACACACACACACACACAAAGGCCTATTTTACAGCAGGTAATTAGATTTAATCTGTTATGCAAATTGAGCAATTTAAGCTTGAATATTAATTCAAAATAATGTACAGTGTCAGCCCCAACCCCCTCCCCCCAACACCTGTTTCCCTCCTACGTTGACTTCTATAAGGAGTGACAGATCTCATTCATCGTTATTCAGTGAAATCACATCTTAGCACTGTGTTAGCGCCGCCATCCGTGACTGCTTTCAACCGCCATTTAAATGAGAAGTTATTCGAGAAACCTTGTTGTGCGAAATGCCGCAAGTCCCTGCACATAATCATTTCAAGGTTATACATTTGCGTGGTGGGCGTGCATAACGAGTAACCCAATCCCCGTTGTTCAAATATTGACCACTTGAATATCACAGAAGAGCATCAAAACAACCACAGGCAGGGGCGCTGCGGTGGTACAACGGTAAGAGCGCTGACTTTCAGTCAGCGTAGTTGTACTCCGAGGATCGGGGTCCGCGCCCCGGACCTGCCAATTCCGAGCATGGCCGGCGCCCCGTGGGAGCAGCAATTGGCGGCTGCTTCCGGGTGGGGGGAGGGGCTCGGAGAGAATCGTTGCGCATATAGCGGCCCCGGGCATGTTGGAATCACAGTCAGGCTTAGAGGAGTCGCGCTCTGACAAAGAGCGTGGCGACCAGTGGCGGCCGGCCTATAGAGGGCGCTGGGGCGCCGCCCCCCCTCCCCCACATACAAATTAAAAAAAAAGTTTTAAAAAAATTATTATTTTTTATTATTATTTTTTATTATTATTTTTTATTATTATTTTTTATTATTATTTTTTATTATTATTTAATTTTTTAGTAGCTTAAACATGTTATATGTTGGCCTTGCGTTGTCTAAAGTTTAATACATTACATATGCATGTTCAGGGGACTGCAGGGCGCCGGTAATGTTATGGTGAATCAGAGCACTCATTCATTTTCAGGCGAGCCCCCTGATTCTTCTGCCTGATTCGCGGCCAAAAAAGTAGCCCCCGGGCGCAGGCCTGTGCGCCCCGGACTATCCTACCCTTTTCTGATTAGTCCTCATGGTTTATGATATTATTGGATTGGATTTAAGGCATGTTTATCACGCCCAGCCGGCATCTAGCAGGATATCACTGCGAGTGCGCAAGTACTACGGATAGGTTCAGTCGGCTGCTACTCATTCATTCAAGTAGACCTAGACCAAGCGAGAGAGATAATTCGAAATGGCTTCTTCAAGTGGAACAGAAAGCAAAGAAAATTCGGTTATTTCTTTGCAAAAAGAACCTTTCTCAAGGCGTTCATTGGAAGAAAAGAAAAGAGAAAAGTAGTAGATTTTATTTCAGAAAATACATCGGAAGTGGACAGAAAAATATCCCACACATTCAAAACAATGCTTAATTCCAGTTGCGAACGTTACTGTTCATTCTGTCCATCACAGTAACGTTAGCTATACCCCTCTCTGTACATGATTCGGTGGATTTAGTAACTATTAAAATGCACAGGAAGTAACTCAATTAAACCCTTTGTTGTTATGATCGGGAAGAATTTTGCTAATCCAATTGTATAGGTTTATAGAAACCCGATTGTAAGGCTAACGTTATTTCTGTCCGTGACCAATCAGTAACGTTCGCGAGTATTACATTGCGAGATCCACTTTTATTTAACGCGGAAGTGATTCCCATCGTATTTGTGTGCCTGCGCTAAGATCGTAGATTCACGAATTTTGGAGCGGCGGGTGAGAGAAATTTCATTTTATTTCTCGAAATTAATGAATAAATATTCTGTCCACTAAAGTAACGATAGCGTCATGTAACGCACACCTCATTCAAGAAACGAAATTATGAAAACTACACATTATTTGAGGTGAAATGTGTGTTGAAATGACGAAAAGTTGGGATGCCCGTTGAATGCGTGTGTAAATGCATGTAAACATTGTGTACATTTGGCGAACCCGGAGATTCCCTGTGCTAACGTTAGACACTGTCCATGTAACATTAGCAAAAGCCCGTGTTTTCTGTGAAACCCAATCCATATGTTGATGAAGCACAAAAAAACTCATAAATATGTTGAAATGGTCATGTAATCATTTGCTGTATGTCTGTACATTCCATTATTTTAACATACAGTCAAGGATATTTAACTGTTTTGTTAAGTTAACTAAGTTCAGTCAATTCTGTCCACGTAACATTAGCAACATATCCAAAAATTTTAACCCCTTTATTAATCAAAATATGAGTGGGCCAGGTCTAAAAGTTGGTGGGAATCCTTTTTATTATAAAGCAAGACCAAATAAAACAGAAATGTTAGATTGCCTTGAGATTTTATCAGAAAAATTAATGGGATCAAATGTGCCCACTTTCTGTAGAGTTTGCCATTAGAAACAATCAGTGATGTCTTACTTGAAAAACTGTCCTCCACTGTTGCCAATTAAACTGTCTTATGCAACTGAGACACAAGGTGGCTTGTTTTTTCTGTTTAAAGTCAAAGTCAGATGTATTTGTTTTTTTTTAGAAATGCTAGCGCCCCAACCTATATTTAGATCACCAGCCGCCACTGGTGGCGACCTCCGCTCTACTACCGGCTGACGGGGTTGTGCAGCAGTGATTCTCTAGCGGTTGCTACACGGGGGGAATTGAATTAGAATAGGGGTTAAATTGGCTACTAAATTGGGAGAAAATGGGGAAAAAATCAGAAACAAAAAAATATAAATAAAAAAACAACCACAGGCAGGACAGACGTGGCCCACTAAAGCGCCGTGATTAAATTACCACCAGGCCGCCTGTGTGGACAACCGCCACTGTCCCAACGGAGATGGAATTGATGACTGCGTAAACCACAGTGGCCAGCCCTGTGCACGCTTTTATCAGTGCATCACTTACTCACTTATGCAGAGTCACTTACACGGATTGTAATATCTTTTTAAGATAATATCCAGCTGGGTATTTTACAGAGGCAACTGGGCCAAGCACCCGGTCAATTATATAACTGTTCTCCTTCAGGGGATTTGAATCAGAAACCAGTTTTTAATCTCTGTACTACAATCATGATGTCACTGCCTGTATTGAAGTGCACACATTTACACTCTAAATGTCTCACTGTCTGAATGGCTACATAACTGACTGACTGCTGGCCTGAATAACTGGTTGTCTGATTGACTGCCTGTCTGACTGACTGACTGACTGACTGCTGGCCTGAATAACTAACTATCTGATTAATTACTTGACTGAATGACTGGTGACTCTTTGTGTGTGTAATTATGTGCCTCAGTATTGTGACAAGCCTTCTACATCTGATTAAAAAATGAAGAATGCCATTACAGAAAAAATACAATCAGGGTTGCCAATTTTGGTTGGCTGGAGTGAGATTTTGGGATTACGGGCTGGTGGATGGGGGCGTGCTTGGGGGTAGGGAGGGGAGCTGGCAGCCCTATAAAGGTTTTGGGAGGAGATCTCTCACATCTAACCTCAGCATTCTAGTGGCCCGCTGCTATAATCATGTCACTCTGCTACGCGTGAGCAGAAATTTGATTGGTGCAAAATTACAGAGGGTGGTGCTGTCAAAGAGAGTGCCTCTGTAATGTTTATGAACCAATCTCAGTTGGCCATGCTGACAAAGAATCGACTTCGTTCTGTGAGCTGATAGATCATTTGTTTAAATGGGGAGTGGCTTTGTTTTTAGTCACGTTTTTATTTTTATTTGCCGTGATATGTGTTTGGGTAGTGTGAGAGCGTGAGAAGTGCCAGAATACATGTCTCACGCCAAAAGTGTATGAGTTGGCAACCCTGTTACAATTTTTAACAGAAGACTTATCTAAGCATTCATCCTGAACTTTGACTGTTTCTTTTTTCACGCTCTTTTGAGTGACTACATTTTTACAATTGCTACAATCACCAAACCACTTGATTAAATCAATACAACTAACAATTGCTATAATTTTGTTCTCTTTTCATCCTCTTTCTACTTGGTAACTACACTGAATAATTTTTTTGTAAGTACACCGCTTACACTCAATAAAGAAAATCCAACAACTTACCAAAAAAAAAACGTTTTCATGAAAGAAAATAAATGCTGTTATTGCCATTAACTTCTGGTAAAGAACTGTTAAAGACACGCACAGCTAATAAACAGACCAGTTTTACCATAACTCCACAACATACATGCTGGCACTGACTGCCTCCAGCAGAATGTTCTGGTCCAGTACTCAAAGAATTGGCCTGCTATTGTGCCCAGCAACCCACTGGGCCCTGGTGGTGCCCCAAATGCCAGGAGTAAAAACTGGCCTTGATGTAGGTTTCCGGACAGCACTGACCAAATGCTTAGTACACGCTCTAGTGCATCAGAACTCTATTATCAAAGGCATTAACGCAGCTCTGTGGGCCATTTGAAATGAATCTTTATTTAAGAAGGAAATACCACAGATATAGTGGATCTCTCATATGAGAGACCTGGCCGAAAAAGCAACGGGATAAACAGAAAGATTTGTGGGCAGGAAGGCTGCTGGCAGAGCAGCTGGGCTGTTGAGCGTGTGGCCAATTATTTTTTTCCTCTGGCATTCGTGTTGGAAAGCAGAGCGTGGATCAGCTGCGTATTTAACCGTTCATAATGGAAGCCCTCGCTATCGGACGCCACGCTCGCGTACGCACACATGCGCGAGGTGGCGTGAGCGCACGCCATGGCTTGCTCTCACGGAGTCCTGCATAGGAAGCTGATGGTAAAGGCTTGCTTTGCTGCAGGGAGCTGAAATTTATACACACACCACGGATGGGGAGAGAGAGAGAGCACGAGAGTGAATGAGTAAGAGAGAGAGAAAGAGAAAGAAACATGGATGTTGCATGTCTGACTAAATAATAAGCATTCAGACTTATATGTGTATGTGGCATACATTCCACCATCTGAATCCCTGTACTAAACAGAGGACTTTGTCCTCTAGGTATCCACAAGAACCTCTGTAACTTCCAGGCCCAGGGGAGGGTGTTGAAATGTAGTCCAAGTCCAGCTGTCTCTCGTTTTCATGTTTGCTAATTTGAATGTGTTTTATTGTATCAAGCTTTTATCTTTTGTTTTTCATACACTGGCATATCTTTTATAGGACATGGAAGCAAATTAAGCATTTGTCAGGGCCCTCCTGCTGCTCTTTTTAATAAGATTATCAAATTATCCAGTCGGTCACCGTGGAGACGCATTCATAACCAGTGAAAAGCATAGCCTTGCACGCTACCAATTACTTCACACTGGAAGAAGTTGAACTACAGCAAAGCTACCCTAGGGAGAAATCTAGTTTGGTTAACTAAAGCTACTTAGAAAAAGTAGTTAAAACTACTGATCAAATTGAAAATGTACATGTGATATGGAATTATAACAAAATATAATACAAAAAAGTCACATGCCAGCAAAACATGCCATTAAATTGAGTTTATTGCAAAAAGTGGCCGCTTGTTCACAGGTCATATATAAACCAAAAAAATTAAAACCCCACTATTCATGGGAAAGTGCAAAGAATGTCAGCTTTGGTTTTATATACAATGTCCATCAGTCAGACACCTGCCTTCCAGAAACTAGAGTCCAGGTGGGGGTATTGCACCAAGCAGTATTACTCAGTTAGCCAGGTAACTTTTAAAATAGCATGCAACAACTTCTCTGAACATTTGTTAATAAATAGCAATAATCAATACTTATGACTAACTGACACCTAATATATTCAAGTTTAGTTTTACAAATTCAGATTCAAAACATTAAAAACTATAGCCAAATATTTTTCACAGGTGAGCTGACAATCCAGCTTCCTGGAATACCCCTGAGACCTAAACCTGTCCTAAACAAAACAATCCCATCTGGGTTTTTCACAAGGACAAAATTGTAGTCGTAGTTGCAAGTTGTAGTTTCAGTAGTTAACTACACAAAAAATGACAAAAAAGTAATTGAATTACTTGAATCACTATGCAAATATTAATGTAGTTGCACTACCAGCAAGCTACTGCAAAATGTAGTTAAACTACTACTCCCCAACACTGTTCATAACATATACTCGGGAATGACTGACATAACATATACTCGGGAATGACTGATCTCTGCGGCAACAAAGTTACCATCACTCTTCACCGAAGTTTGAGTGGCTTGATATAAGGACTGCAGGCAATCCTCAAAAGGCCACCAGGGAAAAGTGAGGCACACTCGAGTGAGGCAACGACTGAAGAGGCTGAGTGGGTTTGGTGCTCCATTCCGACTGGACAGAGACTGTACGTGTATGTAAAAAAGTCGCGGAGGCGGAGTTTGTTTATATGTCAACAAAGCTTGGAGTAAAACAGCTGTGATCAGAGAGACGCATTACTCTGCGGACATGGAGTTGCTTGCCTTGTCTTTTAGACCCAAATATCTATTGCTTTAAGCACGACACTGCTGCTCTTCAGCTTCTGCTTATAGCGACACACTGCTGCTCTTCAGTTTCTGCTTTAAGCACCACACTGCTGCTCTTCAGTTTCTGCTTAAAGCACCACACTGCTGCTCCTCAGTTTCTGCTTAAAGCACCACACTGCTGCTCTTCAGTTTCTGCTTAAAGCACCACACTGCTGCTCTTCTGTTTCTGCTTTAAGCACCACACTGCTGCTCTTCAGTTTCTGCTTAAAGCACCACACTGCTGCTCTTCAGTTTCTGCTTAAAGCACCACACTGCTGCTCTTCTGCTTCTGCTTAAAGCACCACACTGCTGCTCTTCAGTTTCTGATTAAAGCACCACACTGCTGCTCTTCAGCTTCTGCTTATAGCACCACACTGCTGCTCCTCAGTTTCTGCTTAAAGCACCACACTGCTGCTCTTCAGTTTCTGCTTAAAGCACCACACTGCTGCTCTTCTGTTTCTGCTTTAAGCACCACACTGCTGCTCTTCAGCTTCTGCTTTAAGCACCACACTGCTGCTCTTCAGTTTCTGCTTAAAGCACCACACTGCTGCTCTTCAGTTTCTGCTTAAAGCACCACACTGCTGCTCTTCAGTTTCTGCTTAAAGCACCACACTGCTGCTCTTCTGTTTCTGCTTTAAGCACCACACTGCTGCTCTTCAGTTTCTGCTTAAAGCACCACACTGCTGCTCTTCAGCTTCTGCTTAAAGCACCACACTGCTGCTCTTCTGCTTCTGCTTAAAGCACCACACTGCTGCTCTTCAGTTTCTGCTTAAAGCACCACACTGCTGCTCTTCAGTTTCTGCTTAAAGCACCACACTGCTGCTCATCAGCCTTTTGCTTAAAGCTGGATATTTCCCTCAGATCTGGAGTCAAGGACTAATGACACCAGGGTAGCATCTGTGCTCAGTATTCTGGGGGAAAGCCTTCTGCAGTGTACCGAATGCCTGGATGCTGGCCTTCCTTATCAAATACAACATCTTGAGTAAGAGTCAGATTAGCTTTCTTCCCAATTGCTGTATATGCCTTACAATATTTACAATCCATACACCTGAATAAGCAAACATATGTACTGAATAATAAATATAGAAAAATATCTGCTTGCTTTGTAGATTAAAAAAAACATTTCATTCAGTTTGGCATGAAGTACTATTTCTCACACTTCTTCGAAGTTGTCTAGGGGGTAAATGTATGATGTCATAAAATAAATGTATTCAGAAAAGAAATGCAGTGTAAAAATTGTAAATAAAAGAAGAGGATTCTTGGGCTTGGTTTGAGACAGGGCTCTAGTCTGAGTCCAACACACTTCAGCATCTATGTGAATGCCCACAGATAAGATCCTGGATCTTTCAGAGCAGTGCTGTCAGACATGGGCCCTGACACTGAATAATGAATAAAACAGTCATGCTATTCCAAAAGAAAGTCAGAAGGTAATGATATTCTAGAGCACACCACTATTTAAACCTACCTGGGTGTGACTATCAGTGCCTGGCAATAAATGCACTGAGAGAGAAGGCATGCAGGTCTTTTTACACCATAAATAGGAAACTATAATTTAACCCCCTCCATTACAATTTATTTAAAAGTATTTAGAAAGTGTAAAATAATTTAAATGTAATGATTGCTCTCTCTGGCAGTGAAGTGCGGGCTCCCATCTTCAACCAGGATTACACTAAATTACAAAAACACCCTATAAACATACAAAATATGAAATTTTGGAAAATATTTTTAAATTACAAAGAAAAACTCAAAACAACACATGCAGGGAAGAATTAAGCTTATATCTAACGAGTTTTAACATTCAAAAATGGAAATTAAAATTCTTGGCTCACTTGAAACACAGTTTCTAAAGTCACTGCACACTCAAACCGTCTCACCCTCAAACCGGCTCACACTCAAACCTCCTCACACTCAAACCACCTCACACTCAAACCACCTCACACTCACACTCAAACCGCCTCACACTCAAACCACCTCACACTCAAACCGCCTCACACTCAAACCGCCTCACACTCAAACCGCCTCACACTCAAACCGCCTCACACTCAAACCACATCACACTCAAACCAACTCACACTCAAACCACATCACACTCAAACCGCCTCACACTCAAACCACATCACACTCGAACCACCTCACAATCAAACCACCTCATCCTCAAACCGCCTAACCCTCAAACCACCTCACACTCAAACCACATCACACTCAAACCGCCACACATTCAAACCACATCACACTCGAACCACCTCACAATCAAACCACCTCATCCTCAAACCGCCTAACCCTCAAACCACCTCACACTCAAACCACATCACACTCAAACCGCCTCACACTCAAACCACATCACACTCGAACCACCTCACAATCAAACCACCTCATCCTCAAACCGCCTCACACTCAAACCGCCTCACACTCAAACCACATCACACTCGAACCACCTCACAATCAAACCACCTCATCCTCAAACCGCCTAACCCTCAAACCACCTCACACTCAAACCCCCTCCCACTCAAACCACCTCACACTCAAACCACATCACACTCAAACCGCCACACACTCAAACCACATCACACTCGAACCACCTCACAATCAAACCACCTCATCCTCAAACCGCCTAACCCTCAAACCACCTCACACTCAAACCGCCTCACACTCAAACCACATCACACTCGAACCACCTCACAATCAAACCACCTCATCCTCAAACCGCCTAACCCTCAAACCACCTCACACTCAAACCACATCACACTCAAACCGCCACACACTCAAACCACATCACACTCGAACCACCTCACAATCAAACCACCTCATCCTCAAACCGCCTAACCCTCAAACCACCTCACACTCAAACCACATCACACTCAAACCGCCTCACACTCAAACCACATCACACTCAAACCGCCTCACACTCAAACCACATCACACTCGAACCACCTCACAATCAAACCACCTCATCCTCAAACCGCCTAACCCTCAAACCACCTCACACTCAAACCCCCTCCCACTCAAACCGCCTAACCCTCAAACCACCTCACACTCAAACCACCACACACTCAAACCGGCTCACACTCAAACCACCACACACTCAAACCACCTCAAGTAGGAAATGCCTTCGATATCTCTCTCTCTTTCTCGCTCTCTCGGAAATGCCTTCAACCCTCTCTGTCTCTCTCTCCTGTAATTTTTCCATCCAAATTAGCTACACGATCCTGCAAATAAGATTAGTCACATTTAATAGCCAGAGGATCTTCCTGTAACAATGGAACCATTAATATCTCAGCCAGCGTCATCGATTATCCCCTGGTTCTCACCATTTGCCTGGGTTCAGTCTCTGAGTTTAATGTGCCATTACAAATGGCTGGCTGATTAATGGAAACACGGCCTGCGGGGGGGGATATCACAGACTCTCAGGGAAAACGACATCATTTCCCCTCCTCAGCAGGGAGGCGACATCATTTCCTCCCAGAAGCCTCTGCCGTGTCTGATGGGTGTTTTCGCTTGGAAACATGCACGGATGTTCTGCATGCTATTCAGCTCCATGTGCCCCAAATCTGACGCGCTTAAAATGTCCTTTCGATGGAAAGTGCAACTTGCGCTTGGCAAAATTTTACCCTTTACCACATACCCTTTTTTATACTGCAAATGAGCATGTTCATAAATAATGGGCTGTTTCCCTTTGATTTATTTTTGTTTTTACAGCAGGGACAATTTAGCACAAAAGTTGCCTGATTACCTAGGCGACGTAAAAGTGCAGGAGAGGGGAATTTGCAAGTGCAGTGGGTGACTGTTTATGGAAAGTAATTTTAAAGAAGAATGCTCCACTTTCCGTGCACAGGCGTTAGATCACAGTCGGGAGAAATCTGAATGATGCACTATAATCTGGGAGGGGGGTAAAATATGCAGGATTAAACTGTACACAGCACAGAAAGCAGGCAGGAGCTGAACCGCAGATCAGTGCATAGAATACACGATGCTTTACTGCGGTTCTGAACTATACACAAGCTGTGCTCTAGCAAAGCTCTGACATTCAGTTTCACCTGCTCTTAGCATAGGTGGGCGTAACTGAGGCGCTCCCCTTTTTGGTTACAGAGCTATATAAAACTGAATTTATGTCTTCTGTGAAAGCTCAGAAGATTGCTGTGGGCCTCGGAGTGAAACTGAGCAGTGCTTCTCCACTTAGGTGTGAGAGATTTGGACAGGGAGCTTTTCTTCCTTTAATAAAAGTGGAAGAAGACACAAAAGGAAGAAGACCCCAAACTCTGAGATACCGCATTAACTTTGGGTTTATATTTGGGATGAAGGGGACTGCTTCTTTAAAGCTGCGGATTCGCAATTTTAAAACAAACACACACACACACACAAACATGCATGAATACACTTACACTTTTCAGCTCTTCTGGCAGGTTCTGCTAGATTTCAAGGGCTTCTGAAAGGTTCCTCAGGGTGAAACACTTGGAAATTATTAGCTTGTTGTTTTCTAAAATATTTTTTCCTGGGGTGTGGAGAGGTGGCTCACTTCCACTTTTCAAGTCCAATCTCTGCTGACCAAGCTTTTTTACAGTTGGGGCTTTTTTACAGGTTACCGCGACGATGATTCCTGCACGGTAAAGTACGGTTGCCATGGTGCTAAGAAGATCCTTTCCTTTTATAATGTCCCGCCACCTTTTTCCCAATTTGGAATGCCTCATCACAACCTCCACTGTTGATTTTGGAGAGCGCTCGCTCACATCATGTTAGCTAGTGCTTCTTTTCACACCATAGCCGTCGGGCTCGCACAGACAGGAGTGGGAGGAGTATGCTCAACAGGTGGACTTGCGAGCACCTGATCAACCAGCAAGAGGCACTGGGGCATGGTAAGACACAATGATCCCAGCCTGAAATCCTCCCTCACTGGGCGACGCAGAGCCAATTGTGTGTTGCCCTGCGGGGCTGTCAGCTACAGTCAGCATTGGCACGGTCTGCCTTAACAGATACTAGACCACGGGGCCCATCCACACACTAGAACAGAGCCTTAACAGATACTAGACCACGGGGCCCATCCACACACTAGAACAGAGCCTTAACAGATACTAGACCACGGGGCCCATCCACACACTAGAACAGAGCCTTAACAGATACTAGACCACGGGGCCCATCCACACACTAGAACAGAGCCTTAACAGATACTAGACCACGGGGCCCATCCACACACTAGAACAGAGCCTTCATAGATACCAGACCACGGGGCCCATCCACACACTAGAACAGAGCCTTAACAGATACTAGACCACGGGGCCCATCCACACACTAGAACAAGAGTCTTCACAGATACTAGACCACGGGGCCCATCCACACACTAGAACAAGAGTCTTAACAGATACTAGACCACGGGGCCCATCCACACACTAGAACAGAGCCTTAACAGATACTAGACCACGGGGCCCATCCACACACTAGAACAAGAGTCTTCACAGATACTAGACCACGGGGCCCATCCACACACTAGAACAAGAGTCTTCACAGATACTAGACCACGGGGCCCATCCACACACTAGAACAGAGCCTTAACAGATACTAGACCACGGGGCCCATCCACACACTAGAACAAGAGTCTTCACAGATACCAGGCCGTGCGTACACTTATGTTGTGGATCTGCCCTGGAGTAAGTTCACATTTCCCTAGAGAAGATTTTTGAGTAGAAGCATTTAGAGACAATGTTAGTAGAGTGGCAGAAATCTATTTCTCATCTGAAAGGGGGGGGGGGGGGGTTTCCATTGGACCGAGTGTTTTCAGAGTCAACAAGGCATAGGAACAAAGTGGAGAAATTGAGCCACATTGCCACGTAGCATACGACTAGAAAAATGAATGAACTGCAGCAGAACGCTGATATTTCTGTCCAGCAGGCCTCCGCTCTCAGAGTGGGCATGATTTACACCACCGCATCGAGCCGGGCAGTCTCGCCCAGCCGACGGAATCTAGCACCACTTTAAAATGATTTTATACGGCACAGAACAAAACATTATGCAAATTATGCCTGCAGAGCTTTCCTGCAGTGGGTTAGTGGGGGTGTTAGTGTGATGCTGATGCCTGACTGATGTCGTTGAACATCAAAACCCACAATGCCGCAGACACACCGATCTGCCCTTTCACGCAGTCGTCTCAAGCCCGGTTTCAATCTAACCACAGTGTGGCTTGTGGTTTTGTCCCGTGTTATCCACTAAATTTCATCTAACATTTTGCATTTTATTTTTAATAAGTATTATGTGCAGCGTGTTTCCAGATACAGGCAACTTACAAACTGAAATAGCATACGCATTTAAAAACTTAACAATAAATAAAAACTAAAATCAAACGAAAATAAAAAAACGACTGTACACACTGTTGCTAGTCTGAATAAATGTCAAATGTATGCTGGTATATCTATATTCAGTGTCCGAGTCGCAATGAGGTCTGGTATGATGGCTGTATTTTCACTCTATCATTGATGTACCTGGCAGTTTGAGCACTGCCGTGTTATTCACACTGTAAGTGGAGGAGAATAGTCCTTCCTGCGATGTTGTCTGCTCTGCTGAATGTCTGCAGATGGTGTCGTGTTTATGTGGAGTCTGAGCCTGGAGGGGGACTGTACAACTGGCCCTGGGCAAAATGCAGTTTTCAGATTGACAAACTGTATTAGTGCTTTTCAGATACAGGTTAGTCTTTGTTCTTTTACCTCCCCAGTTTTGTGTGTGTGTGTGTGTGTGCTGTACTGTACTGTCCTGTGCTCTGTGTGTGTGTGTGTGTGTGAGAAAGAGAAAGAGAGAGATCTCTGAGGACCAACACACAAAACTGCCTTCTTCGCGAAAACACAGATGAGCTGCCGCCTCTGTATCAAGCAGTCATTTGCCTAAATAAGTTGAATAATTGATGACTGCTTGGTTGGATGTTTACCACTGCTCTTTGGGAGAGAATCCCAAAGCTTCTTAAAACAGTAGGCATTCTTCCTTTCGATTTGTTATGACAAACAAATTAAATGATCTGTCATTCACACACAGAAAGCATCTTACAGCCCCTGTTGAAGAAAGAGGGAGATAAACCTTCACCATGTCCTTCTACCTTTTATTGTAAACGCTCAACTTTTTCTAAATGTTCCGCTGCAGTGTTGAATGTCAGCTCCCCGGTGTCCCTAATGAGAACATCTTCACACACCTTCTGAATGAGTGACCTTTAGAGTTTCAGTCAACATTTGTCCTGAACATTTAACAAAATAAATACACAATTCACTTTTTCTCTTCAAATACATAGTAATAGGCAATTTTCTCAAAATAAACTCAGCAGTGTGTGTGAACGACCAGCTCAATTGTGAGCAAACACGCTTTCTGTATTCTCCTCAAGAATAGGAGGGAGATTTTCTAAAGACAGGCAGGCAACATCCCCACAGAACCAAAACTATTAAATAAGCAGCCACACAAGCATTTAGCATTTATTAGTTTCTCCTCCAGAACAATATCACAAACACACATTTTGCATAAAGCATCTCTGCTTCCTGGAGCTACCACTGACACAACTCTCATAAATTGGTATTGTCCATTTCTGGTATCAATGCATTGCATTGTGGGAATGATTCAGTCATTCCTTGCTGACTAAATATAATTAAAAAATATACCATAATCCAACTGAACCAAAAAAAATAATATTTAAATTAAATCAATAATAATTGATTTACATTGATTTTAAATTAACTTCACCAGTCAAAATATTGACTGCTATTGAAGTTTAGTGAGTCAAACAAGACAATGCCTTGATTCTGCCCTGATGCAGTGCTTGGTGCTCAGAGAGTATTCCGGATAATGTGGTGCGCCTGGCCTGTCGCAGACATCAGTACAAGTAGTATGACCTGGGAGCTTTTCAGGGGTGAGGTGTCCAATCAGGACCTTTACTTCCTCTCTCTCTCTCTTTTTCTCTGAAGGCCGCAGCATGACAGAAATATGGAAATGCAAAGACTTGGATAATGCACTTTTATGATTTTATGAATATGGTTCAGCTTTCAACGTACTAACATATTTTGTGTCTGTGTGTTTGTCGGTGAGACATTTCTCATTAATCTCAGACATGACACGAAGACACAAAGTCCCACAATAACATGTAATAAACTTCCCACAATACACCACAATAAAATTCCCACGGTCACACCACTAACTGTACGTGGTTGGCCTAGGGAGTTTATTACAAGCTTATTACAAGCACTGCAAATGATTTTGGGCTCTGGTGATCATTACAATCTATAGTATCAACTTTTTCTTTCATGTGAAAATAGCTGAGTGCATGGATCATGCCTTCCTTTCTTTATCGCCGCGTTTTTTATTCTTTTTGTCTTATACCGGTAATCTATCGGATTTTTCTGTGTTTCGCTACGGGTTTTGCATTCGCCTCTGTGATTAGTGAGTTCACCTGTCATGCATTTCCGGTCACGACTTATACCCCGCTTCCTCCTTTTCTCATCGCTTCCATGTTATTTCACGTAACATTCGAGCTGGTTAAAGGTATAGAAAGTTGTGCTGCTATCGACCGCTTTGCTTCTCAACGCGGGACTTGTTAGCAGTACAATTTAGCAAAAGCAAAGTGAGCTTTTTCGCTCTTATTTCAGAGCAGAGGTTTTCGTTTCTTTGTTTTCCACTCATACCTACGAGTGCTCTCAAACTAAGTTTTCTCCTTCCTTTCTTTTTGTTCGCTCCACAAACGGGAGTTAGATAAGCGTGACTGCTTATTTCTTTTGTTTTGCATGGATATCGAGTTCCTCGTTTTTATCGCGAGGTTATTTGTGTTCTCCTTATTTTCCCCCGTCCACTACGGATTATTGTCCGTTTCAGTGGTGTTCATTTGAACACTTTAAGATTCCGCATCTATCGCATCTGGACCTCAATGACATTTCTCCAACTCCAAATTTAATGCAATATAAATGCCATATTTTTCTTTGACAAAATTACGTTTTTTAACACAGTTAATTTAGGTTATTCCTGAATAAACACTAACATTTGCAATTAATTGTGAGTGGAATAAGAGAACAAACATGGTCTGTTCGTAAGCGTTAATGCTTGCAGGAGCAGAACTGTGATCCTACATCTGCCTGTGTCTTTTAATAACCTAATTCTAATAATACTAACATCCAACTTATTCAGTACAAGGTAATTCATAGAGCACATATCAGACAGCACAGAATGTGCAAAATGTGACTCTATTCACCTGCACAACACTTCAGGAAACAAATTAACTGACAAACTGTCTCTTCTTCTGGGCTGCCCCATCCCACTATCTCCTTCTTTATGTCTACTGGGAGATCTGTGAATGATCAATCTTCCCAACCATAACTCCAGGATTCTATTGAACGCCATCATGATTGCCAAGAAACTATCCTCTAAAAGTGGAATTAAGCAAAGACAAAACAAACATGACACAAGCCTAAATCGTTTCACCAAATACATATCAATGGTACAACAGACCGCCGTTATCACAAACCAAACTCCTCAATTTGAGAAAAATCTGAACCCCATCCATAAACTCATTACATTCATAACCACACTACCTACCTACCAGTCACCCAAACACACATACAAGAATAAGCAATTTGACAAAATTCAGAACCCTGTGATTGTAACATCTCATCTGCTCTAATTCTACCTCTTATACATATACACAAACATAGTAACTCACACAAAACCGCACTCATCTATGTATGCGCACAAACACGCACACACAAAACAAATAAATGTTGTCTCTCCTCAGTCCGAGTTCATACTGTTTGTATCTATTTGTTTGTCTGTCTTCCTGTCCTCCTCAACTGATATGTCTTGTTAGGCAGTTTTGTCGGTTTGTATGTCTTGTCTGTCTGTGTCTATCTTGCCTGGAAATAATTCATGATGAATGTATTGTAAAATGGGGTGATGAGACACTGAGGTGAGGGATGGTGATATGGGTGTTTGGAGTGGCTTCACCATGTAGAATCAAATCTTTGACTATAGTAAGAAAATATGGGGGGTTCAACTACAGACCAATCAGCTCCAACCCCAACATCGGACACCTCGTGGGTCCCGCCCCAATGTTCAAGACTTCTTTGCAAATCTGTTGTAGGTACAGAGTACACTTGTTCTGTTGGGACATCCTGAATAGTTAAGGGGGGGGCATTATTTGTGGGATGATGATGGCTGGGATGCCAAATATTTGTTATGTTCCCTTTATCCCCTCAAAGACAACTTACACCCACAAGAATTTTCAAGCATCATTTTTAAATAGATTTGATACCACAATCCACTTCAAACTCTGAGGGGGGAAACATCCTACAACCTGGCAACATGCAAAAAAGACAGAGAAACAAAGAAAGTTAAAGTAATGCAGATTAGCTGACGTGCTACTGCCCTTGACTGGGGCAAGTGGTAGGGAGACAGTGAGGAGATATGCTATAAGGCTTCGTGCGAGAACACTGCAGAGAATGCGTGAAATGCAAGCTTGATTGGGTTGCCAGATGACCCTCACTATTGTATGCATAAAATCTCCACCAACAGCATGCACAAACAGCACACAGAGCTCAAGGCAAACTGAAATAAGAAAGCATGCTGCGAATATGAAAGTAAAAAAATACCCACCACAGTGCATGCTGGGAAATACACAGGAATGCTGGTCTGCCGGGAATGAAGCAGAACAGCAAAGCTGCCCTTTGGTTCAAATCTCAACACAAGGCAACACAGTTCCACACAGTCTGTGTTATGTTCTCTGAGCAAATTGAAATACTCAACAAGAAACTTCTAAAGTTAATATCCATTAACTTCTAAAGTTAAGTTCCATTTGTCAGTGACTGCTCTCTACCTTACATTTCTTAATTATTAATTATCATTATGTTTCTGTTACCATCCATTCCACATTTACTTTACACCGGGCTGGTCAGCAGAGGATGGGCTCACTCTCTGTAGTCAAGTTCCTCATGAGATTTCTTCCCATTGGGGAGTTTCTTTCTCATCACCGTTTGAGTGTTTTTTTTAGCACTGGAGAGTGTCAGGGGTAGCGTATGGAACGAAGGAACAAACGCGACAGTGGGGATTTTTAAAGTACTCAAAACTGAACACCACAAAAGCGAGGGGGAAACCCGCAAACAGGCAATAAACAACAAGAGGAGAAATAATAGAGAATCCGCTACCAAACTCAAAGCGACCCGTTTAGGGTGAAAAACTCTAAATCTAGAGATTAAGACAAGACAATACAAAAAAAGACCTCAAGCTCACAAAGTGCGAGTCACCATCACACCATCACACCATCAAGAAGAAAACAAGACGGCGAGACAGGTCTGTCTAGGACAGGGAGACAGAGAGGTTACCCAAAGAGACAAACAAAGGGTAGAGAGTAGAAGTATCTAGCTAACTCTATGACACCCAAAACAAGTCCCGTGTAACGACAACAAGTTGAAGTCAAACGGTCGTAACAAACTGTCAGTCCTATACCGTGGATTTTACCGGCTTTCCTTGCCAAATCAATGGCAATATGAAAGCGTCAAACAAAGACGGAAGCCAGTTCTGCATTAAACTGGGTGTTGAGTTATTTTTTTACTTGTGGCTAAAGTTGCTTACAGAGTGTTGAAAACAGAGAACAGACTCAAAAGACAACTGCTGCAGGGACTACCTATGCGGACCAGAGGCGTCATTTGGGGGTGGCAGGGGATTGCAATTGTCATCCCCTAGCTTCTTGGTTGAGTTGGTGAGAATCCTAGGCCTATATAAAAAAAGTTTTTTTGACATATTTTATTCCTCTGCGTGCCCTCATAATAAACGCCCACTGTATCTATAATCGCTGATCTAAAATGAGATTAAATTGGAAAAAACGTTTATAGCGCAGATCAGATTCAGGCAAAAAAGGGGATTATTTCATGCAGCCAGCTTGAAATAATCCCCTTTTTGCCTGAATCTGATCTGCGCTATAAACGTTTTTCCAATTGAATCTCATTTTAGATCAGCGATTATAGATATAGTGGGCGTTTATTATGCCCGAGACGAGTGATTCTGAACGACAGCGAGCGCGCGAGTACGTGAAGGAGGCCGCCAAGTGAGGAGGTGCAGCTAGCTAGGACTCAAAGAGGTAGCGTAAGTAAGTTAACTTAATAGTTAGTCTGGTTAATTGAAAAATGAAACAAACAAACAAACAGCTAAAAATACAAATGTTTTTTAAAGAAAACTAAATAACATACACATGACGAGTAAAATTCAGCATTATCAACTACTGAAGCCAACACTGCAGCAGCAACTGTGGATTCCGACACTACTACTAGCATGGACATTAGCACTGCTAATAGAAGCGTGTGAGACATTGGCAAGACAAAAAATGACCCCCCTCTCCAAATGGAAGACGTTTTTCAGCACAAGCGTATAAGATTCACGAATGGATTGAGTCTTACATGTCATCAGACTCTGTGTATTTCTTTCCTTGCTGCTGGTGACACAACCGGACTCAAATTTTCATTGATAAGAGTTCACATGCTGAAAGAATGTGCAGCTCAAATTTAGAGAACACTTGGCGAGTAGAAGTGGCTTCTACTAATATTTGATATAAGGTGTTGACGCAGTTGACTTTTTAAAAGTCAATTTTTATTGTATTGAAGCAGCCCCGTTTATGTGCTTGCTCTGTGGATTTCGCCGATATATTGCGTTTGGTGCGTCTACTGTTTGTGTATATGAAGTGTATGTGTGTGTCAGAGCCGTGAGTGAAATTTGCACCGGGGCCGACGTGTCATATAGGCTAGCTACGCCGGTGATGATAGTATGGGTTAGGGATTATTGACTTTTTTATTTTCATCGTTTTTGCCACGAACTCGTTTTTTCTGAAATGACGCCTTTGATGCGGACGTCTCCTAAGGGTCTGCTTCGGGACCGCCATGATGTCATTTAGGTCCATGCGGCCCTGTGGATGCCCGTGCGCATCCTATTTTTGGTGACTATGAAATGGCCTCAAAGGCATCACAGCCCCCGACTGACCTGGCTGACAGACACGTTAACCTCAGGGATGTGACGGCCGTTGATGACAAGCAAACCATTTTCATTGCGGTGGACGTGGCACAATCAGCTGATTTTTCCGGAACGTTGCTGGCTCTGAGAGCAGCACTGATGAAGCCTGATAAACAGCCGAACCGCGGTTCTTCATTTAGAAATGCCACGCAAAGGACTTCTCACGGTGAGCACCCACAGTACACCTGGCCTTGAGCTGCTGTTTGATTAACCACTAGCGAAAGCAGGGCGACTTTTCCATTCTCTCCGGACAGGAACGGCGAGTCGCTGGCGGAAAAACGACCTGTGCCTTTCAGGCTTGGAGGTATTCGATGTTATCTGAAAAGCTGGCGGGCGACGCCTGCAAAGAACTGGGATTCCAGCGTACAGAAGTAAAGCTTATTTCACTTAATCTTCATACATATTCAAGTTAGAGGTTGTGAGAAGGACAGCACATCCACGTGCCTGTGTGTGTGTGTGTGTGTGTGTGTGTGCAGACATGGGTGCATGTGGGTGTGTGTATGCATGTGCACAATATGTGTATGCAAGTGTGTTTGTTAGAGAGATTGCGTACAGTATTATGCATAGGAGCATGTGTGTGTAAGTGTGGGTGTCGTGCGTGTATTATGCGTGGTTGTGAATTTCCTGTGTAAGTGCATGTATGTGTGTGCACGTCTGTGTGGTGTGCGATTGTGTTTATTGTTGTGTGGAGGTATGCGTGTGCTTGTGAGTGTGTTTGTGTATGACTGGTGGTGTCATAACTGTTAATTTGCCTTGCTGGGAACACTGTGCAATGGGATATATTTCTCCCTTCAGGAGACCTGGAGAAAGGTCACTTTGTCAGATGATGTAGTGTTCATGTCCTGTTTCCTTTTCTTCATCACCCCCAAAACAGGGTACGCCTTAAAAACAACCCTTTTCAAGGTGGACTGTGATGAAGGGTCTTTCAAAAAAACGGTATTTTTAGCATTTATCTCTGGTTGTCCTGTGCAACTGGCCTACAGAACCCAAAAGGGACAAGTTTTTTTCTTCTTTATCATCTCACCGAAAAACCAAATTAGCATTTTGAAACAACAGTAAAATAGTCTCCTGTCAGAGTAGGACTTTTGCATATTACTGAGCGATAAATAGTCACATTAGCATATCAACCAGCAGGCAATTTTACCAAACACACTAATGAGGCCTTCTTTCTTGTGGTATAACCTGCAACGTGTAAGCAGGGGGGAGCCCAGTGAGGTAGGCATGGGGGGGTATCGATTGAGATAGTGGGACGTGGGGGAGGATACAACCCCCTCATGTCAGCAGACCCCCGTAATCTCCGCCTATACCAGCCATACAGTCAAGCCGGAAAGTCTGCACACCCCTTTCACCTTCTCTACATTTTATTACGTTACAGACATATTCTACAATAGATTGAGTTCATTTTTTGTCTCAAAATTCTACACAAAATAGCCCATAATGACAAAGTGAAAACAGGTTTTTAGACATTTGTGCTAATTTATTACAAATCAAAATGTAAAATATCATATGTACACAAGTATGCACACCCTTTGATATGACACCCAAAA
The DNA here is from genome assembly GCA_022702515.1 of Ilyophis sp. 1 JC-2022. Taxonomy (NCBI): domain Eukaryota; kingdom Metazoa; phylum Chordata; class Actinopteri; order Anguilliformes; family Synaphobranchidae; genus Ilyophis; species Ilyophis sp. 1 JC-2022. The sequence continues at coordinate 11,360,310 of CM040402.1, forward strand.
GTGAGCTGAGGTGCATTTTGTTTCCACTGATACTGCTTGAGATGTTTCTACAACTTAATTGGAGTCCACCTGTGATAAATTCAATTGATTGGACATGATTGGGGATTGCCAACACCTGCCTATATAAGGTCCCACAGTTAACAGTGCATGTCAGAGCAAACTCCAAGCCATGGGGTCAAAGGAATCTGCAGACCTCAGAAACAGGATTGTGTCAAGGCATAGATCTGGAGAAGGGTACAGAAAAATCTCTGCAACTTTATGGGTCCCAAAGAGCACAGTGGCCACCATCATTCATAAATGGAAGAAGTTTGGAACCACTAAGAATCTTCCTAGCTCTGGCCGTCCGACCAAACTGAGCAATCGGGGAAGACGGGCCTTAGCCAGGGAGGTGAGCAGAAACCCAAGGGTCACTCTGACAGAGCTCCAGCGTATCCTTGTGGAGATGGGAGAACCTTTCAGAAGATCAACCATCCAGGCAGCACTCCACCAATCAGGCCTTTATGGTAGAGTGGCCAGACGGAAGCCCCTCCTTAGTAAAAGGCACATCACAGCCCGCTTGGAGTTTGCCAAAAGGCACCTAGAAGACTCTCAAACCATGAGAATCAAGATTCTCTGGTCTGATGAAACCAAAATGTAAGATTTTGGCCTGAATACCAAGCGTCACGTCTGGAGAAAACCAGGCGTCGCTCATCACCTGGCTAATACCATCCCTACAGTGAAGCATGGTGGTGGCAGCATCATGATGTGGGGATGCTTTTCAGCAGCGGGAACGGGGCGACTAGTCCTGATTGAGGAAAAGATTAATACAGCTAAGTACACTGAGATCCTTGAAGAAAACCTGCTCCAGAGCGCTCTGGACCTCAGACTGGGGTGAAGGTTTACCTTCCAACATGACAATGACCTGAAGCACACAGCCAAGAGAACAAAGGAGTGGCTTTGGAGAAAGTCTGTGCATGTCCTTGAGTGGCCCAGCCAGAGCCCAGACCTGAATCCAATTGAACATCTGTGGAAAGACCTGAAAATGGCTGTGTACCGAAGCTCCCCATCCAACCTGACGGAGCTTGCAAGGATATGCCAAGAGAAATGGGCAAAAATGTCCAGAAACAAGTGTGCCAAGCTCGTAGCTTCTTTCCCAAGATGCCTTGAAGCTGTAATCGCTGCCAAAGGTACAGCAACCAAGTATTAGGCTAAAGGTGTGTACAGATATGTAACCCCTAAATAACCTATTTTTGTCAGTAAAATAAAATTGCATATTTTCTAAAAACCTGTTTTCACTTCATCATTATTGGCTATTGTGTGTAGATGTTTGAGGCAAAAAATGAACTCAATCTATTGTGGTATAAGTCTGTGACGTAATAAAACGTGGAGAAGGTGAAAGGGGTGTGCAGACTTTCCAGCTTGACTGTACCTCTGCTTATTAAAAAAAAAAACAATATCCCCTAATCCAGTGATTCTCAAGTTTGGATCTGGGGCGCCCCTGTGTATGTTGGTTTTCGTACCAACGACAATTGCAATCCCAGAATTTTAGCTGTAAATCTTTCTTGAGAACCACTGCTTCCTAATAAAACATAATAACGCCTCCATACACACTGCTAAAAACATTAAAGAATGGTTCCAAGAACACAGAGATGAAGTCAAATGCCTTCCATGGCCTGCACAATCACCAGATCTAAACATAATTGAACCTTTATGATAAGTTATGGAGCGCAGAGTGCAAACTAGATTTCCACCTCCTTCATCTCTCAAAGATCTGGAGACTGTCCTTTTTTGAACAATGGGCCAATATCCCACTACACACAGTTCAGAAATTGTATGACAGCATTTCTAGAAAGATTTAAACTGTTTTGAAGGCAAAGGGTGGGCCTACTCATTATTAGTTACTAGATACAGTTTTTGTAGGTGTTTCTGATATTTTGTCCACCACCTGTATGTATACACTCATATAAGTCTCTCTGGATAGAGAGCAGCTAATTGCATAAATGTAATTGTCTCTGTAGAGAAAACAAACACCTCAAAAACCAAGTCTTCTGTTCTGCTGGAGAATGCAAATATTTCTGAGGAGACAAACTAGAAAAGTGTTGACTGGAACACCCCCCCCCCCCCCCCCCCATATACATGCTTATTTCTCAATGAATTTAAAGTTTGCATAAAACTGCATAAAGTATATTGTTATATAACAGTTTCTGTTTCACTGGATTAACAACAGAACAGCTGTGTCATCATAATGATTCATATTTGAATTTATCTTGGCTGCCAAAAATAATTTAAGATACACACACCAAACCCTGTTTTTCACACACAAGCTTCTCTTCAATACACACACCAAACCCTGTGTTTCACAGACCAGCTTATCTTCAATACACACACCAAACCCTGTGTTTCACACACCAGCTTCTCTTCGATACACACACCAAACCCTGTGTTTCACAGACCAGCTTATCTTAAATACACACACCAAACCCTGTGTTTCACACACCAGCTTCTCTTCGATACACACACCAAACCCTGTGTTTCACACACCAGCTTCTCTTCAATACACACACCAAACCCTGTGTTTCACACACCAGCTTCTCTTCGACACACACACCAAACCCTGTGTTTCACACAGCAGCTTCTCTTCGATACACACACCAAACCCTGTGTTTCACACACCAGCTTCTCTTCAATACACACAAAGGATGTGACAAAGAAGTGAAAAACCAGAAATAACCAGAAGCACAACAGGACCAAAACAATTCCCAATTTTCAATTCACACTGACAATACTAGTAAGATTATACAGTTTCCACTGATTATTTGATCATTTTTACACGCATTTATCATTAATAGGAGCCAGACATATTAAATCCTTGAAGCCAGTAAATATAAGACATATTATTATGTCAGAACAACATAACTATAACCTAAAGAAAGTGTTTGGTTGGACATTCCAAACAAGAACCACACAGAAGCAAGACCCAGTACTATTTTACAGGAAATCATCTTCTCATTTCCCTCCATGTTGGTTAAAATGGATTTAATCTCTTTTTATTCCCTCTTTTATGGAGCGTTCTACTGCATTAAGATCCTACACAGTACAACCATAGATACGTGTAAATATGAGGCATACTGATTGGATTACATTACATTACATTACATTACATTACGGCATTGAGCAGATGCTGTTATCCAGAGTGACTCACACAGATTACATACTTTACATGCAGTCAGTTTACATAGCTGGATATTTACTGAAGCTTGAGGATGCAACAGCTGAATTGATTTCCTGCCAGGGAATCAAACGCAAAACCTTTAGCATGACAAGCCCAGTTCCCGAACCACTAGGCAGCGCCGATAAGCTCTTCCCAACATTTAAAGTGGAAAAAGCAGCTGTTTGTTGTGAGATAGGGTTCACCTTTCAAATATTTTCTCATAATCTTTCATTCCCTGGTATACAAATGAGATATTTCTACCTTTTCAGAAACATATTGGCAGAAAAGAAAGCCACAGCTTGTTTACCATTGGTTGCCATTATGCCAGCACCCAGTCTACGAGACAAAATGGAGGACATGAATGAATAAAAGCGTAAAACAACTGACGTCTGTCCCCAGGAGTGTCAATATTAGATTCCCATATTATATATTATATATTTTGAGTTTATAAAAACGGCGTAAAAAGTGCCGTTGGTTTTCCAGAAAACAATGTCTTTTCCACCGCTATTGTGCCAATAATACACCATTTAAAACTCACGTTTTGCTAACAGTCTAATGAGCTCTGCCTGGTAATTTTCATGGCCAATAAGGTTGCAATTGCTTCACCCAATCAATGATGACCAGACCAGACCCTGATGAACAAGTCAGTGGGACTGGTTCATGAAAGTAGTGGAAGAAAACACCCACATCCAAAACGTAGCCTATTTAAAATATATTATGAATTGAGAACGTATTATGAGCAGAATCAATCCTGATGCATAGAGCTAAACTAAAATGGAAATGGAGAAATTGTAAAGAAGGCCGCAGCATCTTTGCTTGCCTACGGTATCATTCTGATAGAGCAGTGGTTCCCAAACTTGGTTCTGGGGAACCCCTGTTTATGCTGGTTTCCGTTCCAACCACAATTTCAATCCCAATATTTCAACAAACCTTAATCCACATTACCAGAAATAGCTAATTTATGCATACCATGGAGAATAAAAACTTCACGTTGTGCTTATTGTATTTTTTTTTAACTAATCAAATTAAAGACTGATAAGAATCAATTGACTCCTAATTAGTTATTTCATAATATACACAATGCAGGTTTGGCTCGTAGTCATTTACTTTGTCCTTGAATTCTTCATTATCTACCAATGGACAGTTTTGGTGGCCGTGTGTCCACACTTTCACCAATTACGAGCCTGGGGTAAAGGGAATCATTTTATCCTTTTTCTCTGTTTTTATTTCCTGTTTTTATTTCCTCTGGAACATGTTAACAGCTCAGCACTGTGTGACAACCTGTTTGTAAATAGCTCTGTAATAGCTATTTATTTTCTCTCTCATGTGTATGTGAACAGTGGACTTAACTAGACCAAGGGTGAAATATGGCTGGATAACCTGCAAAAAACAAATAATGATGCAAGAAAAAAGAGAGGGAAGAGGGTAAATGAGGGTGGGGGAGAGAGGGGGATGGAGGAAGAGAGAGAAGATAGGGATAAGGTGAGGCACCAAAATTCATTGGACAGTGACACATTTTTTGTTATTTTGTTTCTGTACTCTAGCATTTTGAGTTTGAAAGGATACAATGAAGTTGAAGTGCAGACTGTCAGCTTTAGGTGGTATTTGAGAGTATTTTTATCCATAGCATGAACCGTTTAGAAATTATAGAACCTTTTGTACATAGTCTCCCCCCCCCCCCCCATTTTCCAGCATCAAAAAATATTGGACAGTTTGACATAATGTATTATAAAGTAATTATTTTAAATATTTGGTCACATATCCTTTGCATGCCATGGCTTCCTGGTGTCTGTGACCCAACAATATAAAAAGACTCTTGATATGTTATATTTCTGGTACTCCAACAAGCGATACTATAACCTCTCTGCATTTGATTAGATTTCTATGGGAATGGGGGGTGGGACTAGATTTAGCTGTAAATTACACTGGAACAGTATGGAACACATGATTGGCTAAATGGCTCTAAGTCATCAAGGGTCTGATGTAGCAACCCAGTCTCAAACCATCACTCTGCTGCCAGATATGCAGTAGATATGGATGGATCACTTTAAGGGTTTCTTCTCCTTTACAGCTGAATCCCCCCCAATTCCCATTGCGATCCATTCAACTGCAGAGACATTTAGTATCACTTGTAAGAGTACCAGAAAATAAGATATCAAGAGTCTTTTGATGTTGTTGGGTCACAGACATCAGGAAGTCATGGCATGCAAAGGATATTCGACCAAATATAAAAAATTATTACTTTATTCTACATTATGTTAAACTGTCCAATATTATTTGATGCCCGAAAATGGGGGGGGGGGGGGGGGGGAGACTATGTACAAAAGGTTCTATAATTTGTTCATCTGATATAGACGAAGATACCCTCAAATTAAAGCTGACAGTCTGCACTTCAACTCCATTGTCATTGTATCCTTTCAAACTCAAAGTGCTAGAGTACAGAACCAAAATAACAAGAAATGTGTCACTGTCCAGTGAATTATGGTGCGCACTGTATCTAAAAGCATTCATTTCCTCCTCTCTCCACCCCTTCCAAACCTCCCAACACACCAATATTGTCACTCAACTTTGACTTCATTAGAATTCAAAATTTTATCAAGAAATTGAAAAAAATGAAGTAAAACAAGCGGCTAGTGTTGTAAACTGCAGGGACATTTTTATCCCGCTGCGCGTCGTTAAACAGGGAACGGTCAAACAGAAGCTACCGTCCGCCAGTTTACCAGGGAGCAGTCAAATAGAAGCTACCACTGGCCCACTCATTTGAACTGACAATCGCTGTGGGTTTTATGAATGTCAGGAATTCCCAGGGAAGCAGTTCCTGTCCTGCGCTTGCCTGACCAGGCCGGAACGCCCAAATTCTGCTCGCCGTCTCCGTGGAAGAACGGGCTGCGCGCTCGTGAGGAAATTAAAACGACGTGCCCAAGTTAATGCCTCTTTAATGCTTATCCGGAGCAATGCGGCGAAATCCTTTCCATTGGAAACGAGCTGTTATGCATCCGCCTGTACCGTTAATCTCTCGGCGAACGAGCAGTATATTTCCCCCACAGAAACACGCCGCTAATCTTTCCAAACAGGGTCTACGGAAGGCCAGGGGGAGAGTGAGTCTGATGGGATTAGATTAAACGCAGACACAAAAATCGAATAAAAAAGTTTATAACAGATTAAAGTGATTCCGAGAACCGACACTATTGCGGTCATCGGAAAAATAATACACACCACAATAATTCAAATATGTAAATTATTAAAACGGTTCTTGCGGCGGGCGATCCTACAGTATAATAAAAGCACTACTCTTGAAATCTGTTCGACGAGCCGTAAGGCATGTGAGCGCACCATTGGCTCTTAATAAGTCCCTCTTAATAACATATTCCTAAATAATGCAAGTATTTATAACCGCATCACACTCTAAAGTGTTACCGCTGAGTTTTGACCCACTTAATTCATACGGCACATTTATAATAAATATAAACAGAAGCCATACTAAGTGCTGAATAAAATGTTTTACACATAACAAATATATAATATTTAAGGTATTTAGGTATTTATAAGTTAATTTAAATAAGATATTTATGTATTTATTTACGTACTGTTATGGATTTAAAACAGTTTCGTCTGGCGAATACTTGATTAGGACAGTAACACTTTACATTAAGTTGCACCTATACCTGTGTAGTTAAATGGTAACTAATTTGGTAAAAATAGGTTATTACTGAGTAACTCCAACATAGGTAACACGGAACAACAGTTATTGTATGGTATTCTTAACCTCTTGTTACCAAATTATTTACAATTTAACTATGCAGGTATAGGTGCAATTTAAAGGGGGATTCCACCCAAAAACAACATTAACCTTATTTAACAGATCAAGGTCCAACTGGTCTCTCAGAAATATCTGCAGAAAAGATAACAAAGATCCACCTTTCAAATGATAATAAATGAAACAAAGCTATATTGAAATGCATGCTCTCATTGGGCCTCGTTAATGAAGCGTTCCTAAATATGCTCGTACATTCATGTACGGAAAAAGTCGGTACGAAAAATTTACGCCGGATTCATCAAACCGTGTGGGAAAGGCAGATTTGTTCGTACATTCCGATTCATCGTAAATGTCAAGCGCGTTCACGTTATTTTGCAATTAGCATAAATCCACGCCCACAATTTGCTTTATACGGAGGTTGTCACTTCCATTTAAAGGGGCATACAAAGTCAAAATGACCCAGAAAAAGCAAAAGAAACAATATATGAAATCAATATATGTATATGTGTGTGTATATATATATATATATATATATATATATATATATATATATATATACCTGTATATATTTTTTTTTGTTTTTTTTTGTTGAGTTTACAGGACTTGGTATTCCTAAGCGGTCTCTCATTAAAGTACAAACCAGGCCCGACACTGCTTGTCATCCGAGATCAGAAGAGATCGGGCGTATTCAGGCGTTAAGGTCGTGAGCTACCTGGCAGGATATAAAGTTCAAGCCTTTCTGCATCGGACGAGTGCATTAGCCTCCATCTGCCAAGCACTAGACCATGGATATTCAAATCTGGAACTTGAACCCAAATCTGGTCCGGCCCTGGTTTTCTTTCTCCCAGGTAATTAACTGAACAATTAGTGCTGCTGATTGGCCAGACCGTTTTCACACCTGACTCCCAGGTATAGGAAGGGTGGAAAACCAGCAGGTCTCGGACCTCGATTTGACTACCAGGGCACTAGACTATGGTCTTTCTCGCAGACTGGAAATAATTAAAATAATTCATTTATTAATTTCGTCATTTTGTTGGTGCTCTGTGCGTGTGAGAGGTGGTTTGAAATCCCCGATCCCCTAGTGATGGAAAAAGGTAGTTAGGAATCTATACTCTGACACAGTAAACAGCAATTTGACACAAGATATACCCATTAGCCCGCGTTCTTTCCTAAGGAGCCAACTCCTCTAACAGCGCAAGATCAGCCATTGCAACGCTGGCTATAGCTTACAGACCTGTAAGTCATTGTATAGCTAATTTTGTTCAATGGTTTAATGTGTGTTTTAATTTGCATATTTAATGCCATATAACATTTCAATTTAATCAATTCTGAAAAATATGTAGCCTACTGGGAGCATTAATTAAGTTATGGGTCAAATTAAATGAATTCATATAGCCTACAATTTATTAATAGTAGACTGCTTTTTACAGTCGTAATTATTACGCTTGCATTGTGCAAGGCTATATTTAGTCTTGTGAATTTAACTGAAAATAAGCCTATTCTAATTGACATTCCGAAGCTACATTTAGCTGTATTTTGAATTTATGGATGCAGTAGCCTACGTGTGGTCCTGAGCAGGTGTAAATTTTGTTTGCATGTACGAACAAATACGATATACGAAAACTGTGATGAATGCCAAAATATGAACAATGTTACTAATACGAACAATTTACGTGCAATTTTGTTCTGCTCACATTTCATGAATGAGGCCCAGTATCTGTACAACAGATAAAGATCCATCTAATCATCGATAATAAATTAAGTAAGAAAATATGAAAATAATTTTTGCTCTCATTATTTTTGTCACCATATGACACATTTCTGAACAAAGAGACAAACACTTTGGCAACTTGATTAAAGTTGTACTGTCTTGAGTGTGAATAAAAGATTGATGCATGTAGAATAATATATTTTTTTAAATGAGTAATTGTTTATTCTGATTCCGTGGCCCTGAAGACTGGTTTCTAATCTGACTGGCTGTCTACCTCTCCGTTCAATCATCTATAATCTTTCTAATAATGATCTCTGTCCTGTTCAGACTCATCAACTAAGAGGGACAAACCCAGAGGTAGCAATCCAGACTTAATGCACACTCAAAAACAGGATTTTTAAAAACTTAAAACATTTTCTGTTTTGCAGCTCTTATAAATCTGTTGGATTTCCACCAAAAAATAACATTAGAGAGACTGCCAACCCAAATCGATGATTCAGCTTTTCAATGCTTAATTGTTGTCATCCTGGGGTGGAATAAATATAGCCCAAATATCAGTACTAAGTGATGTGTGCTTTCCTCTGGATTGTCTTTCACAAAGGTTAGCTAATACGCATGCTACGTAACGTTACTATTTAAAGACGTGGGTCTCTGAGCTTAACGTTAGTATTATTATATGAACGGTTCTTCTTTAGTTCAGTTTTTTTAGGCTATTTAGCTATAGTTTGTTTTGCTAAATGGTGTTTGCATTTCCGAGTCTGCACATAACTTGCCTACCTAGAGGCTCTTGAGTGTGGCTTGAATATTAACTAGCTTTCACGCCCACCCAGTCCTGAGAACTGCATAGTCGGCAGAAAGTGACACTATTCAATCTTCATTTTTTAAAGCTGTAGACGTTTTTAATGGCTGAAATCTTGGTGGATGATTATTTTAATAACGAGGAGTAATGTAAAATAAAGAAAACCACTTTTTCAGCAGAGGTGGCAATCCCTTTAACCTAATTTAACAGATCAAAGCGTAATTCATGAAGTCTCTCCTTGTGGCTGGCCAAAAAAATCTCTGAACAGAAATATTGGCAGCTGAAGATATGAATTTGGTAGAGGTGTACGTAAAAATTACTTATACCGCTATCCTTCTTCATTTTTGAAAAACTACAATGTTGAATTTGGTGATACCTCCCATACTCCCATCAGTCGCTCAATATGTTTAGTAACGCTAGTCTCGCCTTAATGTTTTCCTCAAAATAATCTGGGCAAAAGTGCTTGCTACACACTTGCCCATTTTTTAGCTGTGTCTCAGGTGTATCTGGAGGATAGCATTCCGAATTCCAGTCAACATTCTCACCCATATCTTGCGATAGCCGGTAAAAATTTATTCCTTCCTTCGCCGATGTTACACCCTTGTCATTTACCATACAGCAAAGTTGTATTTTCTTTTCAGTAGAACTTAAGCATGAAAGTAAATTGAACTGAACACCATTAATCCAGATTTTTTTCCTTTTGTGGCTAGTTTGCTGGCAAGTAAAAGAACGGTTTCATGCCAAGTAGTAACACCCAGCCCCTTTGTTTGTACCTGAAACATGCGCAGTAGTTTGGGGCTATATATCTGCACTCAATACAGGTAGAGAGTTGGCTGAGAACTAATTTCAATCAGGACAGTTACTTTTCTACACATAAAATATTTTTTGGTGGAATGCCCCTTTAATAGAGGCCTGTCACAGAGAACTAGAACTGTCGTTACCAATGGTTACAGGTACAAACAGGTACACCATGTTGGAGGACCAACCCTAACAGAGAAGCTTTACCACTGAACTAGTAGTGTTTGCTACTCCATGAAACAAGTTTCATGCTAACGCTACTATGATTGCTGTCCTACAATGATGAACTTCTGCACTGCGTACTGATGTGCGAATAAAACTGGGAAAAGGCGAAAATGTCCTTTTACATGATAATCTGAGTACTCACCATAGTAGCTAAACCACCAGGCAGGGTGAATTAATTTAATTTTATGACCGAAAGAAGAGACTGGTGGTTGAAAGCAGTGAGGAGTGAGCTGGATTTAGACAGCAACCAGGCTCAGATCATTACAGCATGGGCTTGGATCATTAATGGTAAATTACGTTTTATGAACAAATTATAAAGTTAGCCAGTTAATATAACTAGCTGGCCTAATGCACATTTATGTGCATTGTCTTAATGTTAGAAAGTTAAAAGTGAATTAATCGCTAGGTTTAGCTAACGTTAGTAGCTATATCATTTGTGTGAACGACTGCTACGCCTGCAAAACATTAATGTTAACCTAATGCAATACGTCAAGCATATTGTGAACATCAAAACATTGTTCATTTGAACTATTATTACATTGCTAGGGGTGCAACGTTGTACGATGTCTCACAAATAGATTGGATAAACTGTAAATATTACCTGTGCTGGCCAGGCAGGGTGCGATCAATATGAGAGAATCCAGAAGAGGGCGGAAAAAAATGTAACGCTACGATATTAAGCACCAAATAACAATGTATTTGAAAGTAATAATGAAAGTAACGGTAAATGTACTTTATGTGTTGAACTGATTTGCCTTTTATGGTGTCTACAACTGAAGTTCCCTATCGGGAAAATAAAAGTTATTGTATTCTATCCATCGAGCTAAAATATGTTTTATTGCTGAAATAGGCTACTGTAGTCTACCGTTAATACTTTAACACGTAACGTATCACTTTGCTCCCATATGAACTGCACAAGCACTTTACTTACCAAGGTGGTATACTACGAAGCAGGATTACTTCAGTCCATGCATGTTCCAGATTTGGGAGGGTTCCGGGTTTTACTCAGTAATTAATCCTGCTTCGTACGTATACCCCCCAATACTCCTTATAATATTTGTTTATGTTGGTATTATTAGAATAGAATATTATAGAATAACCTTTATTTCCCGCTAGGGAACTTCAGTTGTAGCAACAACAAAAAAATACATCGACAGTGGGACCCACAACACACAAACAAACATATCAAACAAAGACATCCAACAGAATCATTACATCAATCAAGTGAATGAAAGTGAATTAAAGTGCAATACAGCCATGATACAGTGTCACCAAGCAGTCCAGCACACAAACTCCACCTCCACGAATTTCCTCCATACATGCAGTGCCGTGGTCTCTGTACACCGCCGAAACTGAGAAATTGTTTTGCGATGTTGTGCACTGTATATTTTGTGTATTGCTGAGCTACCTGTAAGCATTGTGCAAAGCAAATTCCGATGATGGCAATAAAGAAAAATCAAGCAACCTCCCGATTAAATGTGATAGCCTATACATTTGGTTTGCATAATGTTATGGAACACCGGCATTTGGCTGGAGTAAAAAGTGGGCGTGTCAGGTCAAATTGTGACGTGGGTGACAGGCCTCTATTCACTAACTGCCATGGAATTCTGGAACACTGAGCACTCAGACTGCCAAGCCAATATGGCCGCCGAACATTCTAAATGATTAAACTCACATGACAAATGTTTAAACATTGTACATGGTCCTTGTTTTAGCTTTATACATTTATTTTGATTAGTAATTAGTTGATTAGTAGACATTAGTAAATGCTTTGCCACTCCTTGGCCCTACATATAGCTACATATAGCAGTCAGCATCATCACAGAGATTCCAGTAATACGCTTTTGACAACATGAAAACCAATAACAATGTAAACGGTGAAATTCATTATTTAATGTCAAATGTATGCCATTCAATTAAACATGAGATTCATTGAAAAAATTAACATATTAGCAGAGAGACTCAATTAGTGAAGTCAGAGAGTTGAAATGCATATTGTAGTCTATCTGGAACATCTTTTAGATTTAGTCTATCTTTTAGATTTGTAATGATGAACAATAAATATAAATTATAGACATGCATAGATTGGTAAAGTTATATAATAATAGTAATAATAAACACTGAATAACGTTTGAAAATATAAGCATATTGCAAATGAACAAGTCAGCACTGATCATGAACGGATTGCATAAGATAAGATCTCTCAACGGCCCAATCAATTAATCGTCCGCTCCCTCCTCTTCAGATCATCTCTCAGCACTTCATTTATTTCCTTATCATAAAATCCCAAAAACTTGTTACGATCGGTGGAATGTAGGGACCCAATAGCAGGCAGGGGTACCAAAAAAACCGAAGTTTAATGTTCAATAAACGGTACAAAATCCAAATAGGAGTCAAAAAACAGGCAGGGGTCGGTAACGGGAAGGCACGGCAGAAGTACAAACACACAGTCCAGTAAACAGGGTCGCGAGAACACGGACAGAGGTCAATACCAGAAGATCAATCAGACACCAAACAAAAACTCGACTAACACACAAAACAAAAACTCGGAACAAACAAAACAAAAACTCGGAAGATACAAATAACTGGGACTACTCGAACACGACAGGCAGAAAGACAAGGCTATAATAATTTTAGTGTGACGAACTCGCAACGAGGGACTAAGACTGCTGGTATAAATGCATGTGTAGACAGGTGCAAACACTTAGCTTGAGAATAGCAGGAAATGGAAAACAGTTTGAGAGAACTGAGACACGTAACAAGGCGATTAGTAAATCGTTAGTAGTTATCCTATCCTAGCCCTGACGTTAGTAGTTAGTTAACAAGACAATGACTGGATGCATAAGGAAACATTAAACAGCTGTGGAAACGTGATGAGAACTAGATTGTTAGATTGTGTTAGTAATAATTCTATTAAACCCTGACGTTAGTAGATTAGTTAACCACACCCGTGTTTAGCCAGTTAGTAATCCTGCAGGTCCTATATAAGAATTAGAAGTGCAGGGTAACGCCCCATCCCCACCAGACGCGCAAGCGCACAGACGCTTATTGCGCGTGCAGATTTGAGCAGAACGTTCCCCACCAGACGCGCAAGAGCACAGACGCTTTTTGCTTTTTCGGAGCGCATTCCGTGAACGACAGAGACACGATGTACAAACAAACAATCTACATTCCGGATTTGTGAGCTTCGCTAAATAATGGTTAAGTAAATACTGCTATTACATATGTCTTACTGCTTAAAAGCTAAATTTAGCAATGTAAAGCTAAATGTAGCAAACAAGGCAATGCCACCTTTATAAAGTTCACTTATTTATTTGGGACAGTAATCAACATGTTCTAAACATTTAATTATATCAGAATTAGCAGCTATTCTGCCGTACCTTAAATTGATCCAGTGATATCAGTACAATAAAAACAGAATAGAATGTAGAATAGAATAGAATAACGTTTATTTCCCTTTCAGGAAGTAAGCATAGTCTTAATTAATTGAACAAATATGTATCCTATAATAAAGAAAAAGCATTACAAAAACGGGAATAACTGGTTACATGCTAAATTTATCATTTCATATAACTTCATTCATCCCACAATGGTGATTGTCTCTGTCCCCTTTTTCATTAGAGCCTATATTAAAATATAATATGTATTACAATAATGAATAACAATAGTAAAACTATTAGTAGGTTGAAAAACATTAATATTTGGTCATATGATGCAGATATTGTGCATATACAATGTATTTCTATGAGATTGCGCTTGCGGACGCCCAGAAAATTCCGCCCCGAGCGGAAAAATCCGCTCCACGTCCGCGAGCCGTCCGCCCGCCAGCCGTGCGCGCGCGGCCGGTGAGGACCACGGCAATTCGTTAACATGGGAGCGGAAGTGAAGCGCACCAGTGCGCGTGTGCGTGCGCTTGCGCGTCTGGTGGGGATGGGGCGTAATACGAACAAAGTGTACAGGAACGAAAGTAAAACTCTGTGAGAGGAAGCGAGAGAGACAGCACAGAACGCAAGGCTGCGGAAAACATGGGACGGCTTCCAGACGTCCCCAACAAAACTACTCCTCACAATATCACAACTGAAAGTGAATGCTTGCTCCCATCTCTTTCTATCGTGCTTGCTATAGCCAGTGTTTGAAGTTGGAAAGACTAGTTATTTACCGTTTGAATGGCATGTCAATGGATTGGCTCACTTGAATTAATCATTATGGACTTACGTACAGTGACTGTTGTTGGAATGAAAAAAAGAGAATCTCACGGACGAATGTACAGTTTATGAAAAGTAGCGGAACGCGAGTCATGGCACGGTGTAGCGGTTCGTTCTGGCTCATGTCAAACACTGGCTATAGCGCCTTGTTAGCCAAACGAAGGATAAATCGTTTGGACAGAAAGTTAAGTCCAAATAAAAGCTGGAAAACTAGAAACCTTAGGTAACGTTAGCTAGTTAGCTGTCTTATGTTAGGCGTCTACCGTTAAAGATGGCTAACGTTAAACATTACAGCTTGTTGAAGTTACGCATATAACATAACGTTAAATCAAAAATAATTTTAAGCTTCAAAGTTACCTAGGGTTATAGTTTCCAAACGATTTACCCTTAGTTTGGCTAACAAATGTGGTCATAGGATAGGACACCACTTGAAATCTCCTTTATCCTATGTAGACACGACCACTAAGGTGGCTCTCTTCAAATTTGCTAGCAAGTTAGCTAGCATAGTTGTAGCTCCGTAATATCATTATATAAAATTCCAGCCAATCACAACACGTCGACATACCACATCACGTTTATTCATGATTTCATGATATATTTACCCAGCAACAATATTGTAATTCGCTAGAAAATGAAGCTTCAACATTTGATGCGTGTTGGTCGCATAAATTCGCCCCTGGCAGTCTAGAATGTTGGCAGTTTGGGCACATATATGTGCCCTCGGCAGTGAGTGAGTTAAGAATCACACTTGGGAAACATACTTTGGGAAGTAAATACATTTTGCACACTGTATAAGGTCTCCAGGTGTCTCAGTGGCATAGCCTGTACATGCTCAATGCGAGCCATAACGTAGACGGCCGTGCAACTTTTGTTGCATATCTCTCTCTCACTCTCGCTCCCATTCTTCCTGTCCTGTGCTGTCCTTAAAAAATAACGGTATAAGATCTCCAACCATTTCTGAATTTTTTCAAGTTGCACTAATATCAAATTAGTCACAGACAAACTAAAACTAAAACTTACAGACAGACACACACACACACACACACACACACACACACATCCCAATGATTAAAACAAAGGAATAAATGGAAGTTTGAGATTGCAATAATTCACTTGCATGGAACTGAAAGGAGTTAAACGTTCTGGGGGCCATTTAGTGGAAGACGTCTGTGAATCGATCCCCAGATGGCTTTGGAAAACAAAAACAGCCCCCCTCCCTGTTTGGAAATTTCAGAGGCTCGATGAACAACAGCAGGGCGCCAGACTGTTGTATCAGGTGCAGCAGGGAGCCTGGTTTTATTCCAAAGGCACCATTCCCGGTCCCAACGAGCTCCGTGCAGTGCCCGGCACGATTTCACACCACATCCTTCTTCCCATGCTCCGTTTCTCAGGACCGCAAGTGTTTTTTTGTCCTGAGAAACTATGGCGGTAACAAAGCCGCCGTGAGCCTGCCCTGTTCTATGTCATCATGTCAACGCAGCTGTGATGAAAAAACTCACTGCACAGAAAACAATCAAGATCGAATTTGGTGAAGATGGAGGCCCCTTGGAATTGCTCGATCACTGCAGACATGAGAGGGAGTGGGTAGCGGTTCTTGACAGTGATTCTGTTAAGGCCACGGTAGTCAATGCAGGGGCGCAGACTGCCGTCCTTCTTGCCCACGAAGAAGAAGCCTACGCCAGCCGGGGAGGTGGAAGGGCAAATGAAACCAGAGCTAAGCGCCTGGATGTACTCTTCCATGGCAGTGGTCTCAGGGACAGAGAGAGAGAAAAGACATCCTTGAGGGGGGCAGGTGCCAGGCAAGAGGTTGATGGCGCAATTGTACGGCAGATGGGGAGAAAAAGTGGTGGTCCGTCTCTTGCTGAATACTTCCCTCAAATCTGCATACTCAGGGGTACTCTTGAAAGCTCAGGATCGATGAGGGCTAGTGCCTGGACTGGCCCATGAGATTAGACTGAAGCTTAGGAAAGGGCTAGAGCAAGAACTCGGACTGGAGCTTGGAGTTGGATTGGAGCTTGAGAAAAGGCTGGAGTAGAGACCCAGACTGGAGCTTGGGAATGGGCTGAAGCTTGAAAGGGGGCTAGACCTTGAATGCAGGCTGGGACTTGGGAATGGCCTGGAGACTCGAAAGAGTGAGGAGAAGGACAACAATGAAGAAAGGTGCTGTGGCAGGTGGGTCCCCATCTGACGAGCCGCCCGGCTGCCCAATCCAGACGTGGGTTGTGGTGTGCCAGCCACGGGTAGCCCAGGATAAGCGGGAATTCAGGGGAGCCGATGAGGTGGAACTGAATGACCTCAGAATGTCACCCTTCCATTGACAGCCAAATTGGAGCGGTGAGGTGACAAACACTTCCAGAGCCAAGCAGTTTTCCATCCACGATCATGACCATGAGAGGGCAATCCAGAGGTGCCAGAGGGATCTTAAGGGTGTTAGCTAGCTCCACGTCCAGGAAGCTACACACAGCGCCGGAATCCACTATGGCTTGGAGGGCATGGCTTTGGTTCCCCCAGAAGGGAGGCTGTCAGCAAGACCCCGGTCGCCTTGGGTTCGGGAGAGAATGTTGGCCTCATCACAGTTCTCCCCTTTCTGGATGAAGCTTAGCTTTTCCTAAGAGCTCAGGGCAAGAAGAATGGAAGTGACTTGGGTTTCCGCAGTAAAGGCAACGGCGTTCTCTCATCCGCCTGTCACGTTCGGAGTGAGGGAGCCGCACGCTGCCTACCTGCATAGTTCCCTCTGTCCCTGCCATTGACTGAATCAGGAAGGTTCGGAAGTGCTCAGGAGATGGCATCACCAGGGCTGCTCTGTGCTCTGGAAGTGGTGAAGGGGATGCACGGTGTTCTCTTTGCCTCTCCTGGAGGCGGTTGTTCACCCAGATAGCTGTGTCAATGAGCGCGTCCAGTTTGTCCTTGATGTCCTCAGACAGGCTATTCTGAAAGGACGCAATGAGCACTTCGGTGTTCCACCTGGACTCATGAGTGTGTGGAAAGCACCTGAAAGATATGACGGAAACATAATTTATTTCATCCGCTACGCTCTGAACCCTCCGGCGGAGCGGAAGCAGGCATGTCAATGCCTCTCTCCTGCTGACTGGGTGGTCAAAAACCCGATGCATATATTTGGTAGCGAGAGCATGCTGGGGTTTGCTGGCTCCAGATAGCTGGGACCCAGGAAAGTGCTTTGCCTGTGAGAAGTGTGACGATCTACAGCACTCGGGAGCGATGGCTGGTGCTCGAAAGCCAGTGAGCATTGAGTAAGGAAGCTACGACATCCTCCTGGGTTTCTGTCAGGTCTATTTTTCAGGTGCCGGTAGTCGGGGTTCGCGGTGTAGAGAAGTGGGGGATGGCACTGGTGCAGGAGCCATTAGTGGAGCTGGATGGCCTGAGCATGGGACTGCAGGATGTCCAGGATCTAAAGAGCCTGCCTATGCCGGCCGATTGCAGTCCCCTGGTTTGCCAGTTCCGCATGCAGGCACTCCATCTCAGCCAGCTGATTTTCTGCTGGGTCCATGAGTCTTTCTGACATGAGGGGCTCAGGTGTTGTGTGGACCCAAGTGCAGAAGACACGCCGGAGACATGAGTAGTGCAAAAATCAGCCAGTTCTTTACAAAGAGGCAAAAATACATGTCAAAACACAGGAGGCAAAGGGCGCAGGGGATAAATACAAAAAAACTTGAGGTAACAAAAGACACTCAGAAACGTGAGGAGCTGAAAGTCTAACAAGGGAAGTTTAGACAAAGACTCAGCAACACAACGGTGTTGGGGAACATATATAAACAGAGACACACATGCAGACAATTACCTAAATGAACTAAACACGTGCAGACTAACAAGAACTAATAATCTAATAATGACAAACAATTAACTCTGACAAGACAGAGA
Source organism: Ilyophis sp. 1 JC-2022 (assembly GCA_022702515.1). NCBI lineage: Eukaryota > Metazoa > Chordata > Actinopteri > Anguilliformes > Synaphobranchidae > Ilyophis > Ilyophis sp. 1 JC-2022. The sequence continues at coordinate 11,378,874 of CM040402.1, forward strand.
AACACGAGGGTGAAGTGCTGGCAGAATCTGCTGGTTGATGCTAGAAGGACCCGGGGAAATCCTGACACACACAAACCCTCACATACATGGATATGCACACACACACTGATGCATACACACTCCCTGTACTTTCTCTGAAGTCCACACTCATGTATTTTAAATGTAATCAGAATCCCAAAGCACAATCTAACTACAAAGGGCATGTATATCGAACACCGTCTAATATTCTAAACCCACATGGCTTCAGTCAAATATGCAGCAATGCATATGCAGTGGCAGTGTAGGACAGGGAACTGTAGGTCCAGGTTCGATTCCCAGGGGGGGCACTGCCGTTGTTCTCTTAAGCAGGGTTCTTAACCAGAAGTGCTTCAGTAAATATCCAGCTATATAAATCAGTTGTATGTAAATGGTAAGCTGTGTAAATTACCCTAGATAAGAGTGTTTGTTAAATGGAATAAAGGCCCAGCTGAGGTTTGGAGTGTTTGGAGGTTTAGTTTCAGTCTTCACTGAAACCGTGATTGCTATATGGGTTTAAACTCCCGAGCGCTGATTCATGTGTTTTATGAAGGCTGTGGTTTGCCTTCCTCCAGCATGCTGTTCTCCAACCGCCTTTACCTGCACCAGGATTTTGGGGCGTGGTTGTCAGGGAACACGACTCTTTCTCGAGGTGGGTAGTGTGTTTTTTTTAATGTTACGTTTACCTCAGTGATACCTCCACTGTAGGCCTCCCTGGTTGCGCGAGGGAATACGCACAGCTGCTGTCCAAAGTCCTGTAGGCCTCCCTGACTGTGGAAGGGAACACGCACAGCTGCTGTCCAAGGTCCTGTAGGCCTCCCTGACTGTGGAAGGGAACACGCACAGCTGCTGTCCAAGGTCCTGTAGGCCTCATGGTTGTGGAAGGGAACACGCACAGTTGCTGTCCAAGGTCCTGTAGGCCTCTTGGTTGTGGGAGGGAACATGCACAGCTCACGACAGCCAAAGAGGAGGAGCAGTCCTCTCTGCACTTCATCACTCCCTCCCTCCCAAGCACCACAGGCTCCGTCATGTGTCATTAGTGTGAATGAGCCTTTTGAATCTGAGCCTTCATATCTCTACAGATTTCCTCTGTGGAGCTTTTAAAGAGACGGCCCACTGAATGACCTCAGAGGCCACACCTGACCAGGTCAGACCCCACTGTTTTCCAGGTGGTTAGTCTCTATGACATATCTTCACAGATATAAAATATTAATAATCCACTGTGCTCCCCTTTCACACAGTCCCTGGATAGGCCACAGGAATGAGAAGATAATTATAAAGCGTATGATGATGTACATTATACACAGCTATTTACTGTGGTGAGTCATTGCCCCATTAAAGCATAGCTATGATCGGAAGCAACCAGAGACTGTTACGCAGTATATTGTTAAACCCGCTATAATATTTTAAAAGATGTATTAAACCAAAAATAACTTGATTAAAAAAAGAACATGAAAAAAAGCACAGAGGGCAATGAGGCTGGTGTCGTCAGGGAAACGCTGCTGCAGAGCCTTCTCTCTCATGCTTCCTGCCTCTATATATTATCACACGAGGCTTGATTCTAATTCAGTTGGGAGGAGGAATCGCAGACTCTTTTTAAAAATGGTCATAGCTGCTTCTCCCTCCCCTGGACCCCTCTCCCCGCAAACCCAGGTGGAGAGAAGTGCTGCTGTTCAATCGAAACTGCCCAGTTACCTGACCAAACCTGCCAAGTCACCTGACTGAACCAGTGGAATCACCTGACTGAACCTGCAGGGTCACCTGACTGAACCAGACGGGTCACCTGACTGAACCAGTGAGATCACCTGACTGAACCAGACGGGTCACCTGACTGAACCAGTGGGATCACCTGACTGAACCAGATGGGTCATCTGACTGAACCAGCGGGATCACCTGACTGAACCAGTGGGATCACCTGACTGAACCAGATGGGTCACCTGACTGAACCAGTGAGATAACCTGACTGAACCAGATGGGTCACCTGACTGAACCAGTGCGATCACCTGACTGAACCAGACGGGTCACCTGACTGAACCAGTGGGATCACCTGACTGAACCAGATGGGTCATCTGACTGAACCAGCGGGATCACCTGACTGAACCAGTGGGATCACCTGACTGAACCAGATGGGTCACCTGACTGAACCAGTGAGATCACCTGACTGAACCAGATGGGTCACCTGACTGAACCAGTGTGATCACCTGGCTGAACCTATGGGGTGACCTGAATGCGTTTTGACAGCGCAGTCATTTTTCGCATCAAACCGAACTTCCAGTCAGATTTGCTTGTGAATTTGGGGTAACCGTTAATTGTCTATTCAAATAACTGCATTTGGTGAAAGATGGCGCAATCTGTAGGCCCGCTTGTCGTCGGCTTTCAGAAAGGCTACCATGGAGCACTCAACTCTCTGCAACATATCCAAAAATGTATATGATAAAAAAGTGTTCATTTAGATTAAATATGTGAGATACAGTGCAACATTACAGCCTTGTCCTTTGACCCCTCCCTCCGAAGTGCCCCCAGGAGGGATGGCGATCGCCCCCGTGCTTCCTAGACTAAGGCAGGTGGTGTAAATTAGCGAAATGTAGCTAATGAACTCTGTAATATACAAGGTCTTCAGCACAGCAGGGAGTATCTTAACACCAGACCGACCCCTGCACATACAAGAGAAACGTAACCACAATATAACCACAACACAAAAAAAGAGCTAAAGGATAAAATCACCATTTGAAGTCGCTTTTGGCCATTGTATGTTTGCAAAAAAATTTAAACAGTGCATTCACAAGCATTGGAATGTACAAATAACACACAAATAAAAACATGACAAAAATATCTAAATTACAGATAAATTAGGGTAAAATACAGTGGGTAAAATACAGTGATAAACAGAGGCAACATAATAATAATAGAATTTTAAAAAAACCTATGACCTGGTGAGGACTCCATCCACAAGCTCCATGCCCTCTTTGTAGGCTCACAGCCAGCGGGCACACACATCGCTCTGGCACAGGCTCACAGCCAGTGGGCACACACATCGCTCTGGCACAGGCTCACAGCCAGCGGGCACACACATTGCTCTGGCACAGGTTGCTTTTTTGTCCCTGGTTAATGCACATTTTTCTTTGCGCAGTTGTTTCTTTTGTGGATATAACAGCTGTGCTAGTTCATCTGCTAATTTCCCCCATGGAGAGTCTCTTAACCCCGCGCAAGGGCACTGTGTTTCCCCCATAGAAAGTCCCTTAACCCCGCGCAAGGGCACTGTGTTTCCCCCATAGAAAGTCCCTTAACCCCGCGCAAGGGCACTGTGTTTCCCCCATAGAAAGTCCCTTAACCCCGCGCAAGGGCACTGTGTTTCCCCCATAGAAAGTCCCTTAACCCCGCGCAAGGGTACTGCATTTCTCCCATAGAAAGTCCCTTAACCCCGCGCAAGGGCACTGCGTTTCCCCCATAGAAAGTCCCTTAACCCCGCGCAAGGGCACTGTGTTTCCCCCATAGAAAGTCCCTTAACCCCGCGCAAGGGTACTGCATTTCTCCCATAGAAAGTCCCTTAACCCCGCGCAAGGGCACTGTGTTTCCCCCATAGAAAGTCCCTTAACCCCGCGCAAGGGCACTGTGTTTCCCCCATAGAAAGTCCCTTAACCCCGCGCAAGGGTACTGCATTTCTCCCATAGAAAGTCCCTTAACCCCGCGCAAGGGCACTGTGTTTCCCCCATAGAAAGTCCCTTAACCCCGCGCAAGGGCACTGTGTTTTCCCCATAGAAAGTCCCTTAACCCCGCGCAAGGGTACTGCGTTTTTCCCATGAAGAGTCCCTGAACCCCGCGCAAGGGCACTGCGTTTTCCCCATAGAAAGTCCCTTAACCCCGCGCAAGGGCACTGTGTTTCCCCCATAGAAAGTCCCTTAACCCCGCGCAAGGGCACTGTGTTTCTCCCATGGAGAGTACAGGACTCACCTTGTGGTGGTGTGGCGTACAGGAAGATCAGTTTCCAGCCGGAGGAAATAATCCCAAAACAGCTGGTGCTCCTACATATGAAGAAAAGGAGAAGAGTGAAAATGTGAAGTCAGGGAATTGGCTGGATTCAATCAACATTTGTCCTTATTTTATAAACTTTCCCCCCCTTTTTGTTCTCCCAAATTTGGAATGCCTGACCACGCTCGTCTGCAGCACTCATTACAGCCTCTGTTCAATTCGAGAGGGAGCAGACAGCACGTGCAGCTCAACAGGCAGGCCTGCTGAAGGTGCCCAATCGACTGGTACGGGGCGCTGGTCCCTGGGAAACTTCCAGCCCTAAGTAGCACTTAGCACCGGCATGGCCTGAATTTGATACTTGATCGTGGGTCCCATTCATGCACTAGGATGATGAGCCACATCACAGGTTGATTAATGAGAATCTTCAATTTAGCTTAATTAACAAATTGGCCTGGATTCAATCAATATTCGTCCCTAAGCCTGATTAAATAAAAGTACTTCTGAAGTATTTTTCTGCGTATAATAAACTCAGTTTTTCCAAGTTCAGAACTGACAAAAACAAAACTGTCAACCCATTTTTGTGAAGAAAAAACCAAACATTTGCATTTTTTTTTTGTCAGAGCAAAGATATTTTGAGTCTGTTACAAAATTACAATTTTACAAATTTGACAGCTCTCTGAAATTTCCAAGGGTGCTTGAGCACATCTTGTTCCTTTCACTGCTTCATTAGTACAGACGTGCTTTGATTTGGTTCTGCGTCCAACAAGTCTTTTTTATAAATTTGTCTGCATAAAATGTTTTTGTTTCTATAAAAGTGACGAGCAAAAAATTATTTTCTCATTACAACTTATGTCACAACTTACCAATGAATCCCATAAAAAGGTTTTTTCCAATAAAGTCTGTTTAAAGTAATTTGCGTATGAGCAGTGGTCCATGCCAATTTAACAGATTGTATAGGCATTCCATCAGAAGCAATCAACCCATTTAAGCAGAGCAACACCATAGAGAGAATCTAGTAAAGTAAATGGGGGTTTTAGACTACTAAAATGTCACTGACTTGCCGGCCAACAGTAAGTGTGTAATTCAGTTATCAATGCTTAATACATGATTAATGACTCGATCGTGCATACAACTGTTGATGGCTAGTCAACATTAATAAATGTTAGCAAACACATAATTATGGACGAGTCCAGGTTGGTCAGGTTGATAAAACTCTACACAAGGTTACAATATGCCCAGATGAGACAAAAGAATAAACCTTAATAAAACATAGGAACTGTATCCATTGTTACGAGTATAATTTATCCATCTGTACTTCTGCACTTTGATAATTGGTGTACTTGAAGCTCTGTTAAGTCATGCGCTGTCATTGTGTCTTGTGCTGTGTTTATATTTTGATGATTCTTATTTTTAATGCAACCATGGCGAAGCCAAAAACAAATTTCCAGAAATTAATGATAAAGTTTTCTAATCTAATCCAGTCTAATCAGGAAACAGTGGCCTCCATATTAATCAATGTTCTGTAGTGGTTCGTGGCTGTTTGTTTTCTTTTCTTTTGCGGCTCACGTCCTGCCTTCACGGTTGGGAATCAATCAGATTTTTTCCACATTCCGTTTCATGGTTGGCAGCCTTCATTATTGTTTTCACATGCGCTTCTTTCCTGCGGGGTATTTAGGTTTCTCACTTCCGCTTCTCCGGTGCTTGTTTGTCTCACGACATTGCATTCGAGCCTGGTATAACCAGGAACTAGCGACCTCCTGATATTAAACTCTGTTTATGTTCAGGGGGGGACTTGCTATAGCTATTTAGTCGGGAATAGGATTGTTTTGTACCTGGTAGTGTTTAGTGCTATCTATTTTGTTTCTTTGCTGTTCTCTCTGAGACAGTTTTTCTTTGTTTTTTCGTTTTGGTTTTGCACTCTTCCGGCTTTGAGCAATTATTAGCCGAGAGTGTTCTTTTGTTTCACGAAGTTTCCCGTGATTAGCTCATTAAGAGATTTTGTTTTTATTCTACTAGTTTTAGTAGTGCGCCCGGTTTTGTGGGTTGATTTTTGTTTTGGCTGTTAGCCTTAAGAAATTAGGTTCCTGTTTTTTGGTTCTCACTGTTGTGAGCTGACTTGTTCTGATTTCCCCATCTTTGCATTTGAATCTCTGAACACTCAATAAACCCCTTACATGTTCAACAAAAAAAAAAACATCAAGGGAAATAAAATAATTGTAATGCAGTTACTAATGCTTTTGTAAATAACTTTGACCATTAAAGTTGAATTCATACTTTACTAATTATTAGTAAATTGTAATTATAGTTATTCAGGTGGTCTAGTGTTACCCAGTGTTCATGCTCTCGTATATGCTGTAAGGGCTCTGACTGATTGGATGTTGTTTTTAGGCGCTCGCTTTAGGCCAGAGAAACGAGGTGCGAATGAAGATCTGCGGTAAAAACGCATGCGATATGAAACGCATCGTGAGCCTTCTGGACGAGCCTGAGGTAAGTAGGAGGGGGTGGGCGGAGCAAAGGGACAGAGAGGAATTGCGTTGCCCAGGGTACGGGTTGGATTCAGTTGGCCCGCGTTCGTCCGGTAACCCCGCTGGGCGATCGGGTGCCCATGGTCTGCATGCCAGCATATGAGTGGTCTTCCATCGACTCTGTGCGAGTTTGGCGATGGGTGCGTAGAGAGAAACATGTGGTTGAACCGTGTGTTTTGAAGGAAAGCCGTGGGTCTGCACTGAGGTAAGTTAGCCGCGTGTCCTGTGAATTGGGGTTGTTCCATGAATGTGGTTGGGGGGACAATTGAACATTCCAAATTAGGTTGGGACACAGAGGTCTTTATGGAAAGCTGGCAGGGTGAAGCTAATGAAAAACCGGTCTGGTTCCACACCTGTCTGCCCACCCCATGGTCTGATTCTTTGGGTGTCTGAGACCCCCTTATTACTTAATGGACCCCCACTTCTCTCCCATGTAAATTTTTACTACCAGTATGTTTGTTTATACTTGTTTTATTCTTTCTTGTCCAGAAACTTTTTTACACATTGCTTCTTCTATGTGAAGAGCTGGGCACACCCGTTTTGCAGTACAGATAGACATTTTTAGATTTTTTAAATTATTATTATTATTGTTATTATTCAGTGCCACCATCATCACAACCACAATTTAATGTAACGGATGGAAATATTAACAGCACAAAAAAACACGTCTTTCTTTGTAAGCTACATTTCCATTCAGTTTATTCATAATTTCATCAGCCACTTTAATCCAAAAAAAGAACAGAGGTGCATTCATCTGCATTATATGAGCAATAGCACCAGACATGGCTAACAACAATTCCCAGAACAGCCAGTCCAAGCACTACATTTAAGTTAATGATGCCAACTTAAAACCATACTACCAATTGTGAATACATGCATATAGAATCCTTATAACAATATAATGATATAACAATACAAATTTAAACCATAATGCAAACCATTAGTACAATCAGACAGTATCATAAAACTTCTAAAATCATTTAGAAAATACAATAACTTGAATTAATTACATGAGTTAAAAGTGCTGGAGGTAGTGTGGGGGTAGGGGTGGGACAGCAGCCAAGATGCAGTCTGAAGTGGAGTGTGTGTGTGTGTACGTTCCAAATGTACTGAAAAAAAGTGGCCCTGCGTATGGCTTTCAGAAATGTAGTCTGTCATCATAGAGACTTGTAAAATCACTTAATATCATCTTTCATACATTGCGCTGACCCCCAGCCCTTGGCAGCTTGCCTGAGGTCAGTCCGTATTTATATTTATTGATTTAATGTTGGGAGGTTTTACTCCTGCGCAAAACAAATAAATGTTTTATTTTCATGACCGCATCTTTTCCACTCATCTCCAGAAACTACTGCGGTGGAGAACTATCCCTCTTACCCAGTCACTCAACAGTTCAGGGAAGTGTGATTGAGTGTTCCGGGGGGAGGGAAGGGGTGCTCAATTGAAGCCCCCACCCCTCCAGCCGGGCTCCGACATGGTCCGAATTTGATCCGCATGGAGTGCCACTGCGCTACCAAGCTTGACTTCTCTATGGTCAGATGTCAGCCAACCGACTAGGTTGATAGCTAAACGTTAAATTAAAAAAATGGCAGCTGTGTGCGAAAAGATGACTTTAACAGTCTGGTTCTTCTCAAAGCACATTTTGAAATGTTGAGAATGCAGCTAGGTTTCCTTTGTGTTGAGGTGCTACTGTCAGACGGCAGTCTATCTCTCTCTCCCTCCCATAGAAGCCCAGGCTATGTTTGGGCTTGTGTTAATTCATTCCCGATGCTAATTCCAGACCCATACGGAACGACTGAATTGCTCTGAACCCCTCACGACCCATACAGAACGACAGACTGAAATGCTCTGGACCCCTCACGACCCATACAGAATGACAGACTGAAACGCTCTGGACCCCTCACGACCCATACAGAATGACAGACTGAAACGCTCTGGACCCCTCACGACCCATACAGAATGACAGACTGAAACGCTCTGGACCCCTCACGACCCATACAGAATGACAGACTGAAATGCTCTGGACCCCTCACGACCCATACAGAACGACAGACTGAAATGCTCTGGACCCCTCACGACCCATACAGAATGACAGACTGAAATGCTCTGGACCCCTCACGACCCATACAGAATGACAGACTGAAATGCTCAGGACCCCTCACGACCCATACAGAATGACAGACTGAAATGCTCTGGACCCCTCACGACCCATACAGAATGACAGACTGAAACGCTCTGGACCCCTCACGACCCATACAGAATGACAGACTGAAACGCTCTGGACCCCTCACGACCCATACAGAATGACAGACTGAAACGCTCTGGACCCCTCACGACCCATACAGAACAACAGACTGAAATGCTCTGGACCCCTCACAACCCATACAGAATGACAGACTGAAACGCTCTGGACCCCTCATGACCCATACAGAATGACAGACTGAATCGCTCTGGACCCCTTCCGAGTCATACGAAATGACAGACTGAAATGCTCTGGACCACTCACGACCCATACAGAATGACAGACTGAATCGCTCTGGACCCCTTCCGAGTCATACGGAATGACAGACTGAAATGCTCTGGACCCCTTCTGACTGGTACAGAATGAGGAGCTGAAATTTTTTGATTTCCATTCTCAAATCTCTGAGAGGCTTCAGATTTTTAATAATCCATAAGAAAACTTTTTCTTGATTTATGAGCATTGATCCTGGTGGTGCACAACACAAGGATTCTGTTTTCATTTTATTTGAAAATTGATAGCCATAAAACCACACTGAAATGACTCACTGCAACGTCTTTCACTGCAACATCTCTCACTCTACCGGCTCTCACTGCAACATGTCTCACTGTAACGGCTCCCACTGAAACATCTATCGCTGTAACGGCTCTCAATGCAACACTGTAAATGATTCCACAGTAATTCTGCGCTTCCACACTACACTTTCGAGCAGCACTGTACTGGCTGTCACTGCAATCGTACAGTGACTCTCACTGTAAAACTACAATGCACTGTAAAACTGGGTCTCCAACCAGGGGCGGAGCTAAAGGGGTGGCCTAGGTGGCAATTGGATACCCTTGAATTATTATTGGCCACCTTGTTTGCCACCCAAAGTTTTCTTCCTGTCATCCAGTTTTCTCCCTGTCTTCAAGTAAAATAAGTAAACAAGTAGTTCCCGACTGGAAAATGGACACATCCACCCACTTTGGAGTGGAACCTTCCCAAAACTCAAGTTTTCACACAGAAGGTGAACATCATATGCATCAAAAAGCAGTCGACTACGCTACATTTCCACTCTGCACAAGGATAGCCTATCTATTTGATTGTTGAGGGCTTGGTTGGTTATATTTTCGTATTTTCAATTAGGTATATACAGTATGAGACAGGTTTTCCTAAACGTGCAGTTACTGGCTAATAGACTAGTCTACTAAAATAAGGTGAAAGGAATAAAGTTTGGCAATAGAAATTGTCCAGAAGCTGCACACACTCAATGCCAAAGTGTGTATTGACATTGTTAGCCTACTAGCCAGCACCTCACTTCTCTTACATAACATTATTTTGATCTGAGCATTTAGGCATGCTCTGATAACTTGGTTTGGGAAAAATCACGCGTTGTCCTCTCATTCATTCCACCACACAAATGGCTCCGTTTTTTTCAGTGAGACGTAAAGGCTTGTTTGTGAAGTTCATATGTTCAAAAATGCAGCACACGATATGAAGAGGTTTAATCATTGATTTGATATGTAACCTATATTTTTGTATTTGAGCTATACACACACATACATTTTCAGTTTGTGTGTTGTTTTATTTTACTGAAATTATTGAATCAGTGAAACTGAATAGGCTACATACTTTTGATAATTTAATTTTATTATTTTGTTACCATTATTTTTGTTTGCAGTCTTAAGTTATCTCTTTTAAACTTGTAATAAAAGCCATATTGTTGACCTACATTATTGTACAGTTCTGTTCTTCAAACAGAGTGAAAGAAAAGGAAATAAAGATCCAAAGGATCTAAACATACACTCCGAAGCTAAATGAAGTTCCTGTTGTTCTTTAGAAGAAAAAAAGCAGTCTTCCACCTATACCTGTACCTGGCTTAAACGTGGAGAAATTGACAAGCGTTTATAAAGCCGGTTGAACACCTGAAACAGCTGAGCTCAATAAGAGCCTGGCGGCGGAAAAACACGGCAAGGACGCCGTCCCGAAGCTGCGAGAGAAACCTCAGCAGAAGAGGAACGGCAACCTGCAAAACCGTGACACATAGGTTATGTAGGTATAGGTATTTCCACACAGTCGTTTGGGAGCAGGATGGAGTCCATGTTTAGCGTAGCTTAAAAGGACAACAAAGAAAGAGAAAATGAGCTAACCTTACAGTTTCACTTGCTATAATCCTCGTATAAATTGCCTGTATTACCCCGATCCACTGAATCTGGCCACTTTATTGAGTTCAACTGAATCTGGCCACTTTATTGAGTTCCACTGAATCTGGCCACTTTATCGAGCATCACTTTTATATGTAAGGTACTGTAAAAAAGAGAAGAAAAATGTTGGGAACCCTAAGCACCTCACACTGTACAACTGCAGTAGATTTCACTGGACAGCACAGCACTGGCTCTAAAGCCCCCCTCCCCCCTAGTGCTGCTGTGCATGCCTGCCGCCATGGTATACCGTTAGAAACTACTAATACATCACTGTGAACTTTACATCATTCAAAACCAGGAGCAAAAAAGATTATACTGCATTTTAAATCCCAGTCCGAAGAGGAATCAGCCCCGCATCCTGTCTGATCTCAACTGAAATCAATTCATCCCGTGTCATTGAAGGGGAAAAAAGGTGCTTTTTCACTTTCACAATAAAATGTTGCCTGTCTGCTGTCCGCCGGGACCATAAATAACGTTAATCTAAGCCCCCCCCTCCCCACCTCCTTTTGAGACTGCAGAGAAGGGCGATATTTTATTAAGCAGCTGCAGGAAAGGAGAGATCAGGCCTCTCCAGTCCTCTGCTGGGACGATGGGAGCTTTAACCGTGAAGGCTGAGAAGATTCTTCATTGCACATGGAGTCCTTGGCCTTGATTTTCAAATACGGCACAAGGCGCAGCGCGGGGCAAATCCGCTAGTAAAACTTTGGGAGAGGACGACATCAGCTCGCTCTTCAGACAGAAGGGGGAACAAGTACGAACATGTCAAACACTGCGGGCTTCTACCCAGCTAATGTTACAGGTATAGCTGTGTGAAGATCTACCGTCCTGTAGGTTTTCATTTCAACCCTAATTTCGCATACCTGATTCTACTAATTGGCAACTCACTGAGATCTATGACTGTTGAATGCAGTGTGCTTTGGTAGGGTGTGAAAATCTACTGGACTGTAGATCTGTTATGTCCAAGAATCAGAGACCCAAATGCAGACCAGGATACGAATTCCAAAAACGAGATCCAAAAAACAAAGTCAGAAAACAAGCAAAAGTCAAAAACGGAAAATCAAAGGGCTAAGGTACAAAAGGGCTAGGCTAATCAAAAGTAAGTAAACACAAAAGAAGTTCGAAACCAGAAAATCAAAGGCAAAAGTACAAGAAAGGACTAGGCTAAATCGAAGTCAAAAACAAAGGATGTCTCAGGAATTTCAGCTAATCTCTGGCTTTACAATAACAGGCTCAGGAAAAGTGATCAACGTTCTGACGGGGAAGAAACTGATTTGTGGGTCTTATATACACATAGGAAAGGGAGGGGTAACGAACGATGTGAGGTTAACACATTAGGTAAACAATAATTCAATCATGAGAACGTAACAAAAACATGGAAGGGACTCAGAAACATGCATAACAAACAACGGGCTCGTATAGGAGCGGAGTGTGCTCAGTAATCACGAGAGGTGAAGTCTACATACAAACAGCTGGAGCAAATTACAGAGATAGCTCAGAAGCAGTTAGAAATGCGAGTTCCAAAGAGAAAGTGGAGAAGCTGGTTAACTGTTAGTATCTAACTATAAGACAGACAGTTAGTTGTTAGTATACATCTATGTTCATTGGTTTAGTAAGTGCACGTAACTAATAAAGCATCCGAGTGATTGTTAGCGCGAGTTAGTAATATATACAATTATACATGAAATGGAAATCAGAAAGAAGCAGAAAACGAAACTTCGGAAATTCAGTGTTAACCCACGAAAACTCCCAAAGTCACCCGAATAGTGCATGCATGAGACTGGGTAAACAAACACACAGATGAGACTCGGACAACCCACAGAGGGGAATGCAACGATGAAATGAAAAGTAATAAATCCAGAATAATTAACAAATAATAATACAAACAGACAGACAGATGTACAGAACATAACAAGATCTCCAGAAACAGGGTTGGGGACCACTGCTCTAACATACCTTTTTTTTGTTGCAATACAAATTGTTGTGTGTTTAATTAACATTACACTCATTATAAATGGGCTTCTGTGCCTTATTAGTGACGCCACATTTTTGTGTCACACTTTACATTAAGTTGCACTTATATCTGCGTAGTTAAATTGTAACTAATTTGGTAACAAGAGGTTATTACTGAAAAACTACAACGTAGGTAACATGGAACAACAGTTAGCGGTTAAGGTGACCTTTTCCCAGAAGGTTCCAGATTGCTGAAGGAGAAAAAACGAAGGCCACCTGATTAGTGTCATTGGCTGATAAAAGCCGTTGGAGAGAAGTCGAGCACGGTGTTTGGCCCGGGGAAGCCGTTTGTGTATTTTTGTGCTGAGCTAAATTTGCCCCTCCCTCCCTACTCCCGTTTCCCATCTCCTGGAGGTGGGAACAGGAGTGGCGGGATGCTTGTTGGTTTTTTTGTCCTGGTTACCCATCGCTGATACCCGCTGCATTTCCTGTAGCGGCTGAAGCCCACTGCATTTCCTACGGCGTTCGCCGTTCATGTCTATTTCTCTCCTACTGAAACAACCTCATCAATCCTGCCTGTCGTGGAGGAGGGTGGGGCTGGGGCTGGCTACCCTCTGCCAGCATGGGGGCGCCAGCATTCTGCTACAGAGGATGGGGCTCGACCCAGGGGTGGGGAGGTTGAATGAAGACAAGGGTGTCAGGGAGTTGGGCTCGGTTGTGTGTGTGTCACAGAGAGAATGAAGAGAGAAGAGATAAAGAAAAAAAGAGAAAAAGAGAGAGCAGAAGAGGGGGAGAGAGAAGGAGACAGAGAGTGGGAGTGAGAGAGGGAGAGAGCAGGAGTTTCAGTTTTAACTGTTTACTTTGGCCCTCCAGAGGCAATTCCCACCAAGTTTCTACTAGTTTTATTTAAATGTCAATATCTCAAAAAATATTCCCTGCACATCCATGGTTTAAAGTTTTAATTGAAGAAGCTGTATCATTCAGAAATTTGCAATAGAATACATTTATTTCAGAATAGTCACATACAATATATACATAATAACCATAACATAAGTAGCCTAATGTAATTCAATTAAAAAAATGTTAAATGTACAAAATAAACTAATTTCAACCCTAAGTGCTTGGTGGTCGCTGTGGAAATGTCGACTGTACGGGACTTTGACGAAATGTAACAAGATATACTCTTTTTTTTCTTTTTTTTTCTGATTTTTTCCCCATTTTCTCCCAATTTAGTAGCCAATTGAACCCCTATTCTAATTCAATTCCCCCCATGTAGCAACCGCTAGAGAACCACCGCTATACAACCCCGTCAGCCGGTAGTAGGAAAGAGGACAAGATATACTCCTCAGGGTTAATCAGAAAACAGCTGTAGCTGAATTTACTGGTAAGTACTTGGTTTATACATTTTTTTCAATGTACTACTTAATTTTTATTTTTAAGAAAAGGCGAATTTCCCAAAAAGGGAGCATCAGAAACAAAACAAAAAAACTATATAAAAAAAACAACCAACCAAAATAAGTACTTATAAAAATATCAACACAACCATTTGAAAATAAGAAAAACCACAGACAAGGACAGTCAACCTAACAGCCAAAAGAAAACAAGAGTTCCCAAAGAGACCCCAAACTGCCTACAGAAGAAACAAAAACAACAAACTAAATCAAAACTAAAAACAAAATCCACTAAACCATTTTAAAGTGCTTTGATCTTTTCCCTTTCTTAAACAATGATTGCTTCCTCAAAACAGTTTTTTTTTATTTGTAGCGATTTTTTGCATCGACTACGTCAAGGCCTACACATTTCAAAAGTGAAACAGATCGGATACATGTATCAGTATCAGGATAATAATCTTTTACTGAAATAGATTTTCTAAACGTTTCAAGAAAACTGTTGAGCTCCTGTAAAGTGTAAAAATCCTCACTTTGAGACATGCCATCTGACTCAGAATCATTGTCCATGTTATCGTCGTCCTCACTTCTCTGGCTTTCGGTGATAAGCGGTTCAACCCCCGGTGCCTCCCCACTAGCCTGTGCGTCCTGTCTGGCCTCATTTGCCTCCGTTATCGGAGAGTTTGTGCTCACCGCCCCGCGGTAGGTACTGTCCTCACTGGAGACTGCAGCTTCCTCAGGCTGTTGTTCAGAGGAAACGCTGACTTTGGGAAAGAGGCCTTTTGAGATGTTTTTTTTCTCCTTTGTCGATTTGCCTTTTCTCTTGCTCCGGGCTCTGTTGCACCGCCTTGAGGGTACTGTCTATGTGGGCAAGCCAAGCGCTTGTGGCCAACGTCATCACACAAAATAATTTAGGGCCGGATTTACTAAGCGCAAAACTATAACCTATATTGCCATTCTTTTGCGGTCACAGATACCGCCACATTGTAGACCGATTTACTATCACTGTTCTAATTACGCAATCAAAGAAACGCCCCTATTTGCAATTTTTGCAGTAGGAGACACATATAACTATGCGGTAGGAGACATCTATAACAATGCGCTAAAAGATAAATGGATATGGAGAAACCATGCAGGCACAAGTCCCAATATAACCAAAAATAAAATGAATTAAACTTAAATTTACTAGGTACACCACGCTGTATTACATCATATACAACAATAACGGAAAGAAGTCTGGGACACAATTTTGGAATGACATTATAATCACATACAAAATTAATTTATGAACAGTAGAGGATGGCATGAATTTAGAAAAACTTTCCTACAACATAAAGCAGAAAAATGACACAGGAGGTGGTCCAACTAAAGAAAGAATAGCCTATTAACACCGATAGAACAAAAGGTGGACGGTATGCAAAATGAGCAATTCGTGTGAGTGGGAAGAGTAGACACGGGTGAACTTGCGAAGGAAGAAGACCACAGAGCGTCCGAAGGTAACTGTATTCACAATTCATTATACTGCAAATCAGACGAAATACTTAATAGTTTTTTTAGTGCTTTCACTCCAGGTATACATATGCATGAGTACATTTAACTATGCATCAAAACAAAAGTTGCAGAGTGACGTAACCCCCGCAAATTACATCCTAATAGCGATTTTTACCCATTGCGACCGTTTAGTAAATCCAATGTACATGTTGCGACTTTTAAACGACTGCATTTGCGTCGCAATCCTTTAGTAAATCCAGCCCTTAATGTTTCATAAACTTGCATAAACCACGTAGTATGACTCGTCATGCTTAACCCTGAAGGAAATATTCAAAGTCTGTGTAGGCAAGTTTAAAAACATATAGGCCTGCACACGTCTCCTTAAAGACTGGACATGGCTACGTTTTTCGTCTTTACATCCCAGCCTGACACGACAGCCCTAAAAACACTAGGCATATTCCGAAAACGCTGAAGCTGTCGGTCGAGAGCTTTGTTAGGGATAAACGGGGGGAGGGGGTTGGGGGGCAGAAATCATTATCCTAGTTGACGGGGCTGTTAATGGTGAAACTTCATTATGGTGAACGCCACCATCAATAAAACGTTGAGCAATAAAACGTTTGTCTTTCAAAAATATTACCACCGCTTTGTTCATCCTAGAGGCACAAAATAAATCGTCATACCCAACTTGTTCTCCGACTGCAAGGAGAATTTCCTCCACCGTAACATTTTGGGTCTACTACCACCCTTACCCCGTGGTAAACAACAGAAGCATCCACCGACACCAGAAAATAAACACAATATCAAAAAACAAAAGTATTCCAATTAAAACATGAAAAGACAAAAAAAAGTTTGCAAAATCTCAGCACACGCTCTCAGCAAACACACCCTCACACATGTACTCACTCTATCTCACAGAGAGAGAGAGAGAGAGAGAGAGAGAGAGAGAGAGACGGAGTCAGGGGGGTGAAAGGGAGAAAGAAGAGAGGAGAGAGAGAGAAGAGAAAGAGGGAGGGATATAAAGAAGACTTTTGGGTCTCAGTCATTGCACAGAAAAAAAAAGAAAAAAAAAGACCTACATGCTCATATATACAAGCATAACAAAACTATCCATTCACACACAGAGAAAAAGGAAATAAAAACAAAAAAATTTAATGAAACCAATGCAAGAAACCAAAAAAATGCAACAACAACAAAAGAAACTATAACACAATCACAAATCAGAAACAAAACCTCCATTACAAAAAATGAATCATCTCACCAAGACTTCAAAACAGAAGTTTGAACTTCCCCCTCCTCATTCACCGTACTTAGACATTCCCCCACTCTCCAAATCCAAAAGAAACTCTAAACATTATTTACCAATGTAAAAAACACCAACTCTGTAAGCAATCCTTTACAAATGAAGCCCGTTAAAACATGTATAGCGTCCAATGAGGCCAAAGCACCCATTACATTATGCTGAGTCAGCCAAAAGTAACACCACTTCTTTCTTTTTTGAGAAGCTCCACTTCGGCCCATAAATAAATAATGCGTGACAAAACCCACCGCCCAACACCTCACCCCGCTTTAAACGTAAGACTCCATGAGAGAGAAAGAGAGAGATAGAGAGATGAAAATACAGAAATTGAAGAGTGGGAGAGGATAGACAGGATAGAGCGGGGGAGAACATGTGATAGATAAAGGGAGTAGATTGAGCTTCGGGAGAGTGTGTGTGTTTATGTGTGTGCACGTGCGTGCGCGTGCGCATGCATGTGTGTGTAGCAGGTCTGTCAGTGTGTGATTCATGGATGCATTACCGCTGCAGAATGGTCGCATTATATAAATCCAGCGATGCTGCTCTGCGACCACGTCGCCGGAGCATCTGAGCCCCGTGGGCAAATGAACCAGTGCCGCCATGCTCAGCCGTACCCCTCCCTCATGTTTCCGCTCCACGCTGCGGGGGCCAGACTGGGGGATTTACCCCTAATTGTAGGGGATTTTTTTTTAATTCACAAGGGAAGTAAAAATGTATGGGAGTCAATGACAGATGGGGTATTTTAAAAGGAAGTGTGGGGGACAAATTGTGAGAAAATTGTATGGGAGTCAATTAAAGATGGAGGGTTTTTCAGAATTTTTTTTAGGGGGAATTAATTCAGGCATCTGGCAACATTGCGTGCCGCGGCACCGGAGTCAGAACATTTCTGCCGTTGACAGGGCAACGCCTTCAGCCATTTTAGGTGTGACGGCCACATCGGCCAGGTCTTAGGGAAGAGCTCAGCCTTTTGTTTCACCACAAAGAATGCATCTTTAGGATCGCGCATAGGTTGGATGAGAGTGATGAATGGCTGGTTAGTCATTTACAGGTTTTTCTGAAATTGCCAACCTGCTCAATGTTTTCAGTGTCATAGGCTGTACTGCACACACGTAGCCTCCAGGCTCCATCCGAAAATGCATTTGCATATATGAATAGAAAGGGTTATAACATCAATGAGAAGCTTATATGTGATGCAAAATGTATTGCGCAACATCCTGGTGCAAAATACATTTACATACAAATAATAATAATAATCCCTCGCATTTATATAACACCTTTCTTACCCTCAAAGCACTTCACAATGATGAGGGGGAAACTCGCCTCAACCACCACCAATGTGTAGCACCCGCCTGGGTGATGCAACGGCAGCCATTTTGCGCCATAATGTTCACCACATCAGCTGAGGTTGAGATAACTATTTTTTTGCCAATTAAACTTGGCGATGATTAGGTGGCTATATTGAAAAAGCCAGGTTGGGAATTTAACCAGGACATCAGGGAAACCCCTGATTCTTTGCGATAAGTGTCATGGGATCTTTTGATGACCACAGTGAGTCAGGACCTCGGTTTAACGTCTCATCTGTAAGATGGCATCTCCTACAGCACCTCAATGCCCCAGTGTTCCCATCACTGCACTGGGGCATTGGGGTTTATTTGACCAAAGGGAAGATTGCCTCCTACTCACCCATTAAGACCACTTCCAGCAGCAACTTAGTTTTCCCAGGAGGGCTCCCTTCCAAGAACTAACCAAGCTCACACCTGCTTAGCTTCATTTATTCAGCAGGAGCACAGTGCATGGTGGTATGGCGACAGGAGGCATTGCAAACAAGAACTGACAGCTGTCCGTTCGCCCCTTTTATTGAGTGACACACACGCAAAGTGAGGGAAAGGTGAAAGAGACCTCCATCTCAACACGTGCCCAAGCGTCATTAATGTCACCTCGGTGCCCCGTACCTTCTCCATGCCAGGAACCTTCCCTGTCATGCACCTCAGTTCTATATCTCCACAGCATTGTTATGTTCTTTACATCTCCAGTGATTATGATGCTATGCAGAGTGATTGTCGAAGAGTGAGATTAATGTCGCTGTTTAACGAGCAATTTCACGATCGCCCGCAGCATCTGGTCTCTGCTTTCCAGCTGGCCCTCCACCAGGCCTCAAGCGTGAGCGTGGCCACAAAATTTGGCATGGATCTGATGTGAATTTGGGGCTACGGTGAATTTGGGGGGGTCGGGTTTCCTGTCACATGAAGGTGACCTTGAGAAAGCCTTTGGTGATCGCCACAGAGACAGGGGAGAGAGGGGGAAATAAAAGGCAAGGCAAGTAGAGAGAGCAAGAAAGAGTTGGAGAGAGGAATGGAGAGAGAAATGAACGTAATGTTTATTGAAGTCTCTATGTTCAGAGACCTCAAAGGGAGAGAGAGAAAGAGAGATAGAAGCACAGCCTGTTTCATCTTACCCTGAAACAACCCCAACCTCTGCGACAAATACAAGATGCATTCTGGGAAAATTAGCAGGGGTCTTGGACAGGCCTCTCTTTGTCAATAAAAAGGCATGAGCTCCAAATGGAAACACACCACGGTTTAGGAGTTTATTTTCTGGAATTTTCCAAGAAAAGATTTGTACAGCCGGTCCGAGACATTTAACACATTTTCACTACTTCATGGACGATTAAAAATCTCACACAGAGCTGATCAGGGCTTGGAAATAATCATTTCCTGTTGAATTTATTATATCACATTAGTCTCTGCCGTAGGGGGGGAGTTGATGAGGGGGAGAGGAGGAGATTAATTCTTGGATTAGCGCTGAAACATCAACAAAATAATAAACAAGCCTTTGGCAGACGCCACAGATAATGTGAGCCAATTACAACAGCAAAAAGGAATCACCGTCATGTCATTATGTCACGGCGGCCATTGCATTGTCCACCTGGCTTTGTGTGAAGCAGAGCAACAGCGACAAGGGCTGCGTAACCGAAGTGAAATGACAAAAAACTGAGATTTCACAGCTCCACCCGCTGTTCTTTTTACGGCTAGCTGAGCCTGCCGAACGGCTTGCAATCAGATCGAATTATGCGTGTCTCAAATCTCATGAGAGGACGGTGGTGATATCTGCAACTGGCAAATGGTAGTCTCATACTGCAAACCTGGAGGGCGGGGGGCATTTGGACAAGGCTGATATCGGCTAATACCATACACCCCAATATATCACTGATGGTGTCATCTCATTAACTTCCAAATCATTAGCACACTCCTTTAAACAGCATGTCTCTGTAAAGCCACTGATAACAACCAGGACATTATGATAAACAGCATAAGCGATGGTGGGGCATCCTATTGGCTAGCGGGTTAGACAGGCGCAAAGAGAGATGGAGGCCCAAGAATGGAGAGCTCCAGTGTGGCAGTACATTGGCTTTATACCATGAAAGAGTCAAACTTTTTTGGAAATGTTTGCACTAACAGGATATAAAGGCAATGAATTATGAACAGTTGGTAGAAATACAAACATCTTAATTTGCCCACATTTTTCAGTTGATACTTTTACAATATACTGTGCCATGGTCCACACACACACACTGCTCATATTGAAACGGCAGAAATGTTTTTGGCTTCTTTTACTTTGTGTGAAGCTGTTCTACGCATACATCCAGGAGAAATCCCTGTCCTGAGCACACCCTGCACACAGCCCAGCTCTCTCTCTCTCTCCCTCTCTATATCTTTATCTTTCTCTCCCTCCCTCCCTTTCATACTCATAGTCCCTCATTCTCTCTTGTCTCACACAATCTTTCTCCCTCTCACTCTCTCTCTTTCATACTCTTCCCCCTCTCTCTCCCGTCTCACACTGTCGCCCTCTCTCTCACTCTCTCTTTCATACTCTCCCCCCTCTCTCCCCCGTCTCACACTGTCCCCCCCCCCCCCCCCTCTCTCTCTCTCTCTCTCAGTGTGTGGGAGTGTAAAGCCTGCACATTGCAGCTCCAGAGGAGAGCATAGACTGAGTCTTTTTTTTCAGCTAATATTCCCTCCTGTACTGTGTGTGTGGAGTCAAGTACTATAGCTACGTAGCGTTATCGGTAATGGCCATTACAATACCTTTTATATAAGTTACAGGGAATGTCCTTATCCTAAAGAACAAAGGTTACAACTGTAACCACGGTGTTGTATTTTATTGTTATGTTGTTATGTTATTGTATACCATTATTCTTCATGCCTTAGTTATTCATTTTTTTTTTTTTTTGTTTTTTTTGCGCGTTCTCTTTTTTTTTTCTCTGCTTCTCTCTCGCGCTTCCCTAATTGTCCCTAATTGTTTCGTTTATTCTCCCTATACTAACATTAGATCCTTCATAATTAAACTAAACTAACTAACTAACTGTTCATTCATGTTTTCTATGTGTTTTTATATACATATTAATATTACTATTTACTACTAACTTATTATTTACTAATTAACTACTACTAACGAACTAACTTACTATTTACGTGTCATCTTCTGTTGTTTGTTGTGAATTTCCTCTCTGCTATTTCCTGCTGCACCTGTCCTACACCTGCTGCACCTATCAGTGTTTCATTCATGTTCATGTGTTTCTGTTGATGTTGTTGCCTCACTTTCACAAGATCATGTCAGCACTAGTATTTTTTCTATTCTGTTTTTTCTGTTTTTCTGTTTTTTTGTTTTTTTTTTTTTTTTTTGTTTTTTTTTTTTTGCCTTCTGCTGATTGACCTGTCCTGCTTTTTGCTTGCTTTTTTTTTTTTGTACTTTTGCCACGGACTCCGGTCTGACCCTTTGTTTTTTTTTTTTTTTTTTTTTTTTTTCTTTCTCTCCCCTTCCTTACTGCTTGCCGCTGCCATTCTACTTGCTTTCCGAACTTGACTGACTACTTACCGACGACCGACGACCTCCTCTCTTCTTTTTTTTATTTTTTTGGATTTTTTTTTTGTTTTTGATTTGCTGCTGTGCAAGACAACGATTACTGGACTTTCCTTAATAATAAAGCCCTTGCGGGTATTTATTACATCCATTGTTCTGAGTCGTGCTTCTCGGGTCCAACCCTCCATGCACTTCGTCTCACACGGTTCTATGAGTTCCAGTTGGCCATTAGGGTCGTCAACCACAAATTAACCTACTAGGTGCCAAATGCATCGAGACTCTGATACTAGCATTTGTCATGGACCTCCATGTAGTGATGTAATTCCTCTTTATAAAGGGAGGCACGTCAATGCGGACGTTCTCAAAACCTTTCTTACCCTTAAAGCCCGAGTGACTATGAGCCCTAATGGTCATCCGGAACTCATAGAACCGTGGTTACAGTCGTAACCTTCGTTCTATTTAGTTGCTCCGACCATTAGGGTCGTCAACCACGGATGAATAATGCCAACAACGTCACAACGGATAGTCATACCTTTAAGTGGATGCCAAGGCCGCCGGCAGGATGGTTGACCCGAACCGTTGAACCCGGCGCCACATTGACGTAATAAAACCTCGAGAATGTGCAGGGGGACGCCCAAGTCGCCGCCTCACAAATTTCTTTAAGTGGCACACCTTCCAGGGCTGCCCATGAAGTAGCTATACTTTGACCTACTCTGGACAATCATATGCAAGGGCCTAGCACTAGCCTCATAGGCCGTAGCTATCGCCTTCACTACCCAGAGGGAGAGGCTCTGCGCCGAGAGCGCTTTTTCCTTAGATTTGACGTAGCAAACAAAGAGTTGTCCTGTACGTCTGATGGAAGCGGTAGCTTCGACATAGCATCGCAGTGCATGCACTGGACATACCAAGTGTGCATCCCCCAGGTCCTTGCCTGGTGGGGGGCGAAGCGCAGCAAGCTCGATCAGCTGGTTAATATGAAGCGCCGTAAGGACTTTGGGCAAAAAAGATGGATTGGGTTGCAGTGTGACTCCAGTGTCAGCTGGCCTCCACCTCAGGCACTCTGCACTGATGGAGAGAGTTCACCAACGCGCTTAGCCGACGCCATTGCTAGCAGGAATGCCGTCTTAAGAGAAAGCCATTTAAGGCTAGTCATGTTGAGATGCTCAAAGGGCTGACCCGTGAGTGCTCGTCAAATCAAGGGGAGATCCCCGGAGGGAGCCACCGGGGACCTCGCGGGTCACAGCCGCTGGACACCACTCGGGAACCGGTTGACAAGGTGATGGCTCCCTGCAGGCTTGTTGCGCACTCACATGTGCCTGCTGGATGTGCACGAACGCATCCAATCGGGCCTGCTTGGTCTCCAAAGACATGTCCACACAGCATGGGCGGAGGTCTGAGAACAACTCCTGCAGGTGCCCTAGGCCGAGCCACAGGCAGCACCGGGTGTGCCCATCAGCCATATTCATGGCTCCCCCACATTCTGTGCACAAGGCGTTCATGCCTTAGCAGGATAAAAAGCACCCGAGGACGCAAAATGTGGCGGGTGGTCTTGAGTAGGGGAAGCCGGGGCAGGAGTGTAGCGCACATGCTACTCTGCCACACAGACTAATTGATGTAGCGTCTGCGCTCACTGATTGGGAAAGTCTTACTGGGGTGCAATCGCAGCCAGGACAGACTTAGAATCAATCACCAGAGCTCTTCAGAGGAGAAAAGTGCCTGGTACGCTTCAGGATACAAACTTGTACTTGTTGTATACAAACCTGTTCACAGGGTAGAATATGTCTCACTGGGGCGCAACCATACCAGGTTAGACTATAATCAGTATTGGGGTAACCCTGGTTACAAAATAAATGCGGCAGCACCGTGTGCTTAACCTTACTATATGCTAAACGTAAACAATAGCCCAGTTTAGCGCTAGCCAATAACCAAAGAACGATACCCAATCTCACTGGGGTATAACCACGCCAAGACAGATATAATTAGCACTGGGGTAAACCCTGGTTGTCACCTGCCAACAGCTGTGACCCCATCTTCCTGGGCTGGCTCTTGATAGGAGGGTAGGATTGTTTACCCTCTCATGACTGGATGGGTTCTCAAACTCTGTCTTCATAGCTATACAGCCATAAATTAATCCTGGTGGGGGTACTACACCCTGAGCCGACCAGAGGAGGATGGGTTCCCCACTTGAGTCTGGTTCTTCCCAAGGTTTCTTCCTAGTTACACCAGGGAGTTTTTCCTTGCCACTGTTGCCTCTGACTTGCTCTTGTGGGGGTTTAGGCTGGGTTTTTCTGTGAAGTGCATTGTGACAACTAGAAATGCGCTATATAAATAAATATTGATTTGATTTGGTTCCCCGAGTACCACTTAAACGTGGCAGCACCGCATGCTTAACTGCAGTATATGCTAAACATAAACCATAGGCAAGTATAGCGCTAGCAAATAACAAAATAAAATCTCTTACAAGCGATACTATAGCGTCTCTGTATTTCAATGGATCTCTATGGGAATTAGCGGGTGGGACTAGATTTAGCTGTAAATTACACTGGAACAGTATGGAACACATGGTTGGCTAAATGGCTGTAAGTCATCAAGAGTCTGAGGTATCAAACAAGCCTTAAACCATCACTCTGCTGCCAGAAATGCAGTAGATATGGATGGATAACATGAAGAGTTTCTTCTCCTGACTTATTTTTCCATAGAGTTCAATAGAATAATTTGTCAGGAAAAACAACTCTTGAAGTGATCCATCCATATCTACTGCATATCTGGCAGCAGAGTGGTTTGAGGCTTGTTAGATACATCAGACCTTTAATGTATTCCATACTGTTCCAGCATAATTTACAGCTAAATCTAGTCCCACCCCCCAATTCCCATAGAGATCCATTCAAATGCAGAGACATTATAATATCGCTTGTAAGAGTACCAGAAAATAAAATATCAAGAGTCTTTTGATGTTGTTGGGTCACAGACCCAGGTCACCCAGGTCACATCAGGAAGTCATGGCATGCAAAGAATATGCAATCAAATATAAAAAAAATTATTACTTTATTCTATATATAAATGCAGGGGGTGAAGATGGGTTTAAAATGTAATAAAATTATCGTATCCACTAATCTACTGATTAGCCTATGCTTTAGCTTTATATGAAAGCATCTCAAATCTCACCTAGGGCTTTGAAAAAAAAATCTTCAAAATGTTAATAAATTAAACATTTTATTTAAAAAAATGCCCTGTGTGAGGTTGTACATTTTTCTGGAGGAGGACCCCCAGACCCCCCTCTACTTTGTCCCCCCTTGTGCCTCACCAACATCTCTTCATGCGCCCAAATAAAAGCAGTCTAGAAACGCCCCTGCCTCCCTGGTGTTCCCCCCAAAACTTGGTTCGGACCCGCCGATGAGATCAGACTCAGACTGTCTGCGTGGCCTGTTACCATGACACCCAGAGGCTGTGTTTCACACGCTGACCAGACCCCTCTTTGCGCTTCGCGCTAAGCTAATGCACACAGTCTCACACACACACACAGACACACACACACACACACGCTGCACCTTCTCGTGGACATGAGTTACGGTGGCGGTCATTAAAAACTTTGAGGCCAGTGGTAACCTTTCACCGCATCGCAGTAATAGGGACTAGGATGGCACTTCTAGCACATTATTTATAAATTGAGAACAAATAATTGAACAATATTATGAGTGCTGGGCTGCTGGCCTTTTTATAATTAATGGTTGAAACATGAGGGAAACCACCCTTATTTTTTCAGTCTAACACTCCCCCAAAACAACTCTCCATTTGCTCTGAAATTACTTTTACCTCCAAAAGTCGAGAAACAAAACAAGCACCCTCCCCACTAAAAGATGATTTGTCAGATGGGAGGGGGGGTACCAGATCTTTCTGTGCTGGCTTTGCTCTGACTCATTAGAGCTGTGACTGTTGAAGGGCATTGTGGGTCACTGCAACACCAACTGAGGCTGACATGATGATAGCACAAACACACACACATGCAGACACACACACACACCCTTGCACACGCCGACACACACAGACACCGACACACACACACGCCAGCACATGCACACCACACATGCACACATACGCCAACACATACACACCGCACATGCGCACACGCACACACACACACACACTGACTGACGGAGAATGACTGCTTCAATAAATCCTGTAATCTCACAGATGCTGGAGATCCAATTATGCAAATGATAGCAATCCTGTTCAAATTCCAACAGCCAAGCCTTTATTATTTCCTCCACTTATTATTATTAATATTATTATCCAGGGAGCATGCCATTAATACACAGATTAATTCAGATTCACACATATGTATGAGCCTGTGCTTGTGAGTGTGTACGTGTGAGCCTATGCTTGTGAGTGTGTGTGTGTGTGTGTGTGTGAGCCTGTGCTTGTGAGTGTGTGTAGGGTGTGTTTGTTTGTGTGTGTGTGTGTTTGTGTGTGTGTGTGTGTGTGTGTGTGAGCCTGTGCTTGTGAGTGTGTGTGTGTGAGCCTATTCTTGTGTTTGTGTGTGTGTGTGTGTGTAGGGTGTGTTTGTTTGTGTGTGTGTGTGTGTGTGAGCCTGTGCTTGTGAGTGTGTGTAGGGTGTGTTTGTTTGTGTGTGTGTGTGTGTGTGAGCCTGTGCTTGTGAGTGTGTGTGTGTGTGTGTGTGTGAGCCTGTACTTGTGAGTGTGTGTGTAGGGTGTGTTTGTTTGTGTGTGTGTGTGTGTGTGTGTGTGTGAGCCTGTGCTTGTGAGTGTGTGTGTGTGTGTGTGAGCCTGTACTTTTGAGTGTGTGTGTAGGGTGTGTTTGTTTGTGTGTGTGTGTGTGTGTGTGTGAGCCCATATACATAATATAGAAACAAAGATAGAGTCTGAGAAAGAGAAGGGGAGAAAGAGCGAGAGGTACAGAGGGAGAGAGAGATGAAGAGAAAGTAAAATAACAAATGGTGCAATTGAAACTGAATGGCAGGCAGTTGATTGACAGGCCCTGCTGACCCAAAGCCCTGTCTCTGGCGGGAGTCCTCCCGGCAGGCGGGGCTCCGGAGCGGGCTGGTCCAGGACGAACGCGTCACTGGGACGGTTGTGAAACGTGCCGAAGACAGCGACATCAGGCCAAAGCTAATTAGCGACAGAGCACCCGACAGTGCCCCCTTTTAGGGATATAATTACGGCTTTCGCCACAGAGGTACTAATTATACCCAAAAACCCTAATGTGAGGACAGCCAAAAACATACCTCTGCTGCACATTCAGATCCTGATGGGAAGAAAAATGTCGTAGCGCAACTCACCAAGGACCGGATTCAATCTATCTTCAAAGCGCTGTGCAATGAATGCACCGTCCCTTATTTGCTATTTTTAATTTGACATGCACCTGGACCCTTATTCATAAAGAATTTTAGAGGAGCACTGACATGGGATCAGTTTTACATTTAGCTTTGTTAAGTTATGCTATGGGCCTGGGGAAACTCATCCTAGATCACCGGTTTTATGAATATGGCCCCTGGTCTCACCCCTTCACATCACTGTCACAGTGTGAAAGACATGAAGACACGCCTCCTCTGCATGGCCATTGGCTGAATTTCTGTGATTCCAATGTCTGTCTTCAATGTACTTAGTTGTGAGAGCTGTGTGTTTATGTGTTTAACCATGACCTGTTTCACTCTCTGTACAAAAAGTTCTAAATTAAAATCACTTTAGAAATAAAATGCATTATTATTAGTAGTATTATTATTATTATTATAGGCATGTGAATCAGGTTGATAAAAGGGCTAGCTGTTTGCTAGCTCTTTGCAGTCCATTTTTCATCTATATATTTTTTACGTGTCTGAATATTGTCAGTTGGAAAACATTTGAAGCTGTAGGAAGCCCTTTGCGTCAGCAAGTTGAGGCTTTGGTGACGCAAAGCTTGCCTACCTCTGGAATGAGAGAATGCAGAGTGCTCTGTGGAACATAACATGTTTAAAAGTAAGAGTTGGCAGATCCGAGCATTCCACAGGATGACGCATGAATCAATAGCAGAGTTTGCAGCAGCAAGCGCTGCCAATGAATGTGACTAGTGGGAAAACCAAAAACTGCTTTAAAAAAAGTAACATTTTCACCTTACTTCCTCTGGTAGGAGAACAAAAACTGTTCTTCTACTGTGGACTCTTGGCAGAGCTGACTCCTGTCAGTGCCATTGCTGGTTAAGGAGGCTTGAACTTCTGACCAAAGATCTTTCATCTTAGTGGTAGAAAACAGAGAGAAGCTACACCAATCACACAGTATATTGGTAATGGCCAATGCCAGTGGTGATTGGTGGTTACTTCCTGGCTAATAGTGTTCCGTGTCTCTAATAACTAGGCTGTGTCCGAATCAGAGCCCTATCTGCTGCGCCCTGTCTCCTGCATATAATGCACTGGCAGAAGTGTGCTGTTTAAAGTGCACTGTTTAAATAAATATCCTCAATACCATTTTCCAACTATACTGTGGAAGTGTCGTAAGACGTCCCACCCTTGCGCGGCCATGTCACGTGTTGTTTTTGTTGTATTTGAAGGAAAATGTCAGTGAAACTGCGCCTCATTTTTTTAAAACAAAGCCACACGTCATATTTATGTAACCAAAATGTTTGTGTACTTCTTGAAAAGTCTGCTCCCGAATATAATCAGCGAAACCCCGGAAGTAAGTGTATCATACGGGGGTTTAAAGTATACTATATTTACAGAAAATCTCACCTACTTAACAACAAGGATAATTGTCCTACCTAATAGTGTGGAAGGGTGCTGATTCGGACACAGCCCTGCTCTCGCAATCACTCCGGAGCCTGAATTCTAAAGTAGAGCTAAAATACACAAGATACCTCAAACTCTGGTCCTGGATGGTTTTCATGTCCGCACACACTTGTGGTTCCCTTTCAGTAAGCAGCTGTTTTAGGCCTTGAGATTGAGATCAATGAGGAAAAGCAAAATCCATTCCATTTTACCAAGTGCACCCAATACTTCCTGTGTCATCCATAGTTCTAAAATCAGTTTCTCAGGGTCTATAACTATAATTACACAAAGCATGAATAACATGTACTTGTACATGCATGTAAACAAAACACATACCTTCTTATAATATACATAGCTATTATTTATTATTCTGTCATAAGTGGTGTGTCTGAAAAATTATACTTTTTTCCCTCCTCAGTGTTCTCAAGACCCGAGTCTATGCTATGACCATATTTGGCCCCTGGGGCCACAAAATTAATAGCCCTGCTTTATTTTCATTATCGTCTGCACAACAAAGTGGAAATTCTACCGTGTTATTTAGTTCAGGTGCGAGGCACAGCACCCTGCACTCACACGCGTGCGTTCAGCCAATTTAATAAAAACACACATTTATCTCGGTTTTAATGAAACGGACAACCTTGAAATTGTGGCCTCTTGCTGATGCCAACCGTTCCTTTTAAAATAAATCATTTGGCATGTGAAGGCAAGTTCAAGAAAATAAAATATGCTAGCAGCTATCGCTCACCAGTTTCACAATAGAATTGACCTGCTACCGGGGGAAAGGACAATGAAGTTACTCAGCAGGTGGAGTGTGGGTTGGCCCAGATTGAACAGGAAAAGCAAGCTGCAGAATTGTCAAGTGGCACTGTTGTGAAGCCCCACCACTACACATGTTTAACCACATGTTTTACCTGTACTGGCCAGAAAACATCACACACACACACACACACACACACACACACTTTTAAGTCTATATACAGTGTTGTCCGTAAGTATTTGTACAATTTATGTTGTTTTGGCTCTATACTCCAACACATTGGCTTTGAAATGGAACAGTGAGTATGAGGTTAAAGTGCAGACTTTCAGCTTTAATTTGAGGGATTTTACACATAGTTCCCACCCCCCCCATTTTAAGGGACAAAAATAATTGGACAAATTAACATAAGCTTAAATAAAGTCATCAAATTTAATATTTGGTTGCATATCCTTTGCATGCCATGATTTCCAACAACATCAAAAGACTCTTGATATCTTATTTGCAAGTACTCTTACAAGCGATACTATAATCTGTATTTGAATGAATCTCTATGGGAATTGGGGGGTGGGACTAGATTAAGCTGTGAACACGGGAATAGTATGGAACACATAGTTGGCTAAATGGTTGGCTAAAAGTCATCAAGGGTCCGAGGTATGAAACGAGCCTCAAACCATCACTGCTGCCAGACATGCAGTAGATATGGATGGATCACTTAAGTGTTGTTTCTCCTGACTTATTTTTCCATAGAGTTAAATCGGAAAATGAGTCAGGAGAAACAGCCCGATATGGATGTAAAATCCCTCAAATTAAAGCTGAAAGTCTGCACTTTAACCTCACAGTCACTGTTACATTTCAAAGCCAATGTGCTGGAGTACAGAGCCAAAACAACATAACTTGTGTCAGGACTGCACTGTACCTGTAGATAATTAGAAATGAAATACCAGTTGTCTCACATGCAGGTTGTAGTATGTCTCGATAAGAGGGTGAATCTGCTTGTCCTCAATGCTAAGCAAATGGAAAAAAGAAACAATTGATGGGGACTTTTGTTTGATTTCTTGCACATGAATTCGATTTTGGATGTTGCGTGAATTAATAATAAACCAATTTGGAAAAAGAATAAGAAGGAAATGCAGGCTAATCTAATCAAAGAAACCCCAATTTTGTACAAAATAAAGCAATATAAAGATTTTTAAAAAGATTTGAACAGTATCATAAAGTCTGGTGCCTGGGTGAAAGTAAATGGTGTTTTTAGCATTCATCTTTGCCTGACATTAAAAAATGGAAAAAATAAGTGAATCATGTGTTAATTCAGTTTTCTTTTACACAGATGAAGTATGGAGGGATGTGCTGGGGTTTCATGTCCATGTGGATAGATGTTATATGTTACAGGAACTGATCGGAACCACTCGCAGACACCAAAAGTAATGGGAATAGGCTTTATTCGAGGTCGACAGGAAAAGGTCAATGTCCAGCAAAACAGAGCAATACGGGCAGGGCAGATACGGGGTCAGTTCCAGGCAGGGGTCAGAACCGGGGAATCCGTCAGAGCAGGGGAACAGGAGGGCGAAGGGCAGGAGCAGGACTAGGATGGGAAAGGGCAGATGGGCAGCAGGACTGGAGCAGGGCTGGACAAAAACAGGCTGGACAGGCAGGAGAACAGGAACTGGACGGGTAACACAGGACTGGAAACAGGGGCAGCGAGCAGGCAGGGAGCAGGCAGGGAGCAGGCAGGGAGCAGGCAGCGAGCAGGCAGCGAGCAGGCAGGGATAAACGCTGGAAAGAATTATACACAAGCACGGAGGCAGGACACAAGACAATGGCACAGAACAAAGAAACAGGGGAGACTATATGCCAGACTAACGAAGACACAACGAGGAACAGGTGATACGAAACACATGAAGGTGTGGGGAGCGGAGACACAAAATGGGGAGGAAGAGAAAACACGGAACGGACAGAAAATACATATAAACGGAAAAACCAGAAACTGACTAAGACGTAGAGGCACGGGATGTGACAGTTATATGCTGTCATGGTTAGGGATTTGGATTTGTAATGCTTAAATTGGAGGTTCAAATCCCACATGGGTTATTCCCACCTGCTTCTGAGAGTATCCATGGATACATGAAAAACCTTGAATTGCTCTGGAGGTCATTTGCAAAAGCACAAATACAGTAATAAATGGTACTGAACGGGGAACCAGAGAGGTCATTATTTGTAAAAAATGTTCTTTTGAACGCAACCACGTGAGGCCTGGGCAGAACAGTGAGTCACCTGGTAACCACAGAACTGGTAGGGGAGTGGGGGGGGGGTTCTCCACTTGTATCGCCTCTGTATGATTGACAGTTTCCCCGTTCAATCAGTTTCAGGCTCCAGGCCACGGGCATCGTTTAGCATGCCGACTGACTGACCACCTTCAAATCTGTGCTTTTTAAAGTAAACTGGCACCTGCTTCAATCCCACCAGCTAATGACGGCCATTTTCCCTTTACTCGCTCCGGTTCAGCAAAAATCATTGCAACGATTAATAAAGCTGTTCATTATGGCTAACTGGCTGTCTGAAGCTCAGGCAAAGGCCAGCGAGGGATTCACGCTCTACGCTGTGTGCTGCCCGGTTTCTCCCAGGATAATTAACCCCAGTCAAACCGAGTAAAACTCTGGGAACATTTCCTGGTTCGGAGTTGGGTAACGGTTGACCCTCCTTTGTCATCCTCTGAGCCCCCTGTCGAAACATAGACCTCCTGCTTGGTGTCACTGCCTCCGTACCTGCAATCAGGCCAGGCAATCAGCTATTTCTAGAACCTTCTTTTCATCGGGATTGAGTGTGGGCGGAGAAAAATAGTGTGGGCGGGGACAGGGAGGGGTGTGGGTGAAGAAAGGGAGGGGTGTGGGCATAGACAGGGATGGAGTGTGGGGGGAGACATGGGTGGAAAAAGGAGTGTGGGAGGGAACAGGGAGAGAGTGGGTCGGGACCCCAGTATACCAAATAAACAGATTAATGGTGACTCATCTCAGTGCTCTTGTCATGTATGCCCAGTAAACAGAATGTTTGTTTAATACACTGGTCCTGCTATACACCAGGGCTGTAAGTAACCTCTTTCCGGAGCAGGTGTGGCTGTTTCCCTGAGCCTGGGTTTTATAGTCTGGTCAGCGGGGAGAAGTGACCTTTACCTCGGACCACCGAGCTTTACGGCACAGCTTACTGCAGTGTCACTCACTTTGATGTACAGCCTGCGCTACACTACGCTACACAGGCCCCGCAGGTTTGGAACAACTTTCATTACTGTGATCCGTCTCATCATGCTTGAAAAAAACTGGTAACGGTAAAAAGACCCAACATGCAACAGTTGCTTTCGACAACTAAACACTAAGCACAGTGGGATATCAAACCTGTGGATTCACAGTGGGATATGAAACCCCTGGCTGCACAGTGGGATATCAAACCCCTGGCTGCACAGTGGGATATCAAACCCCCGGCTGCACAATGGGATATCAAACCCTCGGCTGCACAGTGGGATATCAAACCCCCGGCTGCACAATGGGATATCAAACCCTCGGCTGCACAGTGGGATATCAAACCCCCGGCTGCACAGTGGGATATCAAACCCCTGGCTGCACAATGGGATATCAAACCCCCGGCTGCACAATGGGATATCAAACCCCCGGCTGCACAATGGGATATCAAACCCTCGGCTGCACAGTGGGATATCAAACCCCTGGCTGCACAGTGGGATATCAAACCCTGGCTCCACGGGGAGATTGGTATGTGGGTTGACAGTTAGCCACCCTATGGACTACGCCACATGGCCTCATTGTGAAAGAAAATGTCACTGCGTGAACCATAGTGTAACCATAGTCACAGGGTTATTGATGAGACATGTTCAGTCTGGAGAAAGGTATTGATGCTCTTTTCAGGCCTTGTACAGCGAGAAGAAGAACATTTTGCCGTAAAAAACCTGAAACGATCTCACGGCTAATTCACAGCTCACAGCTCTGTCAGACTCGGTTGGTGAAAGCAGTTAAAACCACCGTATAAAAGGTGCAATTTCAGTGGTTGGACGAAAGGGAGACATTACATGGCAATAAAAAACTGCATGAAGTGATGCAGCAGACGCCATAGTTTCAGTGATCACCGGGGAAACGTGAGGCGAACGGGGGGAGCCAAGAAACAAAAATCTGATTTAAAAAAAAAAAAAGGGAAGCCATTATTATGCAAATGAGCGGGTTGGGATCTGTAAGCTCCTGCTGAGGAAAATTCACTTAACTTAATGAGGATTTAACTTGAGTTTTAATTCCGTCCAACTGCAAGATTAAAGAGACGGCTAGTCCACAGCATGACTGTATAATAACTGTATGTGTGATAAATGCATTCAACTTTTAATGTCAGCCATAAAACAGTATATTTTGGGTACTCCTATAATGGGGGTTCGTCTGCTGTGGATTTTGAACTGCTGCTCTCCCTCATGTACAAGAGATATGATTACCCCACCGAGCTAAAGTCCATGCCCCCCCCTCTCCCCCTCTCCCCCTCTCCAGATACCAGACCATCACACACTGGAACAGATGTAGCAGTCATCCTATGATAGTTTTTCCAGTATAAGTTTTCGTTTCTGCTTAGTTTGAGATTTCTCTTCACGATTTAGAGATCTCAATGTCGGAATTCTTAAGTTGATTGTTAGGCTATGGGGATCAGCTGCTGATGAGTGCCTGGGAGTCTAGCAGGCAGTTGATTAATAATTGAGAGCAGCTGTGGTGCATTTCATTGTCCAATGAGGGTGTGACGACACCCTTCCTGTTGGCATTAAAAAAGGCAGGAAATAGCATGTCCCGGTTTTGGTCTTTTCAGATATATGCTCCTCTTGTCTACAGCCTACTTAGGCTTTAAACTCGACGGGGTTGTTAAGGCTTTAAAATTTGAGTTGTTCTGTGCCTTAGTTGTCAGACACTAGGTTATTGGTAAGGCTAGCTGTTGTCAAGGTGTTCTAGAAACACCTTTGCTGGGTCATCTGCGCTTTGGCAACTAGCCATACCAGGCTCAGCTAATAATTTCAAGTTATTTTACTTGACGTAATAATTGCCTAACCCTGCAGGCTTTATTTGTTTCATTTTATTTGAGTTAAGCATTGAAAACACCCCTCCAAACTGCACAATTATTTGTATTTTGGTGTATATTGAAGAGGCATTTTTTCATTGTAATAAATTATTCTATGTGGTTATCCTTCTTGATCAGCTGAGGTTTGGGGACCCCACACAGAGCCTTAACAGATACCAGACTGTGGGGTCCATCCACACACATGAGAAAAAAAACGAGGAAGAAACTGTGCAAATGTTGAAAAGGTACGCTTGCCAGTTTGATATTCAAGGTTGTGAACTTGTTTTGCTCCCCAAACACTACCCCCGCTCTGCTAAAGCACTCATTAGCATGTATGCCGGCATTTCTTCACACACTAATGAAGATGTAGAGGAAACAAAAACAAGTAGGCGGAGTTTGCAGAAGCTGCTGCTTCCAAGTGCATTTCTTAATGAGCACGTTTGTAATTCAAAAGCTGCGATTCTGCTTCCATGTGTCATGGTGCACAAGGCCTGAAAAAAGCATCAATACCTTTCTCCAGACATCAATAACCCTGTGACTATGGTTCACAGTGTGGGCGTGTCACAGGGAGATTCTCTTTCACAGTGAGGCCATGTGGCGTAGTCCGTAGGGCGGCTAACTGTCAACCCACATACCAATCTCCCCGTGGAGCCGGGGGTTTGATATTCTACTGTGCAGCCAGGGTTTGATATCCCACTGTGCAGCCAGGGGTTTGATATCCCACTGTGCAGCCAGGGGTTTAATATCCAACAGAGCAGCTAGGGTTTGATATCACACTGTGCAGCCGGGGGTTTGATATTCAACAGTGCAGCTAGGGTTTGATATCATACTGTGCAGCAAGGGGGTTTGATATTCAACAGTGCAGCTAGGGTTTGATATCATACTGTGCAGCAAGGGGGTTTAATATCCCACTGTGCAGCCGGGGGTTTGATATCCCACTGTGCAGCCAGGGGTTTGATATCCCACTGTGCAGCCAGGGGTTTGATATCCCACTGTGCAGCCAGGGGTTTGATATCCAACAGTGCAGCTAGGGTTTGATATCACACTGTGCAGCAAAAGCCGTAAAGCTCAGGGATGCACTGAGATGAAAGACCATTAATCCGTTTATTTGGCATACTGGGGTCCCCACCCACAGCCCCTCCCCGTCTTCACCCACACTCGCCTGTCCCCACCCACACTCCATCCCTGTCCTCGCCCACACTCCATCCCTGTGCCCACCCACACTCCATCCATTTCTCCGCCCACACTTCATTCCTGTCCCCGCCCACACTCATACCCCTGTCCCCACCCACACTCCATCCCTGTCCTCGCCCACACTCATCCCCTTGTCCCTGCCCACACCCCCCTGTCCCCACCAATACCCCCTCTCTGTTTCCGCCCACACTCCATCCCTGTCCCCACCAATACCCCTTCTCTGTCTCCGCCCACACTCTTCCGTGTCTCCACTCACACTCACCCCCTGTCCCTGCCCCCACATTCCCTCCCAGACAATAACTTACATCTGTTCTGTAGCTTTAGTAAACAGGTGAAGCAAGCAGTGCAATACTAATAAAACAAGGTTATAAAAAGGAATGCGCAGGTGAGCTTACAAACCCAGAGGAGCTTGTAAAAAGCTTCGCCATAGGTATATTAAATTATCATAAACAGGTTGAAATATAAACAAAATGAGTACTGCATTGAATGTAGGCATGACCTCAAAAAAAACTTGCAGTGAATGTTATTTTTATTTTGTGCGTGAAACGGCTCTAGGGTGACTGCTCTATCATGTAGGCTATGGTTGGATTTATCTGTAAGGTTACCATACTCCACACCAGCCCGGGGGAGGGGCAGAGGATTATGGGTAATGCTGAGAGCACAAGTGTTGCTCTTGACTTCTTGCAGCTTGACCTTTATATGAAGAGTACAGTCCATAACAAAATATTCACTGTAAAATCAAATCTAATAGAGTGCTTCTAAATGTAATGGAGCACATTGGGCTGATATAAACTACTAGAGATTTAACACTGAGAATTGTCCTGTGTATATTCTAACCACTGTCATTGAGCATTTGTTATGAGGCTGAAAAGAAATCTCAAGGCGCTCTTTCTGGTCTTAATTAGCTAATGACTCTTAAAGCGTGCCTCATTAAAAATGTAAATTTATTCAGCCATCAGAACACTCAGTTCACAGAAAGAACGCTCGCTATCAGCACAAAAAAACTAAGAAAGGACACAACAGCTCACTCATCCTCGTAGCCATTGTCATCTTGATAACGGTCTCACCGGCGTAAAAGAGATGAAAGATGAAGAGGGCAGGAAAAGAGGTGGTGAGTCGAGGAGCCAAGGCCCAGGGGAAAGGCTTTTCATATCTGCGAACGTCTCAAGAGGTGAGGCGCGACCTCGCGTTGCCGGAAGGTTTCATTCCTCACAGCCACATGACAGATAGGTCGCAGGCGGAACAGCTCTCTTTCTGCCTGCAGAGCATGATGGGAATTCATGCACTCTTCTGCTCAGATGACAGTAACAGCCATGTAAAGCCATGGAAGGGCAGCTGCTGTAACATGCAGGGACAGGCACAAAGCAATGGCAAATGCGTCCTGGACCATGCTACATTTGCATGTCCGGTTTTCTTCTCTGTGCTGTGGAATTCACAATCTGACATTCCGGCTCAAAAGGCTTCAAGTGTGAAATGTTGATCACCAGCCAGCTGAAACTGGAAAGTAGGCGTCATTACAGCTGGAAGGGCTTACTATGTCAAATGATCACAGCCAGCTTCATCATGACACTAAAGGGTACAAGGCGTCCTTCCTGCTTAAACGGCTTCCAGTGTAAAATGATCACCCACCAGTTTGCTTGTGACACAAAAGTATGACGTGTCATTCTGGCTCAAAAGGTGTCCAGTGTCAAATGATCAGCAGACAAACTTTAGATAGTTCACAGCTTTGAAGCCTGAGTAGGTCATTAATACCTGCACTATATACCACTGGAAATACATGCTATAAACATGGTTGGTAAAAAATAATAAATGTTAGTAAATGTGTTATTAGGACAACCAAAGTTACTATGCACTGTTAAGACAAGCCTACCTCTAACAGTACTCATTATAATCTTATGACAAATTTTTTGAACACTGGCCTTCTTCCCAAAGTATAAAGTTAATTAATATTGGACTAGAAAAAAATGAACGATATATTTTTATTGAGGTACAATGTTGTCATTAATGCTTCATTGGCCATTAAAAACAGCTATATGCTAAAGAGAAACAATAAGCCAGGGGTGTCCAAACTTTTTTCACTGAGGGCCAGATGGAGAAAAATTATGACTACCACGGGCCACAGGCTATTATATATATATATATATATATATAATATATATATATATATGTGTGTAAAATAAATACAAGTGCGCTCAGACATGTGGCATACAGTTGCCAACATCACTTAGATTTCTATTTAAATTAGGCGAATAGTATTATAGCCTATTAAAAGGCGAACTTGAAGATATTTTATATATATATATATATATATATATGTGTGTGTGTGTGTGTAAAATAAATACAAGTGCGCTCAGACATGCGGCATACAGTTGCCAACATCACTTAGATTTCTATTTAAATTAGGCGAACAGTATTATAGCCTATTAAAAGGCGAGCTTGAAGAGATTTTAAGAATTTCTCTGCGATTGAGTGCTTTCGCACAAATTATGTTAATAGTTTTCGCGACTGTATTCATGACATCGCCCAGTTTCGTGACTTTGGCGCATAATGCTTCCTGGTGTATAATACAGTGCAATTTAACAGCCTCGCCCCCAGACTCATGAACTTTTCTGCAAACCAGGGAAGCCATTCCGTTACGCTCACCTATCATGGCTGGAGCACCATCTGTTGTAAACTCCACACAACTTGTCCCAAGGGAGATTCCGATTTTGAATAGCAACTGACACAGCTTCAAAAATATCAGCTCCTTTCGTTATTCCAGTCAGGCTCCGAAGGTCGAGGAGCTCTTCAGTAATGCAAAAATCATCGTCAACCCCTCGCAAAAAAATTCGTAGCTGAGCCGAATCTGTTGTGTCGGTACTCTCGTCACACGCAATTGAATAGAAATGAAACAACGGAGCTTTGTCTGATATTTGCGCCTTGATGTTAGCTGATAAATCCTCGATTTGCCGGGCCACTGTTTCTCGCAACACTAACATTGGAGAAGTCTTGTTTCTTTTCTGGGCATACAATGTCCACAATTTTTGTGACGCACTCAAAATCACACTCTGCAAAGGCCTTTCCATACTTCGCTATTAGCTTAGCCACCTCGTAGCTAGCCCTGGTAGCATTCTGCTGCGTTTAATTAGCACAAAAAAACTGGGTTTGTTGCAATGATAGGCTTGCCGCCAACTGCTTTGATTTCTCTTCTCTGGCTGCTCCAGTATATGCCTTAAAAGACGCATCATGTTTCGTTTCATAATGTCTCAACATTAAATTATTTTCATCACCGCTACTGATTCCTGGCAAATTAAACAGACCTCTGTACTCAGTGAAAAAGTATTAATTTTGCCATCGTGGCTGGAATTTCCTACATTCACTATCCACCTTTCGATTCTTTGCAGCCGCCATGTTGATAAGAATATGATTTGTAGGCTACAGGAACGTTGGCTAGTTAATGCATAAGATAATTTTTTTTTTGGGGGGGCGTAAACTGCTGATCTGTTTTTAGAGTTGGGCTTTTACTATGCTGCCCCCTAGTGTTAAAAAAACAACAGCATTTTTTTTCTCATTTGTAGCAGCGGGCCAGATTTAATCATTCTTCTGAAATGTTTCGAGGGCCGCTTTAAAATGCTTCAAGGGCCGCAATTGGCCCGCGGGCCGTAGTTTGGACACCCCTGCGATAAGCCATGCTGAACGCACAACGCTTGTTGTTACGGTTCCTTGAGTTCTTGTTCCTATGCTCAAAGACATTAAAAATTACTACTAGTTCTCTGCCTGGCAAGAAAGTGATGGATCATGGGTAACGGGCACTGCAATAGACTGCCGTCTGGTCCAGAAGGCGTATTTATGCCGCATCAGATCCAACCCCGAGCCTTCCAGACTTCCGGATTCTGCCTACATACAGTCAAGCCAGAAAGTCTGCCCACCGCTTTCACCTTCTCCACGTTTTATTACGTTACAGACATATTCTACAATAGATTGAGTTAATTTTTTGTCTCAAAATTCTACACAAAATAGCTCATAATGACAAAGTGAAAACACGTTTTTAGAAATTTTTGCAAATGTATTAAAAATCTAAAACTGAAATCTCTCATTTACATAAGTATTCATACCCTTTGCTTTAACATATTTTTAAAGTATCATATTTAATATTTGGTCGCATATCCTTTGCATGCTGTTACTTCCTGAAGTTTGTGACCAATCAACATCAAAAAACTCTCGATATCTTATTTTCAGGTACTGTTACAAGCGATACTATAACCTCTCTGTATTTGAACTGATCTTTATTAGAATTGGGGGGTGAGACTAGATCCAGCTGCAAATTACGCTGGTATAGTATGGAACACATGACTGGCGAAATGGCTGTAAGTCATCAAGGGTCTAAGGTATCAAACAAGCCCCAAACCATCACTCTGCGGCCAGATATAGAGTAGATGTGGATGGATCCCTTTAATGGTTGTTTCTCCTGACTATTCAGGAAAATGAGTCAGGAGAAATAACCCTTGCAGTGTTCCATCCACATCTACTCCATATCTGGCAACAGAGTTATGGTTTGGGGCTCGTTCGATAGCTCAGACCCTTGATGACTTATAGCCATTTAGCCAGCCATGTGTTCCATACTGTACCAGTGTAATCTACAGCTGAATCTAGTCTCACTCCCCAATTCCCATAGAGATCCATTCAAATGCAGAGAGCTTATAGTATCTCTTGTAACAGTACCTGGAAATAAGATATCGAGAGTCTTTTGATCTTGATGGGTCACAGACTTCAGGAAGTAACAGCATGCAAAGGATATGCAACCAAATATTAAATATGATACTTTAAAAATATGTTAAAGCAAAAGGTATGAATACTTATGTAAATTAAGAATTTCAGTTTTCAATTTTTAATACATTTGCAAAAATTTCTAAAAACATGTTTTCACTTTGTCATTATGGGCTATTTTGTGTAGACGTTTGAGACAAAAAATTAACTCAATCTTTTGTAGAATATGTCTGTAATATAATAAAACGTGGAGAAGGTGAAAGGGGTGTTCAGACTTTCCGGCTTGACTGTAAGACTAGCCAATGGGGGACAGAAATTTTCAGGTGATGTGCTGTCGATTACTTGAAAATATTTATGTAATCGACAGCACATTGATTACGTAAATTGATTGGCCGATTACATGAAGATATTTACTCGAATCAGGGGGTGCGGCTTGCTGGAGGACGCAGTGACGCCGTCCCATCTGGGAATCAGCCCCGCCCACTTCTCAGTACAGAAATGGTGCATGATGGCGCTTTCGTTTCTGATGGAAGTTCTCACGCTTTCTTAATGGGGAGCTGTTGACAGACAAAACTATTGAGTTTCTATTGGTTATTCTTCTACTGCAGTCACTCTTTTCCGGCCTTGTGTCAGATCCTGGGAATAATTACATTGTGGCGATACTGAAACACCAACGTTTTCCAATCTTTTAAACTCAAGCTGCTAAAGGGCAGAGTTCCTCAGCCTCCAGGTTAACAAATCCTCACTCTGGCCTTAACCAACTGCTCTGATTTTTGAAAAACTTACTGGGGAAATCTCAATGAAAGGGCTTCAAGTCCAACAGCACAGGGATTAGACTGTAGGGAACCCAAAGCAGATTAATGTTGGCGTTATATCCCTGGCTGTTGATACCAACTTCCTGAATTGTCTTTAGCATGTCAACAACAAGTGCTGCTCCATCTTACAGCCAATTCTGGTGAATCTGTTGGAGACTCTTGCCAACCACACAAGGATTAAACCCAAATCCGGTATGAACAACAAACATTCCCCCCTCCCAAAAGTTCCGGAAAATTAAGAGCTATAGATCCCAGGATGCCTGGTGGTCAGAGCTGTCATGCTGGAGGAGGCAGAGCTAACATGCTGGAAGAGATGGAGCTTTATGCTGGAGGGCGGAGCTGTATGTTGGAGGGCAGAGCTGTCGGGCTAGAGGCACTTAATTTGCAGGTAAAGGTGATGTAAAAAGGTAAAATCTATTGATATAGCCACTCAGGAAAAATGATTCACAGCTCCAGGAACACCGTATGAGCCCTATACAGTGAAATGGGTGGGATGCGGAACGCGGACCCAAGATGCCCATTGGGCAGCAGCGATGCAAAGCTATCCCAAGCCTGCCGTGAGCATGTGAAAAACCAGAAGATTCTGCATTCTGCTAATTGCAAACCTCATTCTCCTGCATGAGTGTAAAGATGGGTCAATTTAGAAATGTCATTCTATTATTCCAGTCTGGTCTGCGCCACCAAATGTGTTCATGAGCGCTTAGGGAACGCTTGGCAAAAACGAGAGAACTCTGCATTCTGCCAATTGTGTTCACACGCTCCTGCACTTAAAGGGTAAATCCACCCAAAAACAACATGAACCTTATTTAACAGATCACAGGCGTTAAGTCTCTCTTTGTGTCTGGCCAAAAAAATATTCTGTACTGAGATATTTGAATATAAAGTTGAAAATTCGGTAGAGGGTATACGTCATTTTGACGTATACCTCTACCAGTTCCTCGTTTTTGAAAAACTATAGTTTGTCAAGTGGGCGTTTAAATTACATAGGCACGTAGGCGGAGCCAGCGAGGGAAGAAATGCTCCATGACCGTCTGTCACTGTTCTGAATACCGTGGTAGGGACACATCGTAGATCAAGCTAGCTATCATTGCTATTTTATTATAATGTCAGAAAATTACATTTATAGGCTACGTTATTTCCTAAAGATGTTTTGGGAAAGTAAATCAAACAGGACTCGAGTGCTGTCGGTTACAGAGTGGACAAATGAAAAAGCCGACAACTCAGTGGCCTCCGGTCTCATTCCCTGACATCTTCTGCCTTATTGAATAACCTGGTAAGGAACCATGCCAACTACATTATGATCCATGACCATGAAAAGTAGACTAACATTAGCGAGCTTACCATAATCAAACGATTTCACTTTGAACATATGATTACAGAAGCAAAGTTACCGGCATTAAACAAAACACGGGGCAAATCTGCATTATTGAATCTGTTTGCCATGCAGTAGCTAGACACACATCAGCTTTTTGGAATTAAAAAAATTGCAATGTTTTAAATATAGCCTATTACTAGATTTTGTCATAGGTGGAAGGCTTCTGTTTTGAGCCCGAATGCACGGCCGGATCCTGCGCTGAACACGCTGCCAAATAGGACTGCCAAATAGAAACTTCCCGGTAGCAAACATTTCCATTTCAGTTGGAATTTCAGTAGTTACCACATGTAGGCTAGCTGCACCACTCGTTTACCTCGGTTAAACGTTAAAGGTTAACGTTAGAGGCCAGGGATAAGAAATTAATATTTGTTGTGTTTGAACTAGTATGTGCAAAACAAGCAGTAAAATTCCCAGTTCCTCCGATCCGGTCGTAACATTATTCAGTGTGACTGACTGGCGTTGTCTGACACTGCCCATAAACTTTAAGCGCTCTTGCCAAGAGTCTTGGCTATTGTAGTTCAGAATAAACCAAGTACCTGCTACATGCATAGTAGTTTTGGGCTATATCTCTGCTCTCACTACAGATAGAAAGTTGGCTGAGAGCTCATTTTAATCAGGAGGAGAGCTTCTTTTCTACAAATCAAACATCATTTTTGGGTGGAATTACCCTTTAAGCGTGTGCATTAAACCGATTGTAGGCCTAATTAAAAGATACATTATTTATTTTAATTATTTTTTGAGGGTCTTTCACAAGTTCAACTGCACTCTTGAAAGCCTGACAGTGACAGAATGTTCTAAGAACCTGATCGGATCCCACATTCCATGAACTATGGTGAAATTTTCCTCCTCTTGCGCGCAGATATAAACCCAATCATTGGCCTTTTTAAGTGCAGGCCCATACTCCAAAAGGAGTTGCTTGCGGGCCGGCCAGGGAGACCATTTGAAACCGGCTAGGGAGCGGGAGGGGGCCAGCTGGCAGCCTGTCGGCTCCGGAGGCCGTACTCCCTGTGTACAGTCAGTGCAATATCAGAGCTCTGGACTCCTGCAGGCCGGGGAGGGCTTCAGTCTTGCTGGCTGTAATGAGGACTCCACTCCTGCAGGTTTTTTGATTAAACTAATAGCCTTTCCAGAGCTGTGAGTTTTGCTGTTGTTGTTTTTTTCAATGGCATTTTTTACCCCTCTGGCCTGAGATGCTGCAGTAAGAAATATTCAAAAGCATAGCTGTGTGTGTGTGTGTGTGTGTGTGTGTGTGTGTGTGTGTGCTGTGTGTGTGTGTGTGTGTGTGTGTGTGTGTGTGTGTGTGCTGTGTGTGTGTGTGTGTGTGTGTGTGTGTGCTGTGTGTGTGTGTGTGTGTGTGTGTGTGTGTGTGTGTGTGTGTGTGTGTGCTGTGTGTGTGTGTGTGTGTGTGTGTGTGCTGTGTGTGTGCGCTGTGTGTGTGTGTGTGTGTGCGCTGTGTGTGTGTGTGTGTGTGCTGTGTGTGTGTGTGTGTGTGTGTGCTGTGTGTGTGTGTGTGTGTGTGTGTGTGTGTGTGTGTGTGTGTGTGTGTGCTGTGTGTGTGTGTGTGTGTGTGCTGTGTGTGTGTGTGTGTGTGTGTGTTGTGTGTGTGTGTGTGTGTGTGTGTGTGTGCTGTGTGTGTGTGTGCTGTGTGTGTGTGTGTGTGTGCTGTGTGTGTGTGTGTGTGTGCTGTGTGTGTGTGTGTGTGTGTGTGCTGTGTGTGTGTGTGTGTGTGTGTGTGTGTGTGTGTGTGTGTGTGTGTGTGTGTGTGTGTGTGTGTGCTGTGTGTGTGTGTGTGTGTGTGTGTGTGTGTGTGTGTGTGTGTGTGTGTGTGTGTGCTGTGTGTGCGTGTGTGTGTGCTGTGTGTGTGCTGTGTGTGTGTGTGTGTGCTGTGTGTGTGTGTGTGCATGTGTGTGTGTGTGTGCGTGCGTGTGTGTGTGTGTGTGCTGTGCTGTGTGTGTGTGTGTGTGTGTTTGTGTGTGTGTGTGCTGTGTGTGTGTGTGCTGTGTGTGTGTGTGTGTGTGTGTGCTGTGTGTGTGTGTGTGCTGTGTGTGTGTGTGTGTGTGTGTGTGTGCTGTGTGTGTGTGTGTGTGTGTGTGTGTGTGTGCTGTGTGTGTGTGTGTGTGTGTGTGTGTGTGTGT
Source organism: Ilyophis sp. 1 JC-2022 (assembly GCA_022702515.1). NCBI lineage: Eukaryota > Metazoa > Chordata > Actinopteri > Anguilliformes > Synaphobranchidae > Ilyophis > Ilyophis sp. 1 JC-2022. The sequence goes on from CM040402.1 coordinate 11,423,649, forward strand.
GTGTGTGTGCTGTGTGTGTGTGTGTTTGTGTGTGCTGTGTGTGTGTGTGTGTGTGTGTGCTGTGTGTGTGTGTGTGTGTGTGTGTGTGTGTGTGTGTGCTGTGTGTGTGTGTGTGTGTGTGTGTGTCCACCTCCCGTTGTGCAATTTTTTTTTTTTTTAAATCTCCCGACCTGAGTAAAAGGGTACATTTGAACAGGTTCAGAAACACTGGCTGTTGCCTAAAGTGCATGTAATGCACCATTCACACACCTTCTCATGATATGTTCTTATGTTCTAGATGGGCTGAATTGCCTGTTTGCTCTGATAATGTATTCTTATGTTCTTATGTTCTAGATGGGCTGAATGGCCTGTTCTCTCTGATTATGTATTCTTATGTTCTAGATGGGCTGAATGGCCTGTTCTTTCTGATTATGTATTCTTATGTTCTAGATGGGCTGAATGGCCTGTTCGCTCTGATTATGTATTCTTATGTTCTTATGTTCTAGATGGGCTGAATGGCCTGTTCTCTCTGATTATGTATTCTTATGTTCTAGATGGGCTGAATGGTCTGTTCGCTCTGATTATGTATTCTTATGTTCTTATGTTCTAGATGGGCTGAATTGCCTGTTCTCTCTGATTATGTATTTTTATGTTCTAGATGGGCTGAATGGCCTGTTCTCTCTGATTATGTATTCTTATGTTCGAGATGGGCTGAATGGCCTGTTCGCTCTGATTATGTATTCTTATGTTCTAGATGGGCTGAATGGCCTGTTCTCTCTGATTATGTATTCTTATGTTCGAGATGGGCTGAATGGCCTGTTCTCTCTGATTATGTATTCTTATGTTCTTATGTTCTAGATGGGCTGAATGGCCTGTTCTCTCTGATTATGTATTCTTATGTTCTTATGTTCTAGGTGGGCTGAATGGCCTGTTCTCATTATGCATTCTTATGTTCTGCTTCTATACTTTATGCCCCTTATATTCCAGTGGGAAAAATGTTAAAATACTGCTTATCCAACAGAGGCAGCACAGTCTGCACATAGCCATCTCTGAATCTCATCATCCTTGAGGTTAAATCATTTGAAATGCAGCTTCGCCATTAAGTAAAAACTGTCACGTGTCGTTTTGAGGGAAACAGCCTACTGAAATCAGGGACATTCCTGATCAAGATCTGCATCATCATCAATCAATTTCAATAATAAATGTGGCGAGATACTGATTTGAACGACTTTAACGGCAGCCATTTTGGAAAATAAATTGACTCAAATGCGCTTTCCATTTGCTGTTCAAATAGCTCAGGCTATTCCTCCATATGATGGGGTAATGCTGTTGAGATTAAACTTTGGGCAAAAACTAAACAAACTCTTCCAAATATAAACCATTAATGGACTGCTAAGAGTTGGACATGCTCAGTAAGTGCTGAATTGCTGCCCTATTCTCTATGGCTGGGGTTGAGGGTCTGTGTTGGGGGCTGTTGTAGTCGTCTTTCCTTGAGAGCCAAATGCACGTAATTGCTTAGCTAATGTCAAAAGTCAAAATGTACAGGGTACAAGCCTTTCTTTGTTCAATGCGTTTTCAGGACAGTAACACTGCCGCCGATTAGCAGCAAGCAATAGTAATGAGGAATATCAACGGTAACATAGCAATGTGTTCAGTCAGCAGCGCGCATGTTCTATCCCTAAACCCTATTTTGAATAAAAAATCAGAAAAGCACTGACCCTCCTACTTCATCATTATCACATTCCTCACTAAAATGATTTAGCCTTGGCTACTGGCAAATTATTAGCATTCCCCCGTGCTGTTGTGAAGATGACGTTGATACCATAACTACATTTGGGGCACACCTTGATTGCCTTTACTCAAACTCCAACAGGGTTGTGGACGGTGGGGATGGAACATTCATTTTAAGGTTCAGGGCCCGTATTCACAAAACATTTTATCTTACCACTAAGAGATCTCCCAAATAGCAGTAAACGTTTCTAGCTAAGAGTTTCCTCTTAAAACCTATTCACAAAGCTGACGAGACCAACTTTTACTAAGAAATGGGGAGAAATCTTAAGCTAAGAGAAATGGTGGGGTTGACCTCATTGCTATGGATGATGTCATGTTTCATGAACATGCTTATTTACTATGCCCACAGTGATTGGCTGGTAAGGGATGGGTCTCTGTCAGTGATTTCATCATAGAAATACTGTAGAAAGAGGTATCATGTTGCCATATTCAAATGATGGCAAATTTTATCTTACGTGGTTATTCACAATTAAGGTGTTTGTGTGACCAAGATAATTTAAAAAGGAAATCAAACATTTTGTGAGCTTAACTGTTGTAATTGAACTGAGGTCCCAGTTGTGGGTGGATGTAAGGTGTGAGGAGCCACGTCCTGCAGGGATAGCCACCAAGTGACATCCAGCTGGGACATGATGCTTCTCAAACAGCAGCCTCAGGCCACTCTCCTGTAGGATCCGGGAGTCATGTGTTGTGCCTGGCCACTTTGCGAAAATGTCAAGAATATTGTAGTTGGCATCAAAAACCACCTGTGTGTTGATGCTATGATTTTTTTTCCTGTTGACAAATGCGTGTTCATCTTGTGATGGTGCAATAATTTGGACATGTGTCCCATCTATAGCACCAACTACACCGGGTAGTCCAGCTATGACCATAAAGTGGGCTTTATTTCTTTGTAGTTGGTGAACATCAAGAGAAAACTGTATGAATTGTCAGATGATGTGGGGTCTGCAGAGGCCATTTATTGTTTGATGTAATATTCTACTGACAGACGACTGAGATATACCTAGTTCGTCTGCGCTTCATAGCTGCATTTTCCCTGTGGCCAAGTAGCGTAGAGTTGTCCTTGATCTCCGGTGTCATTGGGCTGTTTGGGTTGTTTCTGTTTGTTGCTGAAGTGACTGCATCCCTGACTAGCCCTACTATTATCATAATACCCTTGCAATTAAGGCGATAACTTTTTAAAAGCTCAGTATCAATAAATGCTTCTAAAATGTACGTGGCGGATTGCCAGCAGCAGCCATTTTCTGATTGTTTGTGATTTGTTCTCAGTGATTTCGGAGTCCTCTTGACTACCCTTAACCTTTCACAGATTTAGGAGCTGGTTTTCGCACTAAAACGCTTTGTGAATTACTCTTAGACCAAAAGTTTAGGAGTCCTAAAATGAGGACTGACACGCCCATTATTTAAGATGATTTGTGAATACGGGCCCAGTTTTATTGGGCTGAGTTTTACTTTTTTCCCCTCATGCTCTGGTTTTTTGACATGTTAGCAGAAGCATGTGTTTGCAATATAGTTGTTGATAGCTAACTGAGCTAAAATTAGATAATGCAATGGCTCAAACAGACAACGAAACACATCATCAAGTATGTTATTGGTTGCTATATACACTGTATGCATTTGATTTGTGTGACAATGGACTAAATGGATTAAAATATGACTACTATTCCTTTTTTATATTTGCGTTTGAGGGGGAAAGTGGGGAAGACAATGGCCCTTGCTGGCACCAGTGGTGTTTTGTGTGTGTGTGTGTGTGTGTGTGTGTGTGTGTGTGTGTGTGTGTGTGTGTGTGTGTGTGAGAGTGTGTGAGAGTGTGTGTGTGTATGTGTGAGTGTGTGTGTATGTATGTGTGAGTGTGTGTGTGTGTATGTGTGTGTGTGTGTGTGTGCCTGCATCAGGGATCACAAATAAGCTGCCAGTCTGAGAGTATCAGTATCGTCTGAGAGATGGAATGGGTAGAGGGCGGGGCTATTAGCCTGCAGGTCTGTTATGACTCAAAATGGCACACACACTCACATACATACCCACACAAATACACACACATGCATATACACATACACACGTACGCATACACACAGGCACATGCACATGCGCACACACTCACATACACATACATACACACAAACACACACTCATGCACACACACACACAGACACACACACACACATGCACACGCACAGAGACACACACACACACACGCACACAGCTGAGTAAATATGTGAGCATGGCCTGTAGCATAGGACTGAGAAACAGATGTACCCACACAACGTTTAGCACAGTGATTTATCACTGAGAAGGATGAGAGAAGCTCTTAGTTAAAGGCGATTTCGATTTTAGCTGACTGGTAACGCGTTCGTCTTTGGGGACTTTGGACGAATGAGAGGTGTGGACTCAAATCTCACTTTGGGCGAGTGCTTCTCACTTCTTATATGTGTGTGTGTGTGTGTTGTTTATGTGCATGCATATTCTCATGTTTAAATACATGTCTGCACGTGCATTTATACATGAAATGTATTCTTGAATCGTGTCTATTATAGAAACAGTGAATATTTTACACCCTACAGGCCCCACACAGTACAACAAAAGAGCCAGTGACTATTCTACTCCCTACAGACCACACACAGTACTAGAGGAGAGCCAGTGACTATTATACACCATACATAATCAATATTTGCTCATCACTATTAAAAAATATATACAGTGCCCTCCACAATCATTGGCACCCCTGGTAAAGATGAGTTAAAAGGGTTATAAAAAATTCAAGGGTGTTGAGCTTCATAAGTCAGGGAATGGCTATAAAAAAAAAAAGCTACTCACCTGAAAATGCCCATATTTACCGTTAGGGCAATACTTAAAAAGTTCAAAGCAACTGGAACTGTTACAAACTTACCTGGAAGAGGACCCAAGTTTATTTTGCCCCCACGCACAGTGAGGAGGATGGTAAGAGAGGCAAAACATTTTACAAGGATCACTGTTGTAAAATTACAGAGGAAAGTAGCATCTTGGGATTAGCATCTTAATTACCATTAGACATCACCTCCATGGCAGCAAATTATTTGCAAGGCATGCCAGAAAAAACCTTTTCCTGTCATTTCACCACAAACGTAAGCGTCTGGAGTTTGCTAAGCACTACTTTGACTGGAACCGTGTTCTATGGTCAGATGAAACGAAAATTTAGCTTTTCGGCAACCAACACTCAAGGTGGGTTTGGCGTAAAAAGAAGGATGGCTATACCGAAAATAACCTGATCTTCAGTGTTAAGTATGGAGGAGGTTCCGTAATGTTGTGGGGCTGTTTTTCCTCCAAAGGTCCAGGGAACCTTGTTAGGGTACATGGCATCATTAAATTTAAAATACCAGGAAATTTAAAATCTGAATTTGGCTGCCTCTGCCAGGAAACTAAAACTGGGTCATTGTTGGATCTTCCAGCAGGACAATGATCCATAACATACGTCTAAATCTACACACAAATGGTTAACTGAACACAAAATCAAGCTTCTGCCATGGCCATCTCAGTCCCCTGACCTAAACCCCATTGAAAACCTGTGGACTGAGCTGAAGAGGAGAGGGCACAAGAGAGGACCTAGGACTCTGGATGATCTGGAGAGATTCTGTAAATGGTCTCAGATTTTTTGCTCTGTATTCTCCAACCTTATTAGATGTTATGGGAGAAGACTCAGTGCTGTTTTATTGGCAAAGGGAGATTGTACAAATTATTAAATGCAGGGGTGCCAATAATTGTGGCACACGTGGTTTTGTTAAAAAAAAAATATTTCTTGATGAGGCATTTTCTTTTCTCAGAATAAATTTACTTCAATTAAAGGTTGGATTTTTCTAATTTTTTCAGTTTGAGATGAGCTAATTCACCAAACGGTGATTTTACCGTTTACTCATCTTTACCAGGGGTGCCAATAATAGTGTCCGCAACTGCATATTTTTAGCAGTCCTTTTCTCCTCACCAGAAGAACTGGGATTCAAGAAAATAAAAAAACATTAAATGGACCACATATTTAGGACTCTTTTGGATTTGTTCTCATTTGAATTGTATGAAAAATAATTACCCACCCTGGGATATAGGCTCATTAACTGCCGTGTACCGATTAATCGTCCCCGACGTACGCTGTCCAACTTAACACGCAATTAGCGTCAGAGGGTCTATTTTCTGCCGCTGTACCACAGCCAAGACTGCAACTGAGACTTCCAGTACAATAACTGGGGCCTAGTAGACACAACATATTTTTTGGCACTGAAAGAGCGGTGTCAAGCCGTGCACGGGTAGTACCAGCGGGCAATAGAAACAGCAAAAAATAATTTTGTCCTCGTTTTTTGAGCCGGTGTCGGTACCAGATCTGCTCAGGTGCCAGATTTGATCTGCTCAGGGGTCCTGTGTCTGCGAATGACGTATGCTGTTCTAACTGGTCAGGACTTGGGAATGTGACGTCATGCTACAGAGATCCACCATTATAGACCTATTTCACAGCAACTAAACAGGATGGTTACTTATGTCCCACTGCCATTGCCTTTGACTGTGGTTGCTACAGACGTCAATTTCTGACAGTGAAAAGATGGAGCCTCAACAGCAGCGTGTATTCTAACAGGCCCTCTTAGCAATGTCGGATGTTTAAAAAAAACATCCTGCACTCTGTTCCTCTGGTGAGAGCACAGAGAGGGCGAAATCACACATTCAGTTGCTAGTTAAAAATAGCTTTCCAGGTGCTGTCAGTGTTCCAGGAGCAAGCTAGCAAGCAATAGGTTCAGAGGTAGGGTTGCAAAATTCTGGGAATATTCAAAGGTGAAAACTTTCCATGGGAATTGGCCCTTTTCACATTTCCGCGTTGCCACTTCTGTTGGTTTCAGCAACCAGGTAGTTACTTTTCCGGTGTCATCAAAACAAATGGCGCAGTCAATCTACAATAAATGTTGTTGTGTCCCTCAGTGGCTAGCACATCAAATAACTTCAATTATTGGAAAATTGGTCAGATTTAGCATTAGGTAAGTAGCTAGCTATACCTCTAGCTACTTACAGAATGCTAAATCTGGCCAATTTCCCAGATAATTTCAGTGCTCATACCACTAAACAATAATGTTAATACATTTTCGCCGGTGACTGCGCTAGCTAATGCCATGGTTCGTGGGAACATTCTCCCCCACACTCTGAAAATTTATTGCCTTTTATAATCTGTAGCTATGTCTTAATGCCACTTTCGGAGTAAACATATAATGTTAGTTTGAAGCTTTTAAATGTAAGATGACAAGGTAGCACTGGAGTTTCACATTGTTTGGAAGTTAGCCAGCTTGTCACCAAACATCGGCTGCTTTCGCGGCTACTAACGTTATTCACCCGATTTTACTGGAAAAACGTCTTGGCTTTTATGATTTGTATGTCTTAATGCCAAACTCAGAGTAAAAATACAGTTTTGAAGCTTTTAAACATAAGATGACAAGCTGCACTGGAGTTTGGCATCGTTTGGAAACCAAGTTAGGCAGCTTGTCACAACCAAACATCAGCATTTTGTTGGCTACAAGCTAGCTAATGTATTGGGTTTCTTGTGATTTTATTAGAAAAAAGATCTTTGCTTTCATGATCTCTGTCAATGCCAAACTCAGAGTAAAAATATAACGTTAGTTTTGAAGTTTTTAAACGTAAGATGACAAACTAGCACAGAGTTCCACATCGTTTGAAAACTAATGTTTGCCGGCTTGTTACCAGTCGCACAAACATACGCTGCTTTCGCGGCTACAAGCTAATGTACTGGGTTTGTCTACAAACACGAAAACGAGAGACAGCTGGACTACATGTCACCATTACAGCGCCACGTGATGCGTGTAGTTTTTGTTTAATTTCCGTTTTTTGAAAAACTCTTATTTTTATTTTAGGATAAAGTTTTTTCACACATGGGCTGTGTCCGAATCAGCACCCCTTCCATACTATTAGGTAGGCTTGTTGAGTAAACAGGACGAAAAAGGTGTTAAGTAGGCAAACTTTTCTCTAAATATAGTATACTTTAAACCCTGTAAGATACACTTAATTCCGGGGTTTCGCTGAGCACACTCTTCAAGAAGTACACAAGCATTTTTGTCGCATAATTATGACGTGAAGCTTAGCGAACTTACCGAACGCTAAATCTGGGCAAGTTCCCGATAATTTCCATTAATTGATGAGCTCATAATGCTCAGCAATACATTTTCACCGGCGAATGCGCTCATAGTTCGTGGAAGATGCAGATGCAGATATGATAATTCACCACGCTGCCCTGCACTGAACTGCTAATCATAGGTAGCCAGCTACGTTAGCTGTACCATTCTGCCCTGACCAAAAATGCCATACGTCATTCGCAGGCGTGGGACCCCTGAGCAGATCTGGCACCCTCAGGTCCTAACATTGTGTGGGGGCGGGTTGTGGTGGGGGCAGGTCCTAACATTGTGTGGTGTCGGCAGGTGGGGGCGGGTTGTGGTGGGGGCAGGTCCTAACATTGTGTGGTGTCGGCAGGTGGGGGCGGGTTGTGGTGGGGGCAGGTCCTAACATTGTGTGGTGTCGGCAGGTGGGGGCGGGTTGTGGTGGGGGCGGGTCCTAACATTGTGTGGTGTCGGCAGGTCCTAACATTGTGTGGTGTCGGCAGGTGGGGGCGGTTTGTGGTGGGGGCAGGTCCTAACATTGTGTGGTGTCGGCAGGTGGGGGCGGGTTGTGGTGGGGGCAGGTCCTAACATTGTGTGGTGTCGGCAGGTCAATTGAGCTGAGGCAGATGCGGGGGCTCCATAGCTACCGCCCCGCCCATTAGAAAGCATTTTTTTTCATCTCAATCTTTGCTTCATCTCTCTGAGAACTTTCTTTCCGTTTCTATGGAGAGAGCAGAGCTGAGGGATCCGAGAATAAACACGGTGTGGTCAAACACCTAAAAATATGCTTCCACTCAATGATAACAGTGCATTCAGAAAGAGAAGGAAGAGAGACAGAGAGAAATGGAGAGAGAAAGGCCAAGCCCCACCCTACCTTAGCCTTTCAGCTTTGGTTTATTGTAGGACTTTTACAGTAATCCTAACGTGCGGCGATCTTGGTTTCAAATTTCTATTTTGTCGCCCTAGATCTATTTTAAATGTCTCCTGAACTGATACAGACGAAAATCTGTATTTGAACCCTGCCCAGCTTCAAACGCAACAACACACCTCAGGCTGCTGTACAATCGCTGTGGGCGTGGAGTGTGTTTCGGAGCGTTAACACTGGTGTACCTCTCATTGTATGCCGTTGACCCATCTTTGACCCGGCGCTGCCGAAGAACTAGATTTAACGAGAGAGGATTTTAAGAGTTTGTAAATCGCTGCAGAGCAGGAATTACACTAAATGTATGCTGCTTAAATTTGTTCCAACCGTTTACGTGGGGGAGGGGGGTGCGGGGGGGTTAGGGTGCATCTGAAGATATAATTCAGATATACAATGTGAGAGCAAGGGGGTAGAGTAAGAGAGAAGGAGAGAAAGCAGAAAAGAAGGAGAGAGTGAGAGGGGGTAGAGTGATAGCGGAAGAGAGAGCAGGAGAGAGGGAGAGAGAGCATGAGAGAGGGAGAGAGAATGAGGGGGTAGAGTGAGAGATGGAGAGAAGGGGAGAGGGGGTAGAGTGAGAGAGGGAGAAAGAACAGGAGAGAAGGAGAGAGAGGGGGTAGAGTGAGAGAGGGAGAGAAAGCATGAGAGAGGGAGAGAGAGCGAGGGGGGTAGAGTGAGAGAGGGAGAGAGAGCAGGAGAGAGTGAAAGAGAGAGAGAGAATTAGAATTTAATTCTAATTAAAATGAAAATGTTTATATATATTGTTGTTGTTATTACTATTATTGTTGTTGACTGTTGTTGTTTTAATTCACTATTGCGCTTTGGCAATATATATATCAAAATATGTCATGCCAATAAAGCATTTTGAATTGAATTGAATTGACTGGAACATATTTCCCATTACAAGCCTCTTAGCCCCACTGGGAATGAGGTATGAGAGGGAGGGAGGATGGACGCTTAGGAAGAGCTTATGCATGAGGCAGACAGGGGCAAACAGGCACTGGACAGGGAGAGATCAGTTTCACAAAGTGGGTGGCTCAAGGAGCTATGCTCTCAACCGGTCACTTAAGGGTCAGTTCCCAGGTGTAGCTTAGATCAACGCTTTGCAATTTGTCGATCGGGACCCATTAGTGAGACATGGGATGAGTTGAGGTCACAATAAACACGCACGACAGTGATTATACGCTGTATGTACTGTCCACTGACATCAGTCGCACCATTATTATTAAAAGGGGTGGCTGGGAACGACTGCCCCAGTGCAGGGCTTCCCTAATTTAAATTCATAATGCTTCAGTTAATATCTGTCTGGATAAAAACCAAATCATGTAAACTGTGAAATGCATCCTGGACAATGATTAAAAGTTTTGACTACTGCAGTCGGCTAACCGTAGTCGTAGTCGCAGTCCCACCCCTCTCAGGCTGCAAATACAACTCCCACAAGTCCTTTGGGCTCACGCCAGTCTTGCATTGTTTTGTTATTTTTTATTTTTTATTCCCTTTTCTCCAGAAAGAGCACTACTGCTATCTGTGCCATTAACTTCCTGGCAGGCAATTTTAAGGGCAGCTCAGGAATGACTAAGCAATGCACCTTGGGGGAAAAAGAGGCACTGCAAGCATTGATGGGTGGGGGTGACAGATCCCCCTTCCAGCACTTTCCGCCCCAAAAATAAAAAATACCACACAATATGACACAGGGCAAGGGCAGAGAGCAGGACTGGATGTAAAAATATTCAGAGCAGCTGAAGCTCAGAGCAGCATACCACAGTAACACGCACATCATTGTGCAAATAATAAAAAAAATATATATATTTGATTTGATTTGCCACCCAAACCGGGGCTGTAAGGATCCAATTTTCACCCCAATTTAGAATTTCTGTATCCACGGCCGAGTTCCATGTGTGACCAACCCTGCCAATTCGGGAGAGCTGGGACATCGACGGATCTCGTCTGAAACACGTGCTGTCCAACAGCTGCTTCTTTTCGCATCGCAGACCGCAGCTAATCTTGCACAGAGCGGTGTTGGCGGAAGACGTTTCATGTGCGGCCTCTGTTCATTCTAAATACGCAGTGTATGGAGCTAAGGCCTCTGTTCATTCTAAATACGCAGTGTATGGAGCTAAGGCCTCTGTTCATTCTAAATATGCAGGGTATGGAGCTAAGGCCTCTGTTCATTCTAAATACGCAGGGTATGGAGCTAAGGCCTCTGTTCATTCTAAATACGCAGGGTATGGAGCTAAGGCCTCTGTTCATTCTAAATACGCAGGGTATGGAGCTAAGGCCTCTGTTCATTCTAAATACGCAGGGTATGGAGCTAAGGCCTCTGTTCATTCTAAATACGCAGTGTATGGAGCTAAGGCCTCTGTTCATTCTAAATACCCAGGGTATGGAGCTAAGGCCTCTGTTCATTCTAAATACGCAGGGTATGGAGCTAAGGCCTCTGTTCATTCTAAATACACAGGGTATGGAGCTAAGGCCTCTGTTCATTCTAAATACGCAGTGTATGGAGCTAAGGCCTCTGTTCATTCTAAATCAGCAGGGTATGGAGCTAAGGCCTCTGTTCATTCTAAATATGCAGGGTATGGAGCTAAGGCCTCTGTTCATTCTAAATACGCAGGGTATGGAGCTAAGGCCTCTGTTCATTCTAAATCAGCAGGGTATGGGGTTATGGCTTCTGTTCATTCTAAATACACAGGGTTTGAGGCGAAGGCCTCTGTTAATTCTATAGCCACAAGCTATGGTAGCTAAGGCTTCTGTTCATTCTAAATTGGCAGTGTATGGAGCTAAGGCCTTTGTTAATTCTACTGATTCAAGTCTGCAGACTCACATTTAGCTCTGGCTCGTCTGACCCCTGACCACAGGGAAATAACAGATCTGACAGACATCGGCCCCACCCTGCAGCTTTTCAGGAAAACCTCCAAAAAATTACAAAAGCAAAAACTGAACAAATATGAGGCTTGTGGCCCTGAGGAAGGTCTTCCACTTCAAAATGAAACCCAAGCTATCACAGCTCTTTTCACTCTGACTCTATACATTTCAAATATATGGGCTTTGATTTCACTATTTTTTTAAAGTTTGATGTCATCTGCAGTACTGTAAAAGTACCTTCCCAACGTATACTCTAACCCAGGGCCTCAATCCTGGACCTGCTGTGCAGTGAGACGGCCAGGTTTCTGTTGTTACCTGGCACTTAATTGATCAATTAAAGTTTCCTGGGTACTATGAACTGACGCATGCTGATTTCTTTAAGATATAAACCAGGGTTCTAAAATTCAAATCCAGGAGGGTTGCTGTATCGTCTGGGTTTTGGTGTGTCCCTGCACTTTAGTGCTGAATTCAAGTCAATGATTTGCTAAACAGTCTGCAGACCTTATTTCCGAAGGCTAAATTAGCTGCTGGTTGAAAAGAAATCACGAAAACCAGCAAAGACTGTGGCCCCCCAGGACAAGAGTTTTAGACCCTGCACCTCTCCAGGATTAGGGCCGCACTCCTGTTCGCGACCTTATCCAAGAAGAGCCGGTGAGAGTGTCGGCTTTAGCTTTTTTGCTTTTGCCCAACACTTAAGGAAGAAGATAATGAGTAATTTTTCATTAGTTGAATTGGGTGTTTTAGTGGCAGGTGAGAACAAATGCCTGCCTCCTCGCCAAATGCCTACCTTTTCGTGCAGAACTGGTCAACCCTGTTCTGTAGTGTAATAGTAAACTCCAAAGCATAGATGTTCAAATCCAGCCCTGGAGGCCAGTAGTACTGTTGGTTATCATTTCTGCATGAGAATGAATTAAATGATTAATGTTGCTGATTGGCCAGAGATCCCATTCACCTGCTGCCCTGATTAGAGGGGAAGAATAAAAACCAGCATTACTATTGGCCTCAAGGGCCAAATTTAAATATCCCTGCTCAAATGCACGATGCTTCCTAATTCTTATTGAAACCTGTCAAGGGCTAACATCGGGGGCGTAACATTGATAGCTATTAATGCTAAATTTTTGTTTTATTGATTGCATTAAGGGGTGATGTATAAAGTGCCTCTGTAGTGGGTGAAAGAGAGCGTTATCCTGTGGTACTGTTAAAGAAAATGGCTTTTGGTGGTGTAATTAGCATATAGCTTCGCACACGTTACGTGCAAAAAGGATGTCAGAGCCAACACATACTGTACACATGTGTCTGCACTTACAAGCAGACACCACATTATACTGATGCATTTCCTAAGTAAATTAATTTAGCTTTATTCCGTGGAATATGGAGGATAAAAGATAGCATATGCCCCCACAAGCGAGAAATGGACCCAAAAGATCTGAAAATATCACCATTGTCACTTGAGGTGTCTGGGTCACTGGTCAGGGTGCCTACCATAATGCCTTTGAGGAAGAAAGTGGAAAGATCAAGGTTTGATGAAAGGAACCCGTGGCAATGACACAATGGATAATTTCCAAAAGATTTACAACCGGCTGTACTCTAGAAGGGCATGCTGTAGTGTTTCTATTTGAACAGCAGTGGGTATTTTAGAATCGGAACTCTGGGAGGACAGAAATCGAGGCCACTGAAACAGTTCTAACAATGTTATCGAGGTCATTAAACAATTGCGCGTCAAAACGGGGACGCAAAACCACATGTTAATTTGACAGCCTCTCAAGTTTAATAGAAGGTAAGACCAAAAAATAAATCATAAAAAGAATAGTGACCTGGTATTGCAGAGTGTGGCTGAAAACCTCACAAACTGCCGCTTTACGCCAATGTCTGCTCACTGTAAGACATGAGGGAAAACGCCTTTGCAATTTTTTATGTCAAAATGTTTATTTCCTTTGCTTTTTCCATGATTCGCTTTTTTTGAGACGAACCTTCCTGCGAGCCACACGGGACCCCCAAGCTGTCATAACAATGCACAATCCACTTAACAATCTATGGACGCGTTGCTGGCTGCCTATGAATTATTAAACACCATGTTCTTCAAATGGGCTTTTAATTGTTGGAATCCAGGTAGATAACAATGGCGCAGGCACACGTCTCTTTTCACTTTCAAATGATTGTATACTTTCAGCCCTCGCACACAAATAGACACCAAATCATCCGACCTGGATGATTAGAGAGTTCTCTAAACATTTCAACATTTTTACCAATGCGGTTACACTTTCCTTCAGTGAAATCGTGTTCACTACAGCCTTGAGGTTCTTTACATTGCTGACTCCCTGTATGACCCGATCCCTTAACAAGAATGTAGCTAGGCTATATCCGAGATAGCGAGAGAGAGACCTTTTCCACCCCCTTTCTGATTTTCACCAGAAGGGGAGTAAACTGGCACGTGTCGGCTCCATCTGGTTTTTAACATTTTTCAAAAAAGAAAAACTTAAAACTCAAAACGCTAGTTTTCTCCAACCCAGTCTCCAGTTACTGCCACGTGGAATGACGTGTTTATGACGTAAGGTAAATTTAAGAACACCTTCAGACATATTCAACGATTGTCAAATCATTGGTGGAACGTGACACCTGTGCCATTGCAACCGCTGTATGTAAATTACGTTAAGACGCTGCCGCCATATGCCTATACAGTTGTTTTAGGGGGTATGGTGACGTCCTGGGTCATAGACTGACGTTTCACTTTGGGGTCCATGCGTGAGCAGACTACGCAAGAGTAACGCTGCTGTATACTGTATCTCGGCTAAACTGACTTCACAGAGCTTGCGTGTCGGCGTAAACAAACTTGAGCACCCCGTAAAGCACTCCACATTGCGTCAAAGTCTAAAACCAACAAAAACAGCAAATTTCAACTAATTCACTTTCCAGTTCCTGTTCAGCAAGGACCTATCAAATGCCTCATCACATCTCCAAATTAAATTGCTAATTACAAATTAATTAAATTCAGTAGATTTCTTACAATCTTTGTGCAAATATATTCTGTTCTAAAATATAACACTGATCGGATATACAATAAAATATAACAATACATGACTGCCACATGCCACATTAAATGGTGAAAAAAATAAATAGCACCTTACAGCCCACTACCGAGTGAACCGCTACTCCTTCCTTTCAACCGCCGATAGTTAGGCTACTGCAGACGGAATAGCCACATATTTCAGCTATACCAAACACGTAGAATAACAGATCAATCTTCCTCTTCCCCCCTGCTTACCCATGAAACAGTGGACATGAATGATTTGACGCCTTTTGTGATAAGCAGAAACTGGTATAGAAATTAAAACTACCACCAATTAACGTACCCAACGCTAACACGGAAACATACCTTTTTTCCGTTTCTGTTTGTTGCTCCGTTGAAATGTAACCAGAGGTGTTATCCGGATCGAGTATGTGAGGAGTCCGCGATGTGACAGCGATTTAGTAAGATCGGAAGCTCGCGTATTTAATGCAACAATTTTACGGCGATACAAAAAAACATTTTTTTGTGGTTTTATATATTTTTTATTTAGCTTTTTCTATGCGCGTCGAAGACGGTAGGGGAAATGCGAGCGCCCCGGCTCTTCGTCATCCCCATTACAGCAGTTCATTCACGTATGCCATGAGGAGAAAGAGCTCCGCAAGGCGAGCAGTGATGCTGCGGCGCTCAATGGTCCTTTGGGAATTGGGATGAGAAATGGAGGGGAGAGAGAGAGAGCGAGAGAGAGAGAGAGAGAGAGAGAGTCTGGAAGCGAAAATACGGGGGCCGTTTGCCGAAACGAGCAAAGTAAGCACCACGGACAGCCACCCACTTCGAATAGTGCAATAGTTTCGTCACATTTGCCGGAGTAAAACTATATCGCCATTAATAGCGTTCTATTTTAAACCGTTGGTAAGTTAGTTTGCACGCTAAGCATGCTTGTCTGCCACCCGCAGACAAATAAATATAGGAAAATTAAGCGAATACATCGACAATGATGAAGCAATGCACCGCCCGATAATGTTCGAAGTACGAGTCCAACTGATATATCTTCCAACACTGTATACACGCATGTTCTTTGCCTAAGGCTGGAAAGGCCTGTCAGAATGTCATTATGTCCATTTAAAACACATTTTCATAGTCTCTGAGATTTTTAAAAATGAAAGCAAGGTCATGTCCTGGACTGAGTCTGTGTCTCGGAGGTTTTGTGAAAAGGTACTACATGCTGCTGAGCAGATATTTATGCTCAGAGGAGCACTTTGCACCTCCAGAATCACCCTAAAAATATATAACAAGCTCCATCCATTTCATGATCCAGGAAAACAGGGACTGGCTAGAATAGGCCATCTATTCTGAAACTTTCTAAAATGATCCACTGTGAGCTTTATCTTATAGCAGCCCCAGGTTATTACAATTTTTTTTGTGAGACTGTGATAATTTAATTGACTGATGCCAAACTGTATCCAAGTTCCTTCATTTGGTAACATTTTTTTGGGCTTGGCACAAATACCTAGAGATGGCACAGGCTACAGTATTGATTATAGCTAAATTAAATGGTTTGTATTGATAGGCAGCAGCACGTTGTGTACTGTGTCCCCCCCCCCCAGAAATTTTGATAACAAGAATGCTCTCTTCTTAAAGTGCAATGTGAGGCTCACGGAACGCACTGGTAAAAATGTAGACAACACGCCCACTCGCAAAACAGATCATTTTTTCCATTTTTTTTAACCATCGCTACCCTTTTCACAATGTCAAGAAACTGTCAATGTGAAGATTATTGCACACAAGAGTCTAACATGTTCCAGAATGTATCTAAATATAATTATCTCTTTAAGCGTTTGAGTTGGATCATTACCGTGGTTCTGGATGTTCTGTACTTGGTCTTGTTGTTCTTCATGCTGCTGTGAATTGCATTCAGCGTACTGCACCGCAATGCCCCTCAGAATCTGTAAAGTAATACTAATACTATAGTGTGTGTGTGTGTGTGTGTGTGATAGAATGTATGCAAGTATGTATGCATGTATGTATGTATACACAGGACAGACATTCTGTGCACTCCAAAAGTATTAGGACAGTGACACATTTTTTGTTGTTTTAGCTCTGTACTCCAGCACATTGGATTTGAAATGGAACCGTGACTATGAGGTTAAAGTGCAGCCTTTCAGCTTTAATTGGGAAGTGGGACTAGATTAAGCTGTAAATGACATGGGAATAGTGTGGAACACATGGTTGGCTAAATGGCTGTAAGTCGTCGAGGGTCTGAGGTGTCAAACGAGCCAGATATGCAGTAGAAATGGACGGATCACTTTAATGTTAATTTCTCCTGACTTATTTTTCCATAGAGTTCAATAAAAAAATGAGTCAGGAGAAATGATTTGATGAATCAAGAGTAAATTTTTTGTACGTAAATGTATGCACATCAGTGGCGGATGCTGAGCTGAAAATTGAGGAGGCAGAAAACTTCCCCTTAAACTGATTATTGGTCTCAATCATGTTCCAGTCATTTTCCTTGATTAACAAGTGTGCCGACGATCTGAATAATAATCTGCAGGTGAAGACACAGCGTCTTTCTTCACATCATGTTAGGCAGATTAAACGAAAAAGTGCACTTTTACGAGAAAAACACAACCTGCAATAAAAATAATCTAACAAAAGCTGAGCTTTAAGATCGTTTAATATCCATGAATATTCTCGGAATTTGAGTGAGGAGAACAAAGAGCAGATGTATCCACAATTATAATGTTGATTAAAATGTACACAATTTTGCGACACAAATTAAAATAATTTAATTACTTGCCTAACAGCCTAATTGAGGAGAACTGGCCACATTTTATGGCATTGAGTAATTTGTGAATTAAACGCTGTAGCCTATTGTTAATCAAGAAAAATGATTGGAAAATGATTGAGACCAATAATCAGTGTAAGGGGAAGTTTTCTGCCTCTTCAATTTTCAGCACAGCAGCTGCCACTGATGCACATGTTTAGGAAAGTCTCATCAATGAGGCCCACAAAAAGTGGAGGTATTTGCTTGAACTTGAGCAGATAAGATGTTGCTGGACATGTCAAAATGAATTCTGCTGCAATCAACAGTTACATCATCACTGAAGACAAGTGAATCTTGGTCTCATCTGTCCACAAGACCTTTTTCCAGAACTCTGCAGGCTCTTTTAGGCACTTCTTAGCTAAACTGTAACCTGGCCATAACCTGGCAAACTGTAACCTGGCTAACTAGCGGTTTACATCTTGTAGTGTAGCCTGTATAGTTCAGTTCTTGAAGGGTTCTGCAGACAGTAGTCACTGACACATCCACGCCTGCCACCTGAAGAGTGTTTCTGGGAGAAAAAAAAAACCTCATCAAGAAATAATTATTTTTAACAAAACCACGTGTGCCACAATTATTGGCACACCTGCATTTATATATAGAATAAAGTAATCGTTTTTAATATTTGGTCGCATATCTTTTGCATGCCATTACTTTCTGATGTTTGTGACCCAACAACATAAAAAAAACTCTTGATATCCTATTTTCTGGTACTCTAACAAGCGATACTATAACATCTCTGCATTCGAATGGATCTCTATGGGAATTGGGGGGTGCGCTGTATTGGATTTTCGTAGCTCTGTAACTATGCTTCGACTTCTTCAGTTTCTCCCTAACCTGTGCGGTAGTGCGCTGGATACTCAGTTCGGATAATTCAGCCACTATATAGGCTACTTCATCACATTCTCGTTTCTACAAACTCCGTCAAACTGACGATGAACATTTTCCTCAGCCCAGATAAGAAAAGTTAAGAGCTTTTGTTTCTTCTGCAGTCCAGTACTGGTGATTGTTTTCCATTTCCTCCAAACGTAGCAAAGTAATGTTAAGTTAGCTTTCAATATTATTTGGGATACACAGGAGTAAACAAGGCTGCAGGGAGTCGTCTGATATAATGGCCAGCCAAGCCTGTGATAACCCCGCCCTTGACCAAGGCCGCACCCCTAGCCCCAGCTGGTCCTACAAGGACCAAGATAATCGGGCGGCCAAAATTCCTGGCCATAAGCCCTGACGAAGCCCCGTCGAGGCCCCGGAAGTACCAGTGGAAAGCCACTTGGCCCTGGCACGCATTGTCTCGCCCGACAATGGAAAACCGGCTAATGACTGTTGGGTAGTGTGTCAAAATGACACACACACAAAAAAATGTTTAAAAAGAAGCATGATTACATCACAAGTGGCTTATATGTGTGTGCGTGCATGTGTATGTGTGTGTGTGTTCTTTCCTGCCTAACATCTCACAGCTGTCTTTTTGTGCTGTGATTGACATGAGTGCCATGCAAATGAGAGATATAGTCGGTCTTTATATTATCAGTTTAGTTTATATCTCCCCTGGCGAACTGTGCTGATGAATCTTAAAAAACCCTTGCAGGGGGTATTACACTAAGTCCTCAGGGGGAAAAAAAAGATTAATTAATAACTCAGCACAATTTAGAAACCGGCAAAATAATTATCAGTCCTTGCTTGTGAATAATTCCATATGAAAAAGGCCCTATGGTGGAAACATTGAGGAGCGGTTAATAGGATAAGACCATGACTAACATAAGTGCCTGGGCTGATGGTAAGTCTGTAAATTGAGAATGGAACCAGGGGAGCTCTTCCGTTCCACTTTTTACGTGAGGTTTAAGTTCAATCGCCAGAGGTGGTGCATTCAAGGAGCTTGTTGTTTACAAATCTCTCAGATCAGAGAGGTAAAATTCCATCTCACGACTGTTACCTCAGAGTGCGAATTGCTCAGGCACCGATGCCCTTCCAGACAGCGTCATGTTCAATGTATGGTTAGTGACAGGGATGATGAGACCGCACAAACCAACCGAGTGTTAGAGTCCCGCAGATTGACTCCTGATCTTAGTCTGACAGGGGCTTAGAGTCCCGCAGATCGACTCCTGTTCTTGGTCTAACCGAGTCTTAGCGAGTTCTGCTTTTGTGACTCGGAATGTGTAACACGGCACAAACCGACCGAGTGTTACAGTCCCGCAGATTGACTCCTGATCTTAGTCTGACAGGGGCTTAGAGTCCCGCAGATCGACTCCTGTTCTTGGTCTAACCGAGTCTTAGCGAGTTCTGCTTTTGTGACTCGGAATGTGTAACACGGCACAAACCGACCGAGTGTTACAGTCCCGCAGATTGATGATCTTAGTCTGACCGGGTCTTCCTCTGGGCGAGGCCGCCGCTGCTGTAATTTAAAGATCCTGATCATATACGACTAGCTAACTGAACACTGCGATGCTCTATAAAAGCACTCTTCATCTCAGCTGCTCAATCAGCAGATTGATAAACATCACAAGTGTATTGAGAATTAGCCACATTCAGCAACCATCTGCACTCAACTTTTTAGTCAAGATGAGGCTAAAAGATTCAAATGTTTTGGCATAGTGCCTTCATGAGAAATGGCATTGTATGCTGATTGCAGTCTTATATGCCCAACTCTACAGCATCACCACAGATGTACAGGCTAATTAGAGAGGAACTACCAATCAGCCTCTATTTGAACGTAGGCTGTTAATGAGTACTTGGCTTGCAGCGGCAAATCCAAGAAGCAGTGTACATTTTAAAACAGAAACGGACGGAGATCTGCTGGGTTAAAACCACATCTTGATAACAAAAACGTAAAACAGAAATCAGAAATGAAAAGCCTTTTTGCAGGAGCAAAACGAAATTGGACATTAAATAAAAAATACTGTTCTTGAGCAAAAACTTGTGAAAATTTAGGTAACAGTTAACTGCTACAACTAACCCCAACCTAAAAACGACTTCATTCAATATTTTTTTGTATTTAAAAGTTATTCAGACATCAAAGTAAATGTAATTAATTTGCACAAGAAAACAATGTAAACGAGTCCCATACACCCCTCGGCCATTTCCACCCGCCAACCACCAATGTGGCATGTTAACTTTGCTATTGACAAACAACGGTAGTTTTTTTTTGTCACTTTTAGCTTATTTATGAATAGTTCAGTCGAACCTTGTCACGAATCTGGAATTTGAGGATAGCCTATTATGCCTGCTTTTGCTAGGTGGAAGTCGAGGAAGACATTCGAGGGTAGGACATATTTTATTCATATCATGGTGGTGGAATTTTGCATAGTCTACTGACCTCTATTGCAAAACAATTGAAAAAGCAAAAAGGCAGTGCCACAAAACGATATTATTTTTTAGCCAATTATTTTGATCACTGCTGAGTTTACTTGTGAGGTGATGCATTGAAATTGTTATCGCTATTATATTGTTTATATTATGTTTTCTGTCAACCCATAGTCAGCTCATGTCGACAACTTGGTTATCAGTCTAACATTAGCTAACTATGTAGCCTAGTATATTTTTCTGTCTAAACTTGCTACTTATGAGAAAGTGTGAAAGTCTGCATAAACAAATAAATGCTCACATCGAGGATATAAAGACCGGCGTTGTAAAGAGTTTATTTGGTCCAGTGTCTTTGTGGAGCATAGCTGTGTTTAGTCCTGGAAAAAACAAGATTTAACTCAAATGCTTATTGTTGCATCATTCATAAATAGACATTCTTATATTGTGTTCGCAGGTGTGACCGTACACTTCAAAAGGTTTTTTTTGGAGTACAAAA
The DNA here is from genome assembly GCA_022702515.1 of Ilyophis sp. 1 JC-2022. Taxonomy (NCBI): domain Eukaryota; kingdom Metazoa; phylum Chordata; class Actinopteri; order Anguilliformes; family Synaphobranchidae; genus Ilyophis; species Ilyophis sp. 1 JC-2022. The sequence goes on from CM040402.1 coordinate 11,444,931, forward strand.
AGCCCATGTAGGCTTTGGTTGTAAAGTACCAGTAGGGTTGTGTTTAGGGGTTAGGATTTAGAAATCAAAGGTCCTTGAAGCTTTTTGAATATTTGAATATTACACCATTTAGGCTATTTTGATATCTGTTACTTCCTGAAGTCTGTGACCAATCAACATCAAAAGACTCTCAATATCTTATTTTCAGGTACTGTTACAAGCGATACTATAACCTCTCTGCATTTGAACTGATCTCTATGAGAATTGGGGGGTAAGACTAGATTCAGCTGTAAATTACGCTGGTACAGTATGGAACACATGACTGGCGAAATGGCTGTACGTCATCAAGGGTCTAAGGTATCAAACGAGCCCCAAACCATCACTCTGCGGCCAGATATGGAGTAGATGTGGATGGATCCCTTTAAGGGTTGTTTCTCCTGACTTTTTTCCCCATAGAGTTCTATAGGAAAATGAGTCAGGAGAAATAACCCTTGCAGTGATCCATCCACATCTACTCCATATCTGGCAACAGAGTGATGGTTTGGGGCTCGTTCGATAGCTCAGACCCTTGATGACTTACAGCCATTTAGCCAGCCATGTGTTCCATACTGTACCAGTGTAATTTACAGCTGAATCTAGTCTCACCCCCCAATTCCCATAGAGATCCATTCAAATGCAGAGAGCTTATAGTATCGCTTGTAACAGTACCTGAAAATAAGATATCGAGAGTCTTTTGATGTTGATTGGTCACAGACTTCAGGAAGTAACAGCATGCAAAGGATATGCGACCAAATATTAAATATGATACTTTAAAAATATGTTAAAGCAAAATATTCTAATTTTCTGAGACACTGAATTTTGGGTTTCATTAGCTGTAAGCCATAATCATCAAAATTACAAGAAATAAAGGCTTGAAATATTTCACTCTATGTGTAATGAATCTATATAATACATGAGTTTCACTTTCTGAAATGAGTGACAAAAAATATAGAACTTTTTCACGATATTCAATTTTTTTGAGCTGCACCTGTATCTGTTCGGCAGGGCAGGCTGTGTGCAAACAAGAATTTATTTATTTATTTAAAAACATATATTAATTAAATAAATAAAAACAGGAAAAGGGCACTTTGCCCCCTTTGAGGTCTATCTATGCACGTGCATGTGTGACCTATACACACCCCCTTTGTAAAAAATAAAAACAGTGTATATCTTTAAGTGTGTGTAAGCTGTGTTGATAATCAATGAAGGGGCTAAGCTTCTGTTTTTTTTAATCAGTTGCATTGTTGACCTATAGAAAACACATATGTATTTTTGTTTCAATACAAATGAGTTAGGTGAAATTTACACTTATTGATTATTAATGCGCCTCTGTGCCTTTTACATTACATTACAGGCATTTAGCAGACGCTCTTATCCAGAGCAACTTACACAACTTTTTAGCATTTTTATTTATTTTTAATTTTTTACATATTATCCTTTCATACAGCTGGATATATACAGAAGCGATTCAGGTTAAGTACCTTGCTCAAGGGTACAACGGCAGCGTTCTACCTGGGAATCGAACCTGCAACCTTTCGGTTTCAAGGCCAGTTCCTTAACCATTATACCACATGCCTTCTTGGTGATGCTGCATTTCCATATTCCTGAGAGTTACACTCATGTTCTCCACGACTGTACATCACTCTGGACAAGAGTGTCTGCCAAGTCATTGTAATGTAATGTAACACAATGCAATCACATCTGAGAGAACGCCCCCCAAAGCACAGGAGGATCTCTACACGTGAAGTCTCTCTCGCCTGTCCAGTCTGCAGAAAAAACGTGGTCTGCGATGAACTCGTTTTCAGTCACATCACAACACACAGTGTGTGTAGGGAAGGGGCGAGGGGGGGAGCGAGCTTGTTGTGTGAAAGCCCTTATGAAACACATTACAGGGGAGAAAGCACACCGGGGACCACGACGATATCAAAACGGAGAGGGAGAAGATGCTGCGAGAAATCGATACGGCTCAGTCCTGTCCCAGCTTGTCATGGTCAAATTGCTTATTGTTGGGTGCTTTTGGCTGATGCTTAATCACAGATCCGGCTCAACCTCCACACCTGTGTGTGAGCAGCTTACAAGGAACCTATCTGGTGTGCAAGTTGTTATCGCTTTCTGAACAGGCTTTAAAGGCACACACGCATAGTTTTCGTGCTTTTGAGCTTTTCATATAATCCTGGAGCTTTTCAATTGTGTTCCATACTGGTTCAAGTTAAAAAATGCCATTTTGGTCGATGTATGCATATTTTATGGTTTAAATGCGATTTCTTGGTAAAACGATTTCCCGCGTGATATGACGTATGTTTTTGCATAATATTTATGTATACAAACAGGGGGCGAGGTTTGGGACTTTTCACAAAAACAACATCAGTGCTCTTTGCTTTTTGTGGGCGTTTCAGATACTAAAACCAGGAAGAGAATGCCGATGCGTGTGGGCACTTTAATATAAGAGGGTCAGATGGACGCGGAGAATATCGGTTCGTCTTTCGCGGGAACCCGACATGGCTTAACCTCGGCGGCCCTGTCTCTGGATAGCGGCATTCGGCAACGCCGCGGTCCCACAGGGAGGCAGTACGCTAAGTTTACAGCACGCGGGGAACAGTGGGCTACGGCCAGGCAGCAAATGTCTAAAACAAGAAGGCCGCCGATCGCGCATACAGTAACTGTGTCTGAAACAGACATACGCAAAAGGCACAGACAAATAAATAAGTGCAAAAAGTTGACAGCTGAACTGCGCCTCTCGCCGGGCTTTAGTGGAAACAGCGGGGAATGAAAGGGCGCTGGCGTAACCATAGGGGCCTGTATCACAAAGCAGGATTACTGAGTTAGCTGAGTAAAATCCAAAAACCCACCCAAATCTGGAACATGGGCTGAAGTAAACAGAGCTGCTCCACGTTTTACTCAGTGCAGCTATCCAGCTAACTCCGTAATCTTGCTCCGTGATACAGGCCCCTGGCGTGGAAGCAACGCCAGTGTCACACGAGGTCGGGAAGAGTTTAAGGAAGGAAGGCCCGACAATCTGCATGGTGTTCTCAATCACCTGCAGCTCTGCAGCCAGCGTCTTTATTTCCCCGACACGCCGCCGGCTGTATCGGGCGCCAGGCAGAACCTGGATAATTAACTCAGTGCAGACATCTTCCACAAGTCAGGCTTAATTTATGCCCCGGCAGACTCAGGTGTTCCGCGGTAAACGAGCCACTTGTGCATTTTTTTAAAGCCAGGCTTGTGCAACGCAGTCGAGACACATAGACAGCAGTACATTACAAATGCAACAAACGCTGTACCACCAGGACCTGTTATAATGAGACACAATGGCCCTGCGCTAATCTCGCCATTTAGTGATGATGTTGTTTTGAAAGATTGCGTTTATTTTTTTTTGCTACTGCCACCCATCCACACTGCATTACGATTTGCGAGTGAACACAGTAAATCCAGTGTTAAATTGAAAGAGTTTGATATGAGTCCACTCTAGCCACAGTGGACTCATATACTTGTTTACTGTAAATCAAGGGAGCTCCAACTGAACCTCATGATGCCATGATATGCTCCCTATATATGTTAGGTGGGGGGGGTAATGGACATATAGTAGCTCAATGGGCCAGTGAAACAGCAGACCTGGCAACACTGGCTGGAGGTGGCGGCGTAACTGAAAGCCAGAAGCACTACAAGCACTACACACTCACAAAGAGTGAGAGGAGTTCAACTGCACTGTGATTTGTCTGAATTTGACCAATTACTGATTGTCTTACTGCATTCGAGCAGCTTCTGTGATATTGACGGACCTACAGATGTAAGAAAGGAATTCACCTTTAAATAAGGTGCCTGTTTTAAAACAAATATCATAATTTATTTCATTGAGTCATTTCATTTGCAGAAAGTACTGATCCGTATGGATTATCTGAAGTCTGACCTGTTCTAAACAGTGGGGTGAACACGAACCAGGGCAACACCCACTGAATCAATACTGTCATCACACGCATGCACGCGCGTACACTCTCACCTTATTGGTTGGCTGAAACAGCGCGTGCTCTTTGCTGTGGTCTAAAAATACGTGGTGAGACTTTTTTTCTCGTGAAAAAAAACAGTGTTGGGAGGTTCAAAATATCGAGAACATGTCCCCTGGTTATGTTGCTTGAACATTCATTTGAAAGTGGTGTGATGATGGTGCCCAATATGTCACCAAACGGGGACGCGGAAGACGGCCTGGGGACCGGTGTGGTTGAACAGACGTCTCGAGTGGCGTCTCGTGTTCCAACAGCAGTGCTGCTTTCGACTACTGTACCAGAGTATTGTATTGTTTAGTCTCAACAAATATATATATATATACAGGTGCAGCTCAAAAAATGTGAATATCGTGAAAAAGTTCAATATTTTTTGTCACTTATTTCAGAAAGTGAAACTCATATATTATATAGATTCATTAGACATAGAGTGAAATATTTCAAGCCTTTATTTCTTGTAATTTTGATGATTATGGCTTACAGTTAATGAAACCCAAAATTCAGTGTCTCAGAAAATTAGAATATTTTTGCTTTAACATATTTTTTAAGTATCATATTTAATATTTGGTCGCATATCCTTTGCATGCTGTTACTTCCTGAAGTCTGTGACCAATCAACATCAAAAAACTCTCGATATCTTATTTCCAGGTACTGTTACAAGCGATACTATAATTCATCAAGAGTCTGAGCTATCAAACGAGCCCCAAACCATCACTCTGCGGCCAGATATGGAGTAGATGTGGATGGATCCCTTTAAGGGTTGTTTCTCCTGACTTTTTTCCCCATAGAGTTCTATAGGAAAATGAGTCAGGAGAAATAACCCTTGCAGTGATCCTGTTACGATCCGCTCCACTCCCCATCCCTTCCTTAGGGTTTTCCTGTTTTCCCTGAACCTGATTGTGTCATGTCTGCGTTCATTGCCTGATTGTGTCTACATTGCACATTATTACTTGCACCACATCTTAATGACACAATTCACACCTAATTGCTTTCACTGCATTCCTCACGTGGTTTTCTAATTGTTCAATCAATTCGCTAATCTCGCACGCATTTCCCGCAAGCTGCAGTTTATCAGCTCTAATGACACTAGTTATATTAACCGTGCTGTTCCTGTGATTCCTTGTCTGAGTATTACGGTCCTTGTCGCGTTTGTACTTTTGTCCCGAATTTCTAGTTTTCTAGACTGGATATATGTACCCAGGTCTGGATGCCACACGCCCTGACTTCCCTGTGTGGATCCTGACTCTGCCACCGCCTGATCCTTCGAACCTGGCTAAAGACCACTCCTGGCTACTTCGCCTTCTTGCTGGATCCTGACTCTGCCACCGCCTGTTCCTGCGCTGCGAACCTGGCTTCAGATCGCACACCCTGGTTTCCCGGTGTACCTACAGAATATATAGACACTTATCTTCTTTCCTGTCTCGTCGTGCATTTGGGTCCTTACCTCCCTGCTGGACGTCACAGAATACTCAGACCAGACTTGGACCCAGCCGACGTAGTACGATTTTGCCACGCCCTCACCTGCCAGGCTACCCAGATCGCCCAGCTATGCAACCGCCTGGAAGTAGCACGGGAGCTGTCTCGGGGCCTGGCGGACCGGACTCCCACTTGGGCACCCTGGTAACGCGGATGGCTGCCCAGGCTCCACTACCCCGCCTTGAACCGGAACATCCACCTCAACCGCCGGCGCCACCTGTTCCGTCCCGTTTCCTGTTCCTTCCCCCCCGAGCCGCGGAGCCGGCTGTCCCTCCTGTCCGTCCCTCCTTCCCTCCCGAGCCGCGGAGCCGGCTGTCCCTCCTGTCCGTCCCTCCTTCCCTCCCGAGCCGCGGAGCCGGCTGTCCCTCCTGTCCGTCCCTCCTTCCCTCCCGAGCCGCGGAGCCGGCTGTCCCTCCTGTCCGTCCCTCCTTCCCTCCCGAGCCGCGGAGCCGGCTGTCCCTCCTGTCCGTCCCTCCTTCCCTCCTGAGCCGCGGAGCCGGCTGTCCCTCCTGTCCGTCCCTCCTTCCCTCCCGAGCCGCGGAGCCGGCTGTCCCTCCTGTCCGCCCCTCCTTCCCTCCCGAGCCGCGGAGCCGGCTGTCCCTCCTGTCCGTCCCTCCTTCCCTCCCGAGCCGCGGAGCCGGCTGTCCCTCCTGTCCGTCCCTCCTTCCCTCCCGAGCCGCGGAGCCGGCTGTCCCTCCTGTCCGTCCCTCCTTCCCTCCCGAGCCGCGGAGCCGGCTGTCCCTCCTGTCCGTCCCTCCTCCCCTCCCGAGCCGCGGAGCCGGCTGTCCCTCCTGTCCGTCCCTCCTTCCCTCCCGAGCCGCAGAGCCGGCTGTCCGTCCCTCCTTCCCTCCCGAGCCGCGGAGCCGGCTGTCCCTCCTGTCCGTCCCTCCTTCCCTCCCGAGCCGCGGAGCCGGCTGTCCCTCCTGTCCGTCCATCCTTCCCTCCCGAGCCGCGGAGCCGGCTGTCCCTCCTGTCCGTCCCTCCTTCCCTCCTGAGCTGCAGAGCCAGCTAACCCCCTGTCCCTCCCTCTCGAGCTGCGGAGCCGGCTAACCCTCCTGTCCCTCCTTCCCTCTCGAGCTGCAGAGCCGGCTAACCCTCCTGTCCCTCCCTCCTGAGCTGCGGAGCCAGCTAACCCTCCTGTCCCTCCCCCCTGAGCTGCGGAGCCAGCTAACCCTCCTGTCCCTCCTGTCCCTCCCTCCAGAGCTGCGGAGCCAGCTAACCCTCCTGTCCCTCCTTCCCTCTCGAGCTGCAGAGCCGGCTAACCCTCCTGTCCCTCCTTCCCTCCTGAGCTGCAGAGCCAGCTAACCCCCTGACCCTCAGCACAGGGGCCCCTCGTGGCTGTGTTCCTCCACCCTGACCGTCAGCACAGAGGCCCCTCGTGGCTGTGTTCCTCCACCCTGACCCTCAGCACAGGGGCCCCTCGTGGCTGTGTTCCTCCACCCTGACCCTCAGTACAGGAGCCCCAGCTCTCCTGTCCCGTTCCGTCTCAGATCTCCTGTCCCGTTCCGTCTCAGATCTCCTGTCCCGCTCCGTCCCAGATCTCCTGTCCCGTTCCGTCCCAGCTCTCCGGTTCTGTCCCGTCCCATGCCTCCTGCCCCGCCCCGGTCCATGCCTCCTGCCCCTCCCCGGTCCATGCCTCCCGCCCCGTCCGGTCCCGGGCCTCCTGGCCCGTCCCGTACCACGTCACCAGTCCAGCCCCGTTCCATCGCCGCCAGCCCCAGTCGACCAGAACCTGTGGTCCACCAGGAGGCGTACCTTGACGGGGGAGTACTGTTACGATCCGCTCCGCTCCCCGTCCCTTCCTTAGGGTTTTCCTGTTTTCCCTGAACCTGATTGTGTCATGTCTGCGTTCATTGCCTGATTGTGTCTACATTGCACATTATTACTTGCACCACATCTTAATGACACAATTCACACCTAATTGCTTTCACTGCATTCCTCACGTGGTTTTCTAATTGTTCAATCAATTCGCTAATCTCGCACGCATTTCCCGCAAGCTGCAGTTTATCAGCTCTAATGACACTAGTTATATTAACCGTGCTGTTCCTGTGATTCCTTGTCTGAGTATTACGGTCCTTGTCGCGTTTGTACTTTTGTCCCGAATTTCTAGTTTTCTAGACTGGATATATGTACCCAGGTCTGGATGCCACACGCCCTGACTTCCCTGTGGGGATCCTGACTCTGCCACCGCCTGATCCTTCGAACCTGGCTAAAGACCACTCCTGGCTACTTCGCCTTCTTGCTGGATCCTGACTCTGCCACCGCCTGTTCCTGCGCTGCGGACCTGGCTTCAGATCGCACACCCTGGTTTCCCGGTGTACCTACAGAATATATAGACACTTATCTTCTTTCCTGTCTCGTCGTGCATTTGGGTCCTTACCTCCCTGCTGGACGTCACAGATCCATCCACATCTACTCCATATCTGGCAACAGAGTGATGGTTTGGGGCTCGTTCGATAGCTCAGACCCTTGATGACTTACAGCCATTTAGCCAGCCATGTGTTCCATACTGTACCAGTGTAATATACAGCTGAATCTAGTCTCACCCCCCAATTCCCATAGAGATCAGTTCAAATGCAGAGAGGTTATAGTATCGCTTGTAACAGTACCTGAAAATAAGATATCGAGAGTCTTTTTATGTTGATTGGTCACAGACTTCAGGAAGTAACAGCATGCAAAGGATATGCGACCAAATATTAAATATGATACTTTAAAAATATGTTAAAGCAAAATATTCTAATTTTCTGAGACACTGAATTTTGGGTTTCATTAGCTGTAAGCCATAATCATCAAAATTACAAGAAATAAAGGCTTGAAATATTTCACTCTATGTGTAATGAATCTATATAATACAGGTGCAGCTCAAAAAATTTGAATATCGTGAAAAAGTTCAATATTTTTTGTCACTCATTTCAGAAAGTGAAACTCATATTATATAGATTCAGATATGGATCACTTTAAGAGTTGTTTCTCATGTCAAATTTTCCTATTGAACTCTATGGAAAAATAAGTCAGGAGAACAAACCCTTGAAGTTATCCATAAATATCTACTGCATATCTAGCAGCAGAGTGATGGTTTGAGGCTCGTTTGATACCTCAGACCCTTGGTGACTCACAGCCATTTAACAAACCATGTGTTCCGTACTATTCCCATGTAATTTACAACTTAATCTAGTCAGTGACACATTTGTTGTTGTTCTGCATCTGTACTCCAGCACATTGGATTTGAAATGGAGCAGTGACTACGTGTAATGCCCCCAGACTCAGAGACCCAAGCGCAGACCAGGATAAGGGAAACAATTCCCTCCCAATAAACCAGAAAGGCAAACAAAACCAAATCGGCAGGCAAAACTAGGAATCAAACAGAAGGGCATCTCGGGAATTTCAAATAAACACAGGCTTAGACAGGCGTAGGCACTGAGAATATCGATCAACGTTCAGACCAAGAACAAGTGAATCTGAAGGGTATATATAGGTAGGGAACACTCAACGCAAGGGAAATCAGGTGTGAGTGAGAGGAGTAACAGGGAAGACTCACAGGTGCAGACAATGATACAATGAGGGGAACAATGATAGAATAATGAGGGAACACGGAAGACTCGGACTGGACTAAGCATGCAAACGAACAGACAAGACATGACCGGGAGTGTTAAAGACACGCGCACACATTAAGAGAGTCAGTGGATAGCAGAAGTAAGATATCAGTTAGTAAAGAGGAAGCGTAAAGTAGATAATTAAAAAATAGAATTGCAGGAAACGAGTGACAGCTAAAGCAAGGAAGCGTTAGTAATTAGTGGGTTAGTAAAAGACCTAAACTAAGCTGTTAGTAGTTGTTAGTGTTAATTAGTAATATAAACAATATGTGGGACAACTAGTTCAGTCAGGGGAAATATAGAGAGGATCGAAAACACCCGAAGGCTCCCAAAAAGTGAGACGAAGACCGAGGAGTGACATAAATGCAAATACGTGAACATAAACTGGAATATGGAATGTAAATGTAATAACGTAAACAAACACGAAAGTAACTACACTAATAATAATAAACACGAGTACAGAATAATACACAAATACAATAATTAACAATAATAATGAAAAATAATAAAGGAACAAGGAACAGAAATAACAAATACAGACAAAACTAACACGATGAGGTTGAAGTGCAGACTTTCAAATTTAATTTGAAGGGATTTACATTCATATCGGGAGCAATTGTAGCCCTTTTTATACAAAGTCATCATATTTAATATTTGGTTGCATATTCTTTGCATGCCATGACGCAAAAATGTGTCACTGTCCAAGTACTTTTTGTTTTTACTAAAAATGGTGTCTTTAAATAACATTTAATCTCAAAATGCCAACATGTGAGAAATACTGTACTTTTTTAACCAACCATTTAAATAAAAATCTATTTCCTTGAAATAAAGGTTTCACAATTTATGGCACCCCTAAAGATTATTGTAAGTAAAATCTACCAAAGTTAAACCAGGAATTACATTCCACTTATTTAAGTTTATCTAAGTCTTAAAGAACTACAGTGTCCTCCACTATTATTGGCACCCCTGGTAAAGATGAGTAAATTTTTTTATAAAAGATCCAACGTTTGGTGAGTTAGCTTAATCTCACACTGAAAAAAAGAAAAAAATCCAACCTTTAATTGAAGTACATTTATTATAACAAAACAAAATCCCTCATAAAAAAATAATTTTTAACAAAACCACGTGTGCCACAATTATTGGCACCCCTGCATTTATATATAGAATAAAGTATATTGCATATCCTTTGCATGCCACGACTTCCTGATGTCTGTGACCCAACAACATCAAAAGACTTTTGATTGTCATGGTTCTCAGCCTGCTCTTTGTTAAGCGGCCACTTCTCCACGGAGCGCTTGTGTAACATCCTCTCTCTTCTGTTTTTCGTTATCCGTCCTGTGTTTTTGCATGGTCTGCTACTCAATGTTTTCACCTGCGCCGCGGTTCCGCTTCCTATTTAAACCTCGCGTTTTTTTTCACTCTGCGCTTTCATATTGTTTTCATATAAATACAGGTGTGCCAATAATTGTGGCACACATGGTTTTGATAAAAATAATTATTTGTTGATGAGAAATTTTATTTTCTCATAATACATACATTTTTAATTAAAGGTTGGATTTTTCTAATTTTTTATACCCCTTTTTCCGCATCTTTACCAGGGGTGCCAATAATAGTGGTGTTATGTTCTGTATTTCTGTATTTCGGTTTTGTATGTTTATTTCATTATTATTCTTGTTATTTATTATTCCCCATACATCAGTGCATTCCCCTCTGTTCGTGGGTTGTCCGAGTCTCATCTGTGTGTTTGTTTACCCAGTCTCGTGCATGCACTATTTGGGCGACTTCGAACTATTTGTTCCAGCTGTTTTTCCTTAGAAATCTCACCTCCTCTGATTACTGTGCACACTCCGCTCCTACTCGAGCCCGTTGTTTGTCATGCATGTTTTCCGAGTCCCTTCCATGTATTCGTTCTTTCCTCGTTATTGAATTATTGTTTCCCCAATGTTTTAACCTCACGTTGTTTGTTACCCATCTCCTTCCTCTGTGTATTTAAGACCCACATTTCCGCTTCCTTGTTGTCAGAACGTTGATCAGATTACCAGTGCCTATTTCTAAGCCTGAGTATTTCTTGAGATTCCTGAGACACCCTTTGTTTGATTTCGATTTTGCCTAGCCTTTTTGTACTTTAGATTTCTGGTTTCGACTTTTCTTTGTGTGTTTACCGATGTTCAGTAGCCTAGCGATTTTGTATCTTTTCTTTTCTGATTTCCCGGTTTTGACTTTTTGCTTGTTTATTGGTTTTTGATTTTCTGGAATTTGCTGTTTACCTGGCTTTGACCTCTGGACTGATATTAAACTATGTTCTTTGCCTGATCCTGGTCTGCTATTGGGTTTTCTGAGTCCTGATGTTTCAAGTGGAGGGCACTGTATATTATGTCATTCCATCACTTCCTGTTTCACTAGGGTATAAAAATGAGAATACACAGGCAATATCCCTTTGTCATCCAGCACCATGAAGAAGAAAAAAGAACTGACAGTTCAAAAGAGACAGATGGTCATAGACCTTCATAAATCTGGTAATGGCTACAAGAACATCCACAAACGATGTACCACTGAGCACTGTCAGGTCAATTATTTAAAAATTCTAAAGATATAACCCTGACAGGTAGAGGACAATGCATTTTGCCCCCGCAAGATAGGGAGGAGGATGGTGCGGGAAGCAAAAAAAAAAAAACACAAGGATCACTGCGAATTAATTTCAGGTCTTGGTGGCATCTTGGGGTCACCGGGTTTCAAAAAGCACCATCAGACACCACCTCCACAACCGCAGGAAGGGTTGCGAGAAGAAAAACGTTTTTGACCCCAAAACACAAAAGCAAGCACTTGGAGTTTCCTAAATGTCATTTCAATTATGACTGGATGAAGGTACTGTGGTCAGAGGAGATCAAAATTGAAGGTTTTGGTCAGATATGGCATCGGCATGTTTGGTGTCAAAACAGAGATGCATACAAAGTGAGGCACCTCATATCCACGGTGAAATATGGTGGTGGATCAGTGATGTTTTGGGGCTGTTTTAATTCCAGAAGTCTAGGGGCACTGGTTAAGATCAATGGCATAATGGATTCCACCAAGTATCAGGCCGTTTTGGCTGACAACCTGGTTGACCCTGCCAGAAGGCTGACTTTCCAGCAAGACATTCACCTAAAGCATAACTCAAAATCCTCACAGAAATGGTTCCATGACAACAAAATCAATGTTCTGCAATGGCCTTCTCAGTCACCGCCACGCCGGACCTCTAATCGAAAACCTGTGGGCTGAACTGAAGAGGACAATTGATAAGCGCAAACCCAAGAATGTGAAGGATCTTGAAACAATCTGCATAGAGGAATGGTTCAAAATCCATCCAAATTGTTCTTTACCCTTGTCAAACATTACAGGGAAAGACTCCATGCTGTTTTTCTTGCCAGAGGTGGTTGTACCAAGTACTAAACCAGGGGTTTATAAAAACCTTGATTTTGGTGAAATAGATGTTTTATTAAATACATGTATGATTTTGGTTGGTTCTATTGAAACATTAATAAACTACAATATTTTTCACATCTTGGCAATAATTATATTGTTTATTTTTTAAAAGTATTTTTTGTGCATTGCCAGTCAGGGGGTGGCAGTAATTCTGGAGCCCACTGTATATCACTTTGAACCCATGGCCTGAAAAACAGACTACAAATAAAGTTTCTTCTTCTTCTTTATTTATATTTATTTATTATTATTAGTAGTAGAACTGCTATTATTAGACAGATAATAACTAGTAGAACATTTAAAAAATGGGAAGAAAGTTTATTTTATCCAAAATATAGCCATTTTTATTTTTTTTTAAATGAGCCTGCGGTACGTTCTTTTGCAAGCTGCTTTGGAGTTCAGTAAAGTGTGTTTTCTTGCTTTAGACCATGAACCCCTGAATGCTCCTACATACACATGAAAACTGTCTGGGCCATTCAAAAACTATTGAAACTTTCAATAATTAATTACACAGTCACTTAAAGACCCTCACCCGTTTCACTCAATGTGGACCTCTTGTGGTAAACACATTTTAAAGCGACATGCATAGAGTACCAAATGTGAAACCATATGGGGATCATATTTACAGCAACTGAATGCACTAAGTACAGTGATCGGGGGGCTGGTGGGGGGGCTACAACATCCTGTACACGGGCTTGTAATGAGAAAGGGTCACGTGTGATTCCTTAGTGGGAAATCAGTTCAGCAAACAAACACACATAGTGCACTGCTGTGATTTTGGACAAGAGGCTTGAGTTTACAACCATGTCAATCAATCAGGTTTAATTGGGGGCATTATGTCTCTGGCTGTGGTAGGCTATTCACTGAGCAAAAAGGACAGAAATGATCTCCCGAAAAATATATAATACTGTCAAAGAGGAAACTGAATGAACTGAATAAATGTCAAATCCAGGCTGCATTTTAATTAGTGGCACTCAGTTGGACTTACATATCTAGCTTATATATCTTACCATCTTTCATAGCTGCGTTTGTACAGAAATAGACAGTTAAATAAATAAATAAAACGTTAATTAATATGCATTCACCCATGTTTTGAGCCCTCCTCGCGCTACATAGTAAGACATAATTTTTTTCACCACGTGCATAAATGAACCTGAGAATAACGCAGCGAATCATTAGCGCATTTTACCAGATCGTGTTTCTGTCTGAAGGTAGGCTACCCATTCTGCGAATACAGTCATGCAACGATTGCTCGCGCCAGTTGCCTCGTTTCACCCTTTTCCACAATGTGCTGATGCAAGGACTGACGATGCTGCTGGAAACAGACAGCACGCGCTCATAGCCTGCTCTCCACTGAAACAGTTTATGTGCTTTTTCTCCGAAACGCAACTACGCAGACAGATGCTGCATATGCCATCTGAGCGAGGGTATCGCACATTTCCCTGTCCAACGACCCAAGAGCTTGCTTTCAAGAGATTCCTGTACAGTAGATGGAAAGCTATTCATTACATTACTTATTGTTTCTGCAAGGATGCTTTGATCCAGCGTTACTTGTTCTGTCTACACAGAGAGTTGCGTGGCACAGATTTGGCAGGCTGTCAAGCAGAAGCACAGACGCTTGGCATGTTTGAGACCAGGCCTGACACAGTCTCTAGGGTCATAAGAATATGAGATAATGAGAGCAGGCCACTCAGCCCCACAAGGTAGTTTGCTAGATAGATCAAGGCTATCCAGGACTATGTCCATAATCTAGATTAGCAGCCTCGTTGGGCTCAATGGCCTATTCTCGTCATGTTCTTATGTTCCTGCTTTTGCTTATATATGTTTGTATATTAGATATCCATCCATATACACAGCAGGATGTATATTGAAGGAAATGAGGTGACACACACCTCACTCAGGACTGGAACAGCAGAGACCACACTACACAGGCGGCAGTGTAGTACAGTGGTTAAGGAACTGGGTTTGTAACCGAAAGGTTGCAGGTTCCATTCCCAGGTCGGACGCTGCCGTTGTACCCTTGAGCAAGGTACTTAACCTGCATTGCTTCAGTATATATCCAGCTGTATCAATGGATACTATGTATAAATGCAAAAATGCTGTGTAAGTTGCTCTGGATAAGAGCGTCTGCTAAATGCCTGTAATGCAATGTAATGTTGTATTTTGTCATGTCCCGTGTCTGGTTTTTCCGTTCATATGTATTTTCTATCTGGTAGTCCATTCTGTGTTTTTCCTCTCTCCCTCCATTTTGTGTCTCCACTTTCCCGCACCTGAATTGTGTTTTCTCATTCGGTTCATCGCATCTGTTCCTCGTTGTTTCTTCGTTAGTTTGGTATTTAGTCTCCTCTGTTTTTGTGTTCTCTGCCAGATCATCGTGTACCCTGCATTCGTGCTTGTCTCATTACCATCTGGTGTTTTTGTTCCCTGCCTGTTCCCTGCCTGTTCCCTGCCTGTTCCCTGCCTGTTCCCTGCCTGTTCCCTGCCTGTTCCCTGCCTGTTCCCTGCCTGTTCCTCGTTCCTGTGTCCAGTCTTGTGTACCTGTTCTCCTGCCTGTCCAGCCCTGCTCCAGCCCTCCTGCCTACCTGCCCTTCCCTGTCCTAGCCCTGCTCCTACCCTTCGTCCTCCTGATCCCCAGTTCTGACCCCTGCCTGTTCCTGGACGTCGCTCTTGCCTACCTTGTATTGCACTGATTGCTGGACATTGACCCCTGCCTGGATTTGACTATGTTTGTGCCTACCCTATATTTGCTGGACATTGACCTGTGTTCGTCCACTACAAATAATGCATATTCCTATTACTTCTGGTGTCTGCGATTGGTTCCGATCAGTTTTTATAACAGTATTTATTTTGAAGCGTTATTTACTTATCATGCTAACAGCGTGAATGGGGCATCATACTGATAGAGCAGTGCTCTGTGGAATAAACAGTTTAATTTGTGTTATTCAAGAAATAAGACATCATAGTTTTTACCACTGAAATCCCAACAGCCTTGATGCCAATTGGATCATGCAATTCACAGAGAGCTTCTGAGCCAATAAGAGCAGAGCACTTTGTGCAGTTGAATCCATGATCCAATTTTTTTTTCCTCCCTGAAAAAACCTGCAGTCCTGGATGCTTTGTTAGTTACAGCTGAAGAATGCGAGTGTCCACATAAAACTGGGCTATCACTATTTCAAAACACTTCCCAACCCAAATTAATGTGTCAGACATACATTTGGCTAAGCCTCCTTCCAAATCTTGACGGCACTCATCTCATTCTTTTCTGTTCATATGTCAAACACTGCAATGCTTGAGCAAATGCCTCCTGAGTCTCTTGCCGTCAAACATAAAGGGTCATTTACAGGGCCGTCAGCAGGGCGAACTTTGTCGCAACGCTGTGGCAGGCAGAGAACAGCCGCTGCTTGCTTACTCTGCAGATATGCAGAATGAAACAAAGTTATAAAACTTTCAGCAGATCCTTGACTATCCTTGTTATGAAAATGACAATAAATAAATAATAATAAACATGGCTGCAAAGAAATCTGAATTTATGTAAAAGTGCATAATGCATTTAGTACTGCCTGCTAATAAGTATTGGTGAGATGTGAAACCTCTGCCATCCAAAAATAAAAGAAACAAACATAACACTCAGGAATTATATCCCATCCCAATGCCCTCCTCAACCACATATGCGCTCTAGAAATAAACACATTATCCAAACAGCAAACAGACAAAACCTCAATGTACATTAGATATCCAGGAAGCTCAATCCAGCATGCTATCTTGAGGTGTTTTGCTGCATTGTGGTAGGCTAATGTAACAGAAATGGCTGGTAGATCCCATATTCAATAGGGGCACTCATATGTTCAATAGGGGCACTCACATTTTAATGGGTTCACTCATATGTTTAATAAGGGTACTCATATGTTTAATCCCTTCACACAGATGCCAAATTTGGTAAATTATGACTTATTTAGGGGGTGTTCTATTTAAGGCTTTATAACTCCAGGTGTGAGCACCACAGAAACTTGGTAAATGGCTTAAATGAAACAAGTCAGTTGGACCAATAACAAACCCCAATTCCAAAAAAGTTGGTACAGTATGTAAAATGCACATAAAAGCAGAAAGCAGTGATTTGTAAATTTTCTTTTACATATATTTAATTGAAAACAGTACAACAAAAAGATACGTATTGTTTTACCTTATCAACTTTCTAGATTTTTGTAAATATACGCTAATTCCGAATTTGATGCGTGCAACACGTTACAAAAAAGTTGGGACAGGGGCAAAAAAAACTGGAAAGTTAAAAAAACACCTGTTTGGAACATTCCACAGGTAAACAGGTGATGATGGAGTTACGAGGTCTACAGTAGACTTGGTGTATCTATCGCTGACGTTCTGAGTGTTCGTTATCTCGTGGAAAGGCCGTTGGAGAAAGCCTAATTGGCTGAGAAGAGACGGCTACTCCCTATTAAGCTGCCTAACTGAAGACTTACGTTAGATCTTAGAGGTTCAGAATAGGATTCCCCTTACCCTGGAGTTAGTCAAAGTCCTGCCAAGCCAGCAGAGAGGCCACCGAGCTGAGCCTACGATCCTCCTGGCACATCCCAGGCAGTGCGTTTTCCCAATGCCATCGGACGTTAACACCGTCCCCGCGCTTAGTAGGTGCGTTAGTGCAATAGCACTAGAGCCTAGCCAGCAAAGTTAATTTATATTAGCGACCATATTAACTAACCCCCATTAGCTAGAAACTAGTATTCTGCCCCTAGCTATTATTGTATGCCCTAATAAAACTGCAAAATTAACATAATAATCTGTAAAGCATTAAATAATTCTTATTAAAATTGAAAAACTTGCTAATCTTATCTTAAAAATTTGTCTAACTAAAACTAAAACAAGAACTTCTAAAAAAAAAATTAATCCTAAAAAAATAAATCAATTAATCTCAGATCTCTTCTTATAAATAAGCTACTTCTGAAATGTGTGTAAGATGCTAATACCTGGTGAATATTGGCTAAGACCTGGTGAATATGTCTCTAAAGTCTTAGGTGTCTCAGGTTTGCAGGAAGAGGAGGGGTGGTGTCAGCGGTACCCAGGTCCACCTTAAAGGTTTTAACAAGTGTGGTGGAAATACGTTCTCTTCTTTAAGTTTCTCTCTCTATGAACTGTGTACAGCATGACCTAGCTAAGATAAGTGGGTAACATGCAGTTTTTCTTTTTTAGTGTTCTGTTTGCAAGGTGTCTGGGCCATATTCAGATAGAATATAGAATTCGCTGAGTTTTTGTCCTGCCATTTGAGAATTACAAATTTTGTGTTTGTGTTGTTATTTCAAACAGACAAGTTGTAATTGTGTGGACCCCTAACATGTTAGTGGACAAACATTATTGACCCTGTTGACTCTAAACAAAATTTTATTATGGGCCCACCCCCCTACCCAAACATTAGTATTAGCCTTACATTACACCTCTGGTATCAATGTTCTTAGTCTTATCCTCTTATTATATCACCCCATAATATATTAATTAATTTTCCTTATTTTAAAACTTTAATAAATTTCCTTTTCCTATACACTTTATTATCCAGACAAGACATTTTTTTTTATCCGGTAAAATAAACTCTATTACAGCTTTTTTTTTTACAATATTTTTCATTTCAAGCAAACAAAATAAAGAAAATAATCGTTACAAGGATGAAAAGGAAAAGTAAGTTTAGTTAGCATCATGACCCAACCCTTGGTGTGGTGAAAGTTTAAAAAAAAAAAAACCGTAAAAAAAACTAAAAAGAGTTTTGTCGGAAAACCCGTGCCCCCCCGTCCAAAAAAAAAAAAAAAAAGAGAGAAAAGTGGCGAAGAACTAAAGAAGATTTTTCTGTGAAAAATGGAGATAATAGCCTCCAGTACAAGCAAGCTAGCATCTGATCTAGATTTCAATTTTCTTTTCTCTAAACAACAAAAACAAAAAACCAAAAAAATTTAAAACAAATTTTTGAAAACAAACAAAAAAAAAAAAACCAAAAAAAACATTACAATTATCCTTGCGTTTACCATCAGTAATGATTTTATGAATTTTTTCAATTTTAGATTGAAACTATTTTTAAATATTTTATTAATTTTTAGATCAGGAAGGATCCCACTCCCATCATTCAAATAAAAAGAATCCCAGCCAAACACACAGGACAATATCAATAAGGCAAAAGCACTGAACACTTCAACACGCCACGCGACATGGAGGAGCTATCTAAGTTTTGATGCAATCGAAAACGAACTAAGCTACTACTCGACCCAACAACTACAAAACTATCTAAAGAACTACTTTACAACACTTTGTAAAGATATGGTTAAGAACTTTTTAACATATAAACAGCATTATTTAAAAAAATGTAAAAACTAAAATTGTTATTATTTAAATAAAAAAAACAAAAAAAAACTGAAAAATTACTGAAAAACTGAAAAAAACAAAAAAAAACCTGACAAAAACCAAATCTATCCACCATATTAGAAAAAGCAATAGTGAATCAATACCAACCATAGCACCTGAATCAAAATATTATTTCATATTATATTCCAATCAGGATATTAGCAGGATTTTCCCACTTGTTACGGCACTTGTACCATAGCTGTTTAATTTTACTGTTATTACCGATTAAAAACGACTAACTTCTATCCTTTCTTACTGTCTTGACTGTGCACAATAGCACTGTGCAGATCTGTGTATATTCATACTAAGACTCCAGCTTGGCCACTGTCAGGGCATGGTGGACTCTTTGACTCAGATCATTTGCAACACACACAAAAGGAAACAATTTGTTATAAATAAATTAAATTAAATGATAATACTCAAATGTAAAATGTATGAAATGTAGTAGATCAGATCAGGTCTATGCTTTTATTCGTTATCATTACTCCCCTTGATATTATTGGGCACATTATGTGGGGGAAATTTGTCAATTTTACCCATACGCGAAATATATACATTTCCATGAAACCCGGCGAATTACCCACCACACTTATTCGATTACTTGCTTTATGCATTCAATTAAATGCATTAAAGCTCTCAAATTCTCAATGCTCAAAAAAAAAAAAACCGAAAAACTGGTGAAAAAAAAAAAAAAAAAAAAAACTAAACATAACAACTGGTTTAAGAGTTTTTGTGAATTAGTTGGTTGAAATTCCAGATGTGAAAGACCAATTGTTACCCTAAGAGATTACTTTTAACCTTGGCGCGCCTTAAAAAAAAATAAAATAAAAAACATATTCATATCTAGGAACATAGCTAAAATTAGGCATTTCCTATCCTAGGGGATAGGCATTTCCTATCAGTAGGGGCTGTAAGAGTCTAGGCTAGATTACTGTGTTGCTTCTGCGCTCTGGCTGCTCTGCTGCTGTTGCTAAATAATCTCCTGTTGTGTGCAATCAGCTTGTCTCGCTGCAGAAAGAAGCAAAACGAACGATACATATTTAATAACCCAAGTACTTACCAATACTTCATACCAACCAAGCATAGCATAGGATACTTAACAGGTCTTACTTTTTTTTTTTTCTTAAGCTTGCTTCTGACTTTTAAAGCTTTTATCCAGGACTTTATATATGTATATGCTAAAGATCCTTTATAATATAAGCCGAAAAGATCGTTCTAACCCCAAGGCTACTTAGTAGTCCCTAGAATATCTTAAAACTTGTTCTCCTAGAGAGCTCTCCTACCTTCCAAACCTCTATAAAAATCTATAACACAGTCACCCTTCCAAAATCTATTATAAAAAAATTAAAATTAGTCAGCTTATAAAAATCTAATTTAGTAAACGCACCTTTATGATCAGGAGTAGATCAGAGAGAGGTCCCGAGAGACCAGGGATGGACTTTACTGTTGCCTGTTAAGAGCTGTGACCCCATTCCCTTCTGTCCTGGCTTTCTGTGAGGGCATCTTGATTGGTTACTGCTTGATGACTGGGATGGTCTGACTCTCTTGGTTCTCAGCTCCTTCTCACTGGATGGGGTCAAGGGGGGGGGCCATCATGGGTTACCTACCAACCCCCCCCCCCCCCCCCCCCCCCCCCCCCCCCCCCCCCCCCCCCCCCTCTCTCTCTCTCTCTCTCTCTCTCTCCCTTCCCGCCGGCGGGGCTCCTGCCCCGCATCTCGAGAGTTGCTGTCCTGTCCGCTTCCTGTCCTGTCTGTCCCCCCTTGCCCCCCCTCCCCACCCCCGCTACCAGCCGATCCTGTTTGCATCGGCACCCCCGTTTTCCATCATCATTGCATGCGCCACATCTGCCACTGCCCAGCTAGCTGCTGCATTTTCCACTATCATATTATTTCAGTCAGTTTTTGACCATGTCATTAAGATCTAGACCTAGACTGAGCTGACCTGAGAGAGGGTTTTCCCCCTTTTCTCTGGTTCTCCCAAGGTTTTTTCTTAATTCACCAGGGAGTTTTTTTTTTTGCCACTGTTGCCTCTGGCATGCTCTTGTGGGGGTTTAGGCTGGGTTTTTTCTGTGAAGCGCATTGTGACAACTTGTTGTGAAATACGCTATATAAATAAATATTGATTTGATTTGATTTGATGATTTGATGCTATCATGACTGGGTATAAAAGGATATCAAAAAACTCTTGATATCTTATTTTCAGGTACTCTTACAAGCGATACTATAACCGCTCTGCATTTGAATGGTTCTCTATGGGAATTGGGGTAAGTCACCAAGGGTCTGAGGTATCAAACAAGCCTCAAACTACCCCTCTGCTGCCAGATATGCAGTAGATATGGATGGATGACTTTGAGGCTCGTTTGATACCTCAGACCCTTGATTACTTACAGTGGTGTTCAAATAAATAGCAGTGCGTTAAAAAAAGTGAATAAAGTGCAAATATTTTTGAATAGGTTTTAGTTCCATATTTCAAATGTAGTAGAAACATTACACATTCAATTACAAATCAAAGCATTAACACATTTTTTTATCAAGTCTGTGTTTTTTTTTTTACAGGAAGCAAAGAAAATAAATATTAATCTGTTCAAAAAAATAGCAGTGTCGACATTTTTCTCTTCAAACTCAAACACTTACTGTATAAACTGAATACATTTTTCAAGATTTAACTTATTTTTGAATTACTGAACTAATATTAATTGCATAACCATTGTTTTTGATAACTGCTGCGCATCTGCGTTGCATCGAGTCAACCAACTTCTGGCATCTAGAAACATGTATTTCAGCCCAGGATGAACGAACTACATTCCACAGTTCCTGTGAATTTTTGGGTTTTGCTTCAGAAACTGCATTTTTAATGTCACCCCACAAGTTTTAAAGGGGGTTGAGGTCGGGGGATTGAGCTGGCCACTCCATTACCTCAATCATTTTTGTCTGGAACCAAGATGTTGCTTGCTTACTCATGTGTTTGGGGTCGTTGTCTTGTTGCAACACCCATTTCAGGGGCATTTCCTCTTCGGTATACGGCAACATAATCTCTTCAAGTATTTTGATGTATTCAAACTGATCCATGATCCCTGGTATACGATAAATAGGCCCAACACAGTAGTGTCCTCATACCATGATTTTTGCGCCACCATGCTTCGCTGTCTTCACAGTGTACTGTGGCTTGAATTCAGTACCCGGGGGTCGTCTGACGTACTGTCAACGACCACTAGACCCGAAAAGAACAATTTTACTCTCATCAGTCCACAGAATGTTACGCCATTTCTCTTTGAGCCAATCGATCGCTAATCAATCGCAAATTTTAACCGATTGTGCACATGCCGTTTTTTCAACAATGGTGCTTTACGGGGACTTCTTGCTGATAGCTTAGCTTCAATCAAACGTCTTCTGACTGTAACAGCACTTAGAGGTCATTTTAGATCATCTTTGATCTTTCTGGAGGTGATGATTGGCTGAATCTTTGCCATTCTGACTATTCTTCGATCCGTTTTAACAGTAGTTGCTCGTTTTCTTCAGCGTGTCTCGGGTTTTTGTTGCCATTTTAAAGCATTTGAGATCTTTTTAGCTGAGCATCCTATCATTTGCTGCACTTCTTTATACGTTTTCCCCTCTCCAATCAACTTTTTAATCAAATTACGTTGTTCCTCCAAACAATGTTTGGAACGGCCCATTTTACTTAGCAATTCAGAAGGAAATATATTTTATAACAATGTGTGAAACATTTGCTTCCCTTCTTCCTTAATAAAGGACAATTAATGACACCTGTTTTTTCACAGAATTAATTAATTCTCTAATTAAACTCCACACTGCTATTATTTTGAACACGCCCCTTTCAATGAATGAGTCATTACTCAGAACAAGCAGCGTGCATGTCATGACAGTTGGGTCTGTTGTTTTTATATTACACTACTACATCTGCAAGTTAATTATTTGCCATGCAAAAATATCACTACTACTAATAACAGTGGTTCTGTTATGTTCTGAGTCTGTGTTGTTTCATTTAAGTATTTTTCTGATATTGTGGTTTCTGTAGCATACACTTTTCCATGTTTTCCGCAGCCTTGCGTTCTGTGCTGTATCTCTCGCTTCCTCTCACGGAGTTTTACTTTCGTTTCTGTACGCTTCGTTTGTATTACCCTGCACTACTAATTATTATATAGGACTTATAAAATTACTAACTGGCTAAACACGGGTGTGGTTAACTAATCTACTAACGTCAGGGTTTAATAGAATTATTACTAACACAAACTAACAATTTAGTTCTCATCACGTTTCCACAGCTGTTTTATGTTTCCTTACGTATCCAGTCATTGTCGTGTTAACTAATTTACTAACGTCAGGGCTAGGATAGGATAACTACTAACGATTTACTAATTGCCTTGTTACGTGTCTCAGTTTTCTCAAGCTGTTTTCCTTTTCCTCCTATTCTCAAGCTAAATTGTCTGCACCTGTCTACACTGCATTTAAACCAGTAGTCCAAGTTCCTCAGTGCGAGTTCGTAAAACAAAAATCTGTAAGCATTGTCTGTTGCCTGTTTTTTCCCCCCGATTTAGATATACCTGTTTGTTTTTCCGAGTCAGTGTTTCGTGTTGTTATAGGTTTTAGTATCTGTTGTTTTTCCGAGTCAGTGTTTCGTGTTGTAGCAGGTTTTAGTTTCTGTTTGTTTCTTGTTCTGTTTTCGAGTTTTGATTTCCTGGTGATCGACCTCCGTCTGTGTTCTCGCGACTATTCTTTGAATTCCGTTTTGTACCTCTGCCGAGCCTTGCCGTTTTCGACCCCTGCCTGTTTAACTTCCCTTCTGGATCCTGTTTTTGTACCGTGCCTGGACAATAAACCTTTGTTTGTTGAACTTCTGCCTGCTTTTGGGTTCCTGTCCAACGGATCGTAACAGGTTCATCAGGTTACTGATGTTGTACTGCTATTTTCTTTTAACACAACTGTACAACCATTTAGCCAACCATGGGTTCCATACGATTCCCATGTAATTTACAGCTTAATCTGTTCCCAGCCCCCAATTCCCATAGAAAATGGGAAAATTCAAATGCAGATAGGTTATAGTATCGCTTGTAAGAGTACCTGAAAATAAAATCCGAAAAGTATTTTGCTTTTTTTGCCCCTGTCCTAAATATTTGTAATGTGTTGCAGGCATCAAATTTGGAATTGGCGTATATTTACAAAAATCTATAAGAAAAGGTAAAAAATAAATCTGTTTTCAATTAAAAATATGTAAAAGAGAATTTACAAATCACTGCTTTCTGCTTTTATGTGCTTTTTACGTACTGTCCCAACTTTTTTGGAATTTGGGTTTGTTATTGGTCCAACTGTCTCGTTTCATTTAATTTAACAAGTTTACCAATTTACTATGATGCTCACACCTGGAGTTATAAAGCCTTAAATAGAACACCCTCTAAATAGGTCAGAATTTACCAAATTTGGTATCTGTGCAAAGGGGCTAAACATATGAGTGCCCCTATTGAACATATGAGTGCCCCTTTTGAACATGGGATAGACCAGTCACTTCTGTTACATTAGCCTACGTCACTTGGCGCTATAATGGCGACATGTAGTCCAGCTGTCTCTCGTGTTCGTGTTTGTTCATTTGAATGTATTTTGTTATGTCTGGCTTTTGTTTTTAGTTTTTTTCATGCACTGTGTGTCTGTTGTGGTACGGGAAAGTAGGCTGGAGATTTTTCAGGGCACTCTGCTGCTTGTTTTGATAATATTGATGAATTGTCTAGTCGGGATAATTTTGTCGTCACCTTGGAGACGCATTCGCAACATATGCTCAGGAATGTCCGTTGGATCTGCAGCAACAAAGTTTACCATTGCTTTTCACCGGAGCTGAATATGTCAGGACTAATCCGGGAGTGCAGGCAATCTCCAAAAGGCAACCAGGGAAGGGAAGGAGAAGATAATGTGGGGGAGGAATGAGGCGACAAGTCGGAAGGCTGATACAGTTCGGTGCTTCGTTTCGACAGTGTACAGAGACCACAACACTGCGTGTATGGAGGAAAGTTGTGGACACGGAGTTTGTGTGTTGGACTGCTTAATGCCACTGGACATCTCGGGACAGCGGGTGCTCTTTTTAATCATGGCTGTATTCCACTTTAATTCACTTAATTAGTTTGATTAATGCAATGATTCTATTGAATGTCTTTATTTGATATGGTTGTTTCTGTGTTATGGGTCTGCCCCACTGTCTATGTCTTTTTTGTTGTTGCTAGTGGCTACAACTGAAGTTTCCTAGAGGGAAAATAAAAGTTATTCTATTTTATTCTACCACAATGCAGCAAAGCACCTCAAGATAGCATACTGCTTTGAGCTTCCTGGATATCTAATGTACATTGAGGTTTTGCCTGTTTGCTGTTTGGATAATGTGTTTATTTCTAGAGCCCATATGTGGTTGAGGAGGGCATTGGGATGGGATGTAATTCCATCCCTTGAGTGCTTTTTTAAATTTATTGGCAGAGGTTTTACATCTCACCAATACTTATTAGCAGGCAGTACTAAATACATTATGCACTTGTGATGAATTCAGATTTATTTGTAGCCATGTTTATTATTATTGTTTATTTTTTTGCTGTTTTCATAACAGTCAAGAATCTGCTGAGAAAGTTTGATTGTGCATATCTGCAGAGTAAGCAAGCGGCGGCTGTTCTCTGCCTGCCACAGCGTTGTGACAGAGTTTGCCCTGCTGACGGCCCTGTAAATGACCCTTTATGTTTGACGGCAAGAGACTCAGGAGGCGTTTGCTCGAGCATTGCAGTGTTTGACAGATGAACAGAAAATAGTGAGATGAGTGCTGTCAAGATTTGGAAGGAGGCTTAGCCAAATGTATGTCTGACACAGTCATTTGGGTTGTGAAGTGTCTTAAAATAGTGATAGTCCAGTTTAGTGTGGACACTCGCGTTCTTCAGCTGTAACTAACAAAGTTTTTTTTTGGTATCTTATTTTCAGGTACTCTTACAAGTGATACTATAACCTATCTGCATTTGAATGGTTCTTTATGGGAATTGGGGGGTGGGACTAGATTAAGCTGTAAATTACATGGGAATAGTATGGAACCCATGGTTGGCTAAATGGCTGTAAGTCATCAAAGGTCTGAGGCAGGCCTTAAATTTCAACATTTTGGGGGCAAGGCCACATGGCCTTCAAGAATCATTAAATTTATGGGGGCAATAAGGCCCCAGCTGGTGGTTTTGTTTTGGCAGCGATTACAGCTTCAAGGCGTCTTGGGAAAGAAGCTACGAGCTTGGCACACTTGTTTCTGGACATTTTTGCCCATTCCTCTTGGCATATCCTTGCAACATCCGTCAGGTTGGATGGGGAGCGTCGGTACACAGCCATTTTCAGCTCTTTCCACAGATGTTCAATTGGATTCAGGTCTGGGCTCTGGCTGGGCCACTCAAAGACATGCACAGACTTTCTCCGAAGCCACTCCTTTGTTCTCTTGGCTGTGTGCTTCAGATCGTTGTCATGTTGGAAGGTAAACCTTCGCCCCAGTCTGAGGTCCAGCGCGCTCTGGAGCAGGTTTTCTTCAAGGATCTAGGTGTACTTAGCTGTATTCATTTTTCCCTCTATCAGGACTAGTCGCCCCGTTCCCGCTGCTGAAAAACATCCCCACATCATGATGCTGCCACCGCCCTGGTTCACTGTAGGGATGGTATTAGCCAGGTGATGAGCGGTGTCTGGTTTCCTCCAGACGTGACGCTTGGGAAAGGTTCTCCCATCTCCACAAAGATACGCTGGAGCTCTGTCAGAGTGACCCTCTTGTTTCTGCTCACCTCCCTGGCCAAGGCCCTTCTTCCCCGATTGCTCAGTTTGGCTGGACAGCCAGGTCTAGAAAGATTCTTGGTGGTTCCAAACTTCTTCCATTTATGAATGATGGTGGCCACTGTGCTCTTTGGGACCTGTAAAGCTGCAGAGAATTTTCCGTACCCTTCTCCAGATCTATGCCTTGACACAGTTATGTTTCTGAGGTCTGCAGATAATTCTTTTGACCCCATGGCTTGGAGTTTGCTCTGACATGCACTGTCAACTGTGGGACAATAAAGGGAAAGGTGTTGGCAATCCCAAATCATGTCCAATCAATTTAATTTATTACACGTGGACCCAAATTAAGTTTTAGAAACATCTCAAGCAGTATCAGTGGAAACAAAATGCACCTCAGCTCACTTTTGGGTGTCATATCAAAGAGTGTGCACACTTGTGTACACATGATATTTTACATTTAGATTTTTAATAAATTAGCACAAATGTCTAAAAACCTGTTTTCACTTATTATTGGCTATTTTGTGTAGAATTTTGAGACAAAAATTTTATTCAATTTATTGTAGAATGTCTGTAATGTAATAAAACGTGGAGAAGGTGAAAGGGGTGTGCAGACTTTCCAGCTTGACTGTATATAAAGCCACCATAAATGTGACATAAAAGAGTGACTAGTGACTATTCTATAAAATAAAAAAACGGATAAAAAAATATTAAATGTGTGTTCTTTAAGTAACAACAAAGAAAAAATCCAGAAAGCTTTCTTTTTAATAAGAACAGAAACACCGCTGGTCACACTTTCTTGCCTAGTTTTGTTGCACATTTTGAAAATGAAAACTCATGTTTGATGAAAATTTGATGCGGTCGGGCCCAAGCTGATAGCATGGCTGCTACATGCCTCATTACTCAGTCACTGTAATATCTTACATGACTATGCATCGTTCTAGTACTATTGGAGTATGTGAGACCAAAGTGAGACCAAATGACACTTTATCTCTTCCGTTCTTTGAAAGCATTTTGAAGAGTCAGTTTGATTTTCACCATGCGCAAGCAGATGCCTACCTCATCACTTGAGAGCTGATCAAGGACCATATTTCCCATGTCCATATCACAGCCTCACACAATTGTCAAAACTGACACAAGATCAGCACAAGCCTACAACAATCAAAGTGAAAATAGGACACGCTTCTAAATCATTTTAATAACATTGACACTTAAAAAATACATTTACTCGCTTTCTTTTTTTAAACATTTTGCATTTTTGTTAAAGTTAAAAAGTCACACCCCTACTCTCCACCCCGTTTTCATCTTTAATTGAGCCACGGTTGTATTTTTAAATGCATTTTTTTAGACAAGCATGTGCCCTTCCCTGAATCCTGCGATGTCTTACCACACTGCAGAGGGTGATTGGGGCTTGTAGTTGTGCGATGAGACGCTGTCATCTCGGTCGACCGAAAACCAGCGAGCTCTTCAGCAGCCCTTTCAAGCCTCGGCTCTTATCTGCATTTATTAAAAACCTGTCATTTGAAAATGGCCATGTTGCTGTCAAGCGCAAGGCTTCAGGGTGGAGGGAAATCAAATTAGCCCGTCTGCTACCACCAGACCGCCGCGTCAGGGTTTACGTTTAACACAAAGCCCCATTCTGCATTTAATAAGGTGGCTGTCAGACCCAACATGTACAGGGAGAAACCAAATCTTTTCGGCGGACCTTTTTAAATATTCTGGATAAATGTCAACACTCAAGTTTGCTCTCGTAGCACTGTCATGTCCAGCACGTATTGCGCATACAGAGCGAGCTTGAAAAAAAACTAAGCAAGATACAATAATTCTCTGCAGCATTTGTCCAGACAGAAAGACCCTTGCGTCTGCATTGACCAATTTTGATTTGCGAATGTGGAAATAAATAAAATGTATATACATTTTCTCTCTTGTTTGCTCACAGTGAACAGCAAGTCTGCCAGGCCATTCAGCTTTAATGGAGTTCTATACATTTCCAACTTCCCAATTTGGTTTTTCTTAAACAAACTGGCACAAAATCATTCATGTCGATGTCTGATTTGGCCATCCTGATATTTCAGCCATTTGATTGGCTGATGTTTTCATGTCAAAATTAATGGGTTGTGAAAAGATTAATTTCACAAAGGAGCCGGACCTTGGACAGCAGCTGTGCGTGTTTCCTCACACAGCCAGGGAGGCCTACAGGACCTTGGACAGCAGCTGTGCGTGTTCCCTCACACAGCCAGGGAGGCCTACAGGACCTTGGACAGCAGCGCCTCACACAATTTTAAATTTAGAAATTTGGCAGATGCTTTTAGCCAAAGTGACAGTTATGCTCATCTGAGACTAATCACCACTCACACACAGATATTCTCACCTGAGACTAATCACCACTCACACACAGGAATGCTCACCTGAGGCTCATCAGCCATCATACATAGGTATGCTCACCTGAGTCTGATCACCACTCTCACACAGGCCTGCTCATCTGAGTCTGATCACCACTCACACACAGGTATGCTTACCTGAGGATGATCACTTACACTGAGGCTGATCACCTGCAGCCATCAGAAATCAGTCAGGTCAAGTGGTAGGTGAAAACATTTGTGATGGCTGCAGGGAGATCAAGTTGGTGTTCCGTCCCTGGGTGCACCGATTACCGACAGTCAAAGATAGAAGGGCACATTTTCCATAACTTTCCTACAAAGAACATTGAAAGATGCAACAAGTGGCAATGTGAAATGCAAAATATGAAGTGTCGAAAAGAAATGTTTTCGCCTACCACTTGATCTGAACTGTGGTTAACTGGCTAGTGAATACAGCCAATGAAGGTGGAACTCCAAATATGGGCACAAACCAATGTGAAGCTACCCCCCTGCACTTTTGGTGGATGAACAGTGAGGTAGGGAGAAAACATCGCTACGAAAGTAAATCTAGGTGGTTTACAATAGCATAGGACTATATTTTATGTTGTAGAAAAGCTCAAACGAGCGTAAATTACATTTTCAAGTCACAATGTTTCAACTCTAGTTGAAATTCTCCATTCATTTCAACAAGGCCCTCTAGGGGGAGTGGCAAAGCATGCACATCGGGTACATCACAGCCCAGCCACTCAAAGAGCCTGCCTGCTCTGTTCTCAAACACAGAAAAGAGGAGGAATGTGTTCTATGGACTTTAAAACAACCAGGGGGGTATAGATTTGATGATTTCAATGCTGAAAATGGGGAGTATAACTGGGGGGTTTAACTGATGTTGCATCCCAAAATCCACCTGTGTTGCAATAACCAGGTGTACAGTAGTGGAGGTAACACTAAGCCACTTAAACAAAAACCACAACCTCAAAAATAAACCCAGTCAAGCGCAAAGTGATTTAAAAGATGAAATGTTTAATAACACACACATTAATGGTAGTAACAGAAAGCTATTCTCTAAACATATAAAAGTTGGACCATATTTACAGTTTGGCTATACAGGCTGCATGCTCTCACCAGGCAGCAAGTGTCCAAAATCAGATCCCCGTCCTGGCAGAAGGGGTCTTCTCTCCCTGGTCTAGCGCAAATGCAGCTTAGATGTCATTCAGCTACAATCGATCCAGTCACGGGTAAACTACTGACAATCTGTTAACCAAAGTTAGCTCAAAACTCAGTAGTAGTGCAGCGTCGTGGTGGTCGCGGTGATTGCTAGCATCAGGTACTCAAACTCCCGTGACGCAGACAGAAACAGGGCATTTATAGTCTCACATCTTTCAACCCCGCTGCTCCGCGACGGTCCTCGTCGTCCCCAGCTACGAGCATCTTCTCAAACATTGCGACGTCCACGTCTCCATGTAGGCTGAAGATGGTTGCCAGGCAACAGCGTGCGTCTTCTCTCAGCGCAGCTCCCGGGATCTCCACGTAGGACCATGACGTCAGCATCTCCACCTGTAGGGGAGACGCAGACAAACCCAGCAGCCCAAAGCCAAGCGAACAAAGCAGGGGAAGCAGAGAAACAGAGGAACATTCTACGCAACACTGAACATTCTCGTCAACAATCACTCCTGCTAACTGAAAGCAATGGAATACTAGAATTTTGAAAAAAATATTCCAAAAACCTATTCTACAAAAAGGTTAATTACCACCATCCTCTGTGACACAGAATGGTTCTCTCAACCCTCGTGGAGCGCAGCAAGACAAGGAAGTTGGCAGCAAACAGCCATTTGGTCCATCCATATTTGAAGGCTTTTTAGATCAGAAATTTGTTTGGAAATAAAAACTGAAGTAGTAGGAGAATGAGAAATAAAGAAAGAACGCAAAGCTTAATGCATTTAAGTAACGTAGACGGTGTGGGCGACATCCGCACTGAGAACAATTTTCCGCCCTCATGACATGCTGCTATAAATTGCTCTCAATCAACACCTTTCATGATGGATGCTAAAGAGGTTCTCAAAGCCGCGCACCTCTCCATTGTGTAATTAGCACCTCTCCATTGTGTAATTAACACCTCCCATGCCGGGTGTTTCAAATGACACAACTATTCTTATATTCTTAGTGTTGGTGCCACACTTCTCTCCTCTCAATAAAAGCTGCTTGATGAGATTTATTCTTTTTAAAATATATGTCCAGATGTCTATCAAGGGGCAAATTAACATCGCTCAACATTAACATCGGAGGCTTCATCATTTGCCAACTGCAGCGGAAGACGCCTCTAGCCCCCAGAACGCCGCTATAGTGCGACTGTTGCAGGAAATGCGGCCTGCGGTACTGACTGGCCCGTGGATCAACAGTCGCTCCGGCACTGTGAATGTAAACGGTCCACCCGGCGTAAGGCGGACCCAGCTGGTGGTAAAACACAGCGAGGATTTGACACGCAGCCTTTAGTCAGGGTGTCGAACAGCGTTGCGTTAGCAGAGGGCAAGATCTACTGCACGGCTGTCAGATACTCTGACAACAAACATACAGTAGCAATATAATTAACATCAAATACCAAGAACCGAGTACCGAGAAAATCTCATGATCTTTCTTTCTTTTTTTTTTCAAACCCAATAACGTTTATTAATGTGAGGACGGTATTACCTATCAGTATTGCTGACACCGTCATCCAGTGCAATTATTACATGTGACATATTATTTATTAATAACTTTCCGAAAGAGATTCAGGTTTAGCACGCGTGTGCGCTTACAATGCGTTCTGACCGGGAAGTGACCCTGGAACTCTATAGTCACCAGCCGAGTTCATTAGCAACAAAGCCCCTCTCTACATGCTGTGGAAACATGCAATGTTTCAACAGTGCACATACACTCAGAGGCCACTTTATTAGGTACACTTGCTTATTAACGCAAATAGCCTGCTCCTCCAAACGGCAAATCATGTGGCTGCAACTCAATATATGAAGCATGCAGACTTGGTGCAGAGGTTTAGCTGCTGTTTGACCAAAACATTAGAATGGGCCACTCATGTGATCCAAACGACTTTGACCGTGGTATGATTGTTAGTGCTAGACGTGATGGTTCCAGCATCTCAGAAATAGCTGCCCTCCTGGGATTTTCACACACTACAATCTCTAGAGTTTACAGAGAATGGTGCTATAAACAAAAAAACATCCAGTTAGTGGCATTTATATGGGCAAAAAACACTTTGTTTATGAGACAGAGGTCAGAGGAGAATGGGCAGACTGATTTAAACTAACACAAAGGCTATAAATGCTCAAATAACAGCTTTTTGAAAACCTAGGTGTGCAGAAGGGCATCTCTGAACATACAAGGAAGCGGATGGGCTACAGCAGCAGAAGAGCTCACCGAGTTCCACTTTTGTCAGCTATGGGCAGGAATATGAAGCTACAGTGGCCACATGATCACCAAAACTGGATGATTGAAGATTGAAAAAACATCTCCTGGTCTGATGAGTCTCGTTTCTTTCTGTGACATGTTGACTGTAGGGTCAGAATTTGACGTAAACAGCAGGAATCTATGGATCCAGCTTGCCTTGTGTCAATGGTACAGGCTGATGGTGGCAGTGTAATAGGGTGGGGAATGTTTTCTTGGCACACATAAGGCCCCTTAATAACAACTGAACATAATGTGAATGCCACAGCATACCTAAACATTGTTGCTGACCATGTCCAACATCCCTTTTGGGCCACAGTCTACTCTTATTCAAAAGGACACGTCCAGCAGGATAATGGGTCATGATGTCACAAAACACACATCGTCTCACGATAGTTCCACGAACATGACAGTGAGTTCAGCTTCATGCAATGGCCTGCACGTTTCCTAGATCTCAATCCAATAGAGCACTTTTAGGATGAGGTAGAACGAGAGGTTTGCAGCCTGAATGTGTGGCCAAAACATATGCAGGAACTGCGTGATGCTATCGAGTCAGCATGGACCAAGACCCCTAAGAAAAGTTTCCAGCAGCTTGAATTCGTGCCACAAAGAATTCAGGCTGTTCCAAAGGAAAAAAGGGGGTCCTACCCAGCACTAGATAGGTGTACCTAATAAGTGTTGTGTCTGCCTCTCCCTTCCAGTCCACTTTCTTATTCTCCCTGTGTTCCCCATTCCTCTCGTTTCATACGTATCATGTTTTTACTTTTACCTTGTCTGTTTTTCGTGTTGTGCAGGTTGGGTGTGGTTTCCCGCTTTGTTTCCTCATTCCTCTCTCTTAATCTCCCAGCCAATCACTCGCCTTCCCCGTTTGCATTCCACACTCACTCTCGTTAAGTCATTCATTCTCGCATACATTCCGCGCACTTTACTCATTATATCTCTCTATTTATGTTTCCTTCTCTGTTTGTTTCATAAAGTCATGTTTGTTGCTCTTGTTACTTGGCCATTGTCTGTTTTGCAAACGTGTCAAGTCTGCCTTTTCCAGTTTACCCGCCAGCCTGCATTCCCTGCTCTGCCATTGCCCTCGCCAACCCTGCTTCCAGTCAGTCATTGTTGTCGGCTGCTATTCGCGCCAGCTCTTCTCCTGTTTTCTCTGATCTTCATCTGGCCCTGGTTATCGCCAACCCCGTATCCAGACCCTCACCTTGCTCTCCCTCTTCATTGTTGTTTGCTTGCCTTAAATAAAGTGCTCCGCTGGAGCTTATTGTGAGTCTGTCTCCGAGTCCTGCGTTTGGGTCCATACCAGTTACAGAAACATAACAATAAGGTGGCCACCGAGTTTTGGAGTTTTAATCTTCATCATCCACATTTTTTCCAGTACACCTCACATTTTTGTGCCTGACACATCAATGCTACATCCACATCTGAGAGCACAGAACATCACACACATCCGCAGAAATTCATATAGCCAGCATGCATTTAACTCAGTAGTTTGTCAGCTGAGTAGTGCTTTAATACGCAATGGTACCAGGCAGGGAATAACCTGAGATGACGCCACTACCTCCCTGACACCACAGCCAATCATGCTGCTTCCAGGATCAGATTCCGGATTGTGAGGTGAATCACTGAACTTAAAGTGCTGCAGTATGAGGCTCCATCACAACATTATAAGAATATTTATTCAGAGGTAATTTGGTTTCTGGAAGTTATTAAATAGCTGATCTTCAGCATCTCAATCATCGCTTTTGGCATTCAAAATAACTTCAGTCAGATATCCTCAAACAAAATGATTCTGCTTTACGATGCAGAATTAATATTAAGAGTGTTCATGAAACTTTAACTCTGTACAAACAAATTTAGGGAACGCGTCTCTCTAAGGGACGGCATAATGAAAAATATTCTATTATAAATGTAGGTGAGCCAAAAGAGTGCCAATGATAGGAAATTGGGTCACTTTACATAAAAATTAGATTTTGGGGTTTTAAGGCCAGTCCAGAACAATGTGAATGTGAGTACAGATGGTAGAGAAATTCACACATTCGAAACACGCACCACTAAAGATATGTGGGTATTCTTGCACAAACACATTCATGGAAACATCGATTACATTGCATTGCCATTTGATAAATGCTCATTTACACGGCTGGATATTTTACTGAGGCAGGTTGGATTAGGTGCCTTGCTCAAGAGTAAAGTGGCAGTGCCC
Organism: Ilyophis sp. 1 JC-2022; assembly: GCA_022702515.1. Lineage (NCBI taxonomy): Eukaryota > Metazoa > Chordata > Actinopteri > Anguilliformes > Synaphobranchidae > Ilyophis > Ilyophis sp. 1 JC-2022. The sequence goes on from CM040402.1 coordinate 11,479,644, forward strand.
CAGCTGGGAATCAAACCCGCAAGCTTTGGGTTATTTTCTATTTTTTTATTAGAAAACCATGGCACTTATCTTATACATTACAGGTCACAAACATAAAGCCACCTTAATCATTCCAAACACTACCCCAACAACTTAAGCCAACCAAGATACGCACCATTCATTCCAATTTTTCCACCCACTACAGCCCCACAGCTATACAACCTTTGGGTTTTAGGCCGGTTGCCAAGCCACTATATGCCACACTGCCGCCCCCACTGCTGCTTAGTAACAGAGCAATGAATCCTTCACCTGCGGACACAAACAGGGATCCTTTCTGTTCCTGTTCTCTGGAAACCGATAGAGCATTGGGCAGCGCTGTACCCTGCGGTACAGGGAAAGCACCAATCGGCACACGTGGATTCCTCAGGCATCCGTTGAGTTTTGGCGGGAGATAATGCCGGGGAGAGGGCTTTCAGCAGGTCCGACAGCTCGCAGAGAGATGCATCCTGGGCTGGCTGCACCGCGCGAAACCTAGTTTCGGCTCGTCAGTCAGAGGTGGCATAGTTGAGGGCAGAGGTGTCAACACTCACACTTTTGGAGTGAGACACACACTTTGTTACGTTTCAGACACAGAGACCCAATAGCAGACAAGGAATTAGCAAGAACGAGGTTTATTTCAAAAGGTGAGGTCAAAAAGCCAGGATATCAGAGAATATACAGTACAAAAACGGAATGCAAAAGAGTAGTCAGGAATCAAAAGTCAAAGAACCGGAAATCAAAGGCAGAGGTAAAAAAAAAAGCCGGCAAAGGCAAAGTCAAAAACCAATCAGAAGTCGAAACCAAATGGCAAACAAACAAAATCGCTAGGCTATCTCGGGTCGTACGGAAAAGGGTGTCTCAGGTAATCAATAAGTCTCTGGCTTTCACAATCTCAGGCTCAGGAAATAAAGGGTACGTTCTGACAGGGAACAAACAGATTTGTGGGTCTATATATACGTATAGGAAAGGGAGGGGAACAAACTACGTGAGGTTACCACATGAGGTAGCAATGATACAATCACGAAAACATAACAAAAACACGGAAGGGACTCGGAAACATGCATAACAAACAACGGGCTCGAAGAGGAGCGGAGTGTGCGCAGTAATCACGAGAGGTGAAGTCTACATACAAACAGCTGGCGCGAATTACAGAGATCGCGGAAAAACTGGTTAATCTGTTAGTATCTAACTATGACAAACAGTTAGTTGTTAGTATACATTTATGTTAATTGGTTTAGTAAGTGCGCTTAATTAATAAAGCACCCGAGTGATTGTTAGCGCGAGTTAGTAATCTATACAATTACACGTAAAGGAATCAGGAAGTAGCAGAAACGAAACCCTCGAAAAATCCAGAAGTCACCTAAACAGTGCATACACGAGACAGGGTAAACAAACACACGAATGCGACTCAGACAACCCACGAACAGAGGGGAATGCAATGATGAATGATAACAATAATATAAACAGACATACATAATTACAGATTATCAGAACATCACAGTATTACCCCCCTAAGAAGTGCTTTAACAGGTGGCACAGGATGAGTCTTGTGGAAGTCCTTAATCAAAGTCTTATCCAGTATAAACCTGGTGGGAATACAACTTCTCTCCTCGGGGCCGTAGCCCTCCCAGTCAACCAAGTACTGGAGGCCCCGACCCCGACGACGGCAGTCCAAAAGTTTACGTACAGTGTACGTATCGCCTCCATCGATGAGACGGGGGGGAGGGGGGGGCATCAGGGGGGGGGAGGGGGGGGTGGGGGTTTCACACAGTCAGGTGGGAACGGTGGTGGGTCGGGTGTGGAGTGTGCATGCAAGGCAGAGTCAACTTGTCACGGCGGCAACTGTGGTCAATGGGTGATGGGATGGGGACCAATGTAAATGTAATGCCAACTTGCGAGAGTCTTGAGAGGGGGAATGTCCCGTGTCGGGAGCCACACTAGTTGCCCCGATACTGGGGTGCCTGATACTGGGGTGCCTTGGACCGAAGTCGCCCCTCCTCCTCATGACCCTCATGGAAGGCATTCTGCAGGCAGATTTTCCAGGTGCGAGCGCCAAATGCGCTCTGATGAAGGCCTCCGGGGGATGGACTCTCCTCCTCTCCTCCTGGCTTGGGAACGGGGGGGGGTGGCTGGAAACCTAAACACACGAAAGGAGAGGAGAGAGGGAGAGAGGATGTGAGAATTGATAGCGTATTCGGCCCCCACGGTTGGGGACTCCGGATTGTGGTGGACAGACATCTTAAGAAGAGTTCTAAGAACTGTCCTGACTCCCGCGTTTCTCTGGCATTGCTCTGTGGTGAAAGTGTGATGAAAGACTGAAAAACTAACCGTGGTGCCTAATAGTGTAAAAAAAAGCTTTCCAGTAGCAGTGAATTGATAGACCCTGAACTATCTGAGTATATCTGTGGGGACCGTGGGTAACTAATGGACGTGCTGACTAGAATGGGGATCTGTTTCCTTGGCGGGAGGGAGTTTAGGGAGGGGATAAAGTGAACAGCCTTGAAAAAAAATCGAAATGTGTGTGAGTTCGTGTGATCGTGTTATATTATTAGAAGTGAAAACCCACCCAGTGAATCAATCAAGTGCAATGTGTGACAGGGTCTGGAGATAGGGGAGGGGCTAAGAAATCCTGCTGCAGGGTGTGAGTGTGGTACCTTATTCTGGGCAGACTGTGAGCAGGCAGCGAAAAAGTCCTAATCTCGTCTTTCCTGGGGGCCAACCAACCGTCGCTGTGAATGACGTGTGTGTCCTGGTGACCCCTGGTGGTGCAGGACATTGGGGAGAGGACCCCCTGCAGGGACATTTGGTCCGGACTGCCTGGAACAATATAGATTTTATTGGGGACAACTACTGGGACCTGATTCGCCATCGAGTGCGTTGAGAACTGTAGTCTTTATGTCACACTCAATGGCGTGGACGAAGCAGCTAACAGGAAGGATGGTGTCGGGGTCCTCCTCCTTAGTGTTAGTGACAAATCTGCGAGACAGTGCATCGGGCTTGACATTCTTGGATCCCGGTCTGTATGCGAGCACAAAGTTGAATCGAGTAAAGAACAAAGCCCAGCGGGCTTGACGAGAGTTAAGTCTCTTGGCTGTCTGCAGGTACTCCAAGTTCTTATGATCGGTCCAGACCAAGAAAGGTTCTTGAGCTCCCTCTAGCCAGTGCCTCCATTCCTCCAGAGCCATCTTGACTGCCAGGAGCTCCCGGTTGCCGATGTCATAGTTTGCCTCCGTAGGAGTGAGGCGATGGGAAAAGTATGCACAAGGGTGCACTTTGTTGTCCTTAGCGGAACGCTGGGACAGAACCGCCCCTACTCCGACATTGGAGGCATCAACCTCCACAATGAACTGGGCCTTAGGGTCAGGGTGGATCAGGATGGGGGCGGTGGTGAAGCGATTCTTCAGCTCCTTAAACGCTGTCCCGGCTTGAGGATTCCAATGCGAACGACGTCTTGGTAGAGGTGAGAGCAGTGAGTGGAGCCGCCAATGAGCTGTATCCTCGGATGAAACGCCGATAGAAATTGGCGAATCCCAGGAAGCGTTGAAGGTCCTTCCGGGTCTCAGGCTGGGGCCATTCCATGACGGCTTTGACCTTCTCGGGGTCCATGCGGAGATGATGTACCCTAAGAAGGTCGTGGTGGAACAATGGAAGTCGCACTTCTCAGCTTTGACAAACAGTCTATTTTCCAGGAGGCGTCTCAACACCTGGCGGACATAGGTGACGTGCTCGGCCTTGGTCTTGGAAAAAATCAGAATATCATCCAGATAAACAAAAATGACCCTGTTGAGCAGGTCGCCGAGCACATCATTGACCAGTCTCTGGAAGACGCCAGGGGCGTTCGTGAGGCCGAATGGCATCACCAGATATTCCCAGTGGCCCGTGGGCGTGTTAAAGGCCGTCTTCCACTCATCCCCATCACGGATACGTACCAGGTGGTACGCGTTGCGGAGGTCCAATTTGGTGAATATGGACGCCCCCTGGAGCAGTTCAAAAGCAGAAGCCATGAGGAAGCGGGTAGCGGTTCTTGATAGTGAGGTAATTGAGGCCCCGGTAATCGATGCAGGGCCTCAGGGAACCATCCTTCTTTCCCACGAAGAAGAACCCCGCTCCCGTGGGCGAGGAGGAAGGTCTAATGACTCCTGCCGCCAGAGACTCCCGCAGATACTTTTCCATGGCTTCATGCTCGGGACGGGAGAGGGAGAAGACTCGCCCTCTCGGAGGAACTGCGCTAGGTTGCAGATCAATGGCACAGTCATAGGGGCGGTGCGGAGGCAGGTTGATGGCTCGGGACTTGCTGAACACCTCCTTGAGGTCCAGGTACTCGGAAGGGATACGGGACAGATCCTCGCACATCTCGGAAGAGCGGGGGCTCGGAAGGGGACTCAGAAGAGGAGAGTGGGCTTCTCGGAGACAACGAGATGAACAGAATGGGCTCCAGCCCAAAATCTCATGTGTCGACCACTCGAACATGGGGTTGTGCTTGACAAGCCAGGGGTGTCCCAAGATAATGGGTGAGTGGGGAGAATCTATGATGTGAAGCTGAAGCTCCTCCCGATGGTTGCCTGAGATCCGCAGCTTGAGTGGGGCGGTGATGTGGTCTATGCTGGCCAATCTCTGGTGGGTGTGACAGCTTGAGGAGAGGAACTCCCCATCTGAACGCCATCCCAGCGTCCAGAAAGCTCTCCTCCGCTCCAGAATCGACGAGGGCGGATGTCCTCCTCGCTTGATCTGCCCACTCAAGCATCACAGGAAGGCAGGTGCGGTTCCTTGAGGAGTGATCAATCGGAATAACGCCCACTAGTGCTCCTCTGGTCACTAGCGGGCGTTGGCTTTTCCCCGGGCACTGGGCCACGAAGTGCCCCGGTTGGCCACAGTAGAGGCAGGCTCTGGCTCTCATCCTCCGATCACGTTCCTCTTTAGACAGGCGAGTGCGATCCACCTCCATGGCCTCTGTCTCAGGTACCCGGAACGGTGGTTTCTTGGTGGTACTGGATGGATCATTGCTGTGGGATCTCCAGGGGGCCCCCTGATTAGACGTGGCCTGCTGACGAAACCTGCTGCGGTCCTGAAGGCGATGGTCAACGCGGATGGCAAGCGCGATGAGGTCCTCCAGACCTTCTGGGTGATTCTGAGTCAGCAGTTCGTCCTTCCCCCGTTCCGCCAGTCCCAGGAGGAATGCGTCGTAAAGCGCCCTCCTCTCCCATCTACTGGACGTCGCCAACGTCTGGAATTCGATGGCGAAATCCGAGACTGAAAGATTCCCCTGGCGCATCATCAGCATCTCCCTCGCCGCCTCATGTCCGTGCTTGGAGCGGTCTAAGACTCTCTTCATCTCCTCCACGAACCTGTATGAGGTCTGGACGCAAGGAAGCCCCTCCTCCCAGGCCGCCGTCCCCCACTTCTTGGCTCGACCGGATAGCTAAGTGATGATGTAAGCCACCCGGGAGAGCTCAGTGGGGAAGGTAGTAGGCTGCAGCTGGAAGATGAGCTGGCACTGGGTGAGGAAGGGCCGACAACCGCCAGGTTCACCGGAGTATTTCTCCGGCGGTGGAAGACGAGGCTCCCGGACCGGAACAGGAGGGTGTGCTGAGGGAGCAGGAGCCGGAGCAGGCGCAGGAACAGGAACAGAAGGTTGCTGGGGAGCGTGGCCAGGTTTATGTGCCCGGAGCGATGATGTCAGCTCCGTCACACAGAGGGTGAGGTTCTGCAGATGCTGCGAAACCAGATCCAACTGAGTCTGGTGGCGACCCAGCATGGCACCCTGCTGCTCGAGGGCGAAGTTCACCTGGTCAGAACGTACTGTTACGTTTCAGACACAGAGACCCAATAGCAGACAAGGAATTAGCAAGAACGAGGTTTATTTCAAAAGGTGAGGTCAAAAAGCCAGGATATCAGAGAATATACAGTACAAAAACGGAATGCAAAAGAGTAGTCAGGAATCAAAAGTCGAAGAACCGGAAATCAAAGGCAGAGGTACAAAAACGGCAGGCAAAGGCAAAGTCAAAAAACAATCAGAAGTCGAAACCAAATGGCAAACAAACAAAATCGCTAGGCTATCTCGGGTCATACGGAAAAGGGTGTCTCAGGTAATCAATAAGTCTCTGGCTTTCACAATCTCAGGCTCAGGAAATAAAGGGTACGTTCTGACAGGGAACAAACAGATTTGTGGGTCTATATATACGTATAGGAAAGGGAGGGGAACAAACTACGTGAGGTTAACACATGAGGTAGCAATGATACAATCACGAAAACATAACAAAAACACGGAAGGGACTCGGAAACATGCATAACAAACAACGGGCTCGAAGAGGAGCGGAGTGTGCGCAGTAATCGCGAGAGTTGAAGTCTACATACAAACAGCTGGCGCGAATTACAGAGATCGCAGAAAAACTGGTTAATCTGTTAGTATCTAACTATGACAAACAGTTAGTTGTTAGTATACATTTATGTTAATTGGTTTAGTAAGTGCGCTTAATTAATAAAGCACCCGAGTGATTGTTAGCGCAAGTTAGTAATCTATACAATTACACGTAAAGGAATCAGGAAGTAGCAGAAACGAAACCCTCGAAAAATCCAGAAGTCACCTAAACAGTGCATACACGAGACAGGGTAAACAAACACACGAATGCGACTCAGACAACCCACGAACAGAGGGGAATGCAATGATGAATGATAACAATAATATAAACAGACATACATAATTACAGAACATCACACTTTCAGGCTGTCTCAGGCTCTCACGTCACAAAAACACGTCTCACCGAATGAAAAGACAGCAACAGATTAAATAAATCATATATCAGCTGGCAGTACAGTGGTAGTAAAGTGAGAATGGTTCATAAACCTTATGAGAAAGACTGTTGATTGTCTACTGATCATTAAGACAGAGACTGTTGATTGGCTACTGATCATTAAGAGAGAGACTGTCGATTGACTACCTATGCTTGACAGCACCCCCCCAGCCCTCCCCAACCAACTCTGATGAGGGTGGGTGCACATCAGCAAAAGAGGGAAAAAAAACAAACAAGAATCCAAATATCCAAATATGTGGTCTACAGTGATATGTTATGTCTGCGCACGACGGTAAGATTTCTCACACGCCTCTTGTGTCTCCACTCTCACCAGTATTGCCCCCTGTAGGAAGGCAGGTGCCATTACAGAAGGGCAGTGAGTTTTACGCCATCTCCCTGGTTTCCACTTCCTAAGCAGCCTGTCCTTCACAGGGGACAGTTTTACCAGCCTGTATGCTTTCAGATAAGAAAGAAGAAATGTAAAGAAAGATGTCAAAGACAGTGCTCTTCTGTACAAATGATCCAAATTATTTGGGAAAGATATGCAACAGAACAGAGCTTCTGTTTCAACATGTGTCACATAGCAACAACATTGCAAATTGCTATTTCAGCATTGTGTCAGTTAAACCTCTTCTTTGTATGGGTGTTGCTAAGCAATGCGATTTGTAATTTTAACATCACACACAGCAATCTGCAACTGCCAAATTAAAGGAAAAAAACGGATAAACTACGAATAAAAAGTACATTGAAAGCAGGTGCTTCCACACAGGTTGTAGTTCTATAATTAAGTGGTTAACATGCCAGAGACCTCAGTGGCTGCAGTTAAACTAGTCACTTTATGTGACTCCTGGAAGCGGAATTTCAACATCCAGTCACACCAGGGGCCACATGTATAAACAGTGCTGAGCAGAAAAATGCCCTCAGAAAGCTGTGTAAGTGAGTTTCCAACGCAAAAAATCAGGGCCCGTATTCACAAAACATTTAAAGACTAAAAGTAGCTCCCAACTTGCTGATTTAGGAGAAACTCTTCTAATAATAATGGGCGTGTCAGTCCTAATTTTAGGACTCCTAAATATTTGGTCAAAGAGTATTTCACAAAATGTTTTAGCACTAAAACCAGCTCCTAAATCTGTGAAAAGTGAGGGGTAGTCAAGAGGACTCCTAAATCACTAAGACCAAATCACAAACAATCCGAATCGTAATCGCGTCAACATTTTAGAATTTAATGATACTGAGCTTTTAAAAAGGTATCGCCTTAATCGCGAGGGTATTATGATAATAGTAGTGCTAGTCAGGGATGCAGTCACTTCACCAACAAACATAAAACAACCCAATAACACCGGAGATCAATGTTCTGACAACTCTACACTACTTGGCCACAGGGAAAATGCAGCTATGCAGCGCAGACGAACTAGGTATATCTCAGTCATCTGTCAGTAGTATATTACATCAAACAATACATGGCCTTTCCAGACCCCACATTGTCCGACAATTCATACGGTTTCCTCTTGATGTTCGCCAACTACAAAGAAACAAAACCCACTTCATGGCCATAGCTGGACTACCCGGTGTAGTTGGTGCTATAGATGGGACACATGTCCAAATTATTGCACCATCACAAGATGAGCACGCATTTGTCAACAGGAAAACAAATCATAGAATCAACACACAGGTGGTTTTTGATGCCAACTACAATATTCTTGACATTTTTGCCAAGTGGACAGGCGCAACACATGACACCCGGATCCTACAGGAGAGTGGCCTGAGGCTGCTGTTTGAGAGGCATCATGTCCCAGCTGGATACCACTTGGTGGGGGACAGTGGCTATCTCTGCAGGACGTGGCTCCTCACGTCTTACATCCACCCACAACCAGGACCTCAGCTCACAAAAAAAAAAAATTATATTGGTCACACAAACACTCTAATTGTGAATAACCACATAGGATAAAAAAAAATCTTTATTTGAATATAGCAACATAATACCTTTTTCTACAGTATTTCTATGATGAAATCACTGACAGAGACCCATCCCCTATCAGCCAATCACTGTGGGCATAGTAAGTAAGCTTGTTCAATAATGTATAAAATATGAGAATCTGGCTCAGATGTATAAAATATGAGAATCTGTGTACCTCTGCACATGCTGGACACCATGCGTACGCAATGTTTGGAGTCAGTGTGATATGGCGACACCATGATCAAAAGACAGAGGGAGAAAATGCAAAACGTTGCGTCAGTATATTTCCGACTTTCTCCCTGAGCATTCTTTTACACATTATTTTATTTCAGAGTTTTATACATGTGGCCCCAGGTCAGATTGAGTTGCGTTCATACTTTTCTAAGTGTAAAAATGGCTAAAATTGCTACACGGTTCACCCGATATGGATGTAGAAACCCTCCAAGTCTGCATTTTAACCTCATGGTCACTGTTCTATTTCAAATCCAATGTGCTCGAGTACAGAGCCAAAACAACAAAAAATGTGTCACTATCCTAACATTTTGGAGTGCACAATATAAAAATAAAGTATTTCCGTCCAGTGTTAATTCAGGTACACAGTAAAATTCCCAGCGTTAATTCAACTCTAACAGAGTACATATGAGTCCAATTGGGACCATATGTACTCTGTTAGAGTTGATTTATGACTCAACATTTTACTGTGTAGCTGCAGTACACCTAAAACAATCCCAGGTCACTGTCTATGAACTGGAAAGTGCTTTTATGTAGCAGTGTCAGCCTCTAGTGTTGTTTTTTTCCCCCTGAAGTGTCATGAATGACTCATCAACAGTGTAATAACACAAGCACATATTCCTGTACATTGCCTATTCTCCCTTGCTGGTAACATAATACAAATAGGAGGTGGTGTTGTTCTGTGACACAACATTATTTCTGGTGAGTATGGTGGAGAACATTTAGCTGGTGTTCACATATTCCCCAACGAATATTGAGCATCAATATAATGTTGTTGAATGGTAAACTAGAACCTCTATGCCTCCGAACATCAGTTCTGGATTTTTCAATGTGAGGTAAAGCAACTCAGCAGGTCCTCTCTGGACCCCACAACAGCTGTGGTTAACACTTTAACTCACACATCCTTTCTTTCTTAGTTGCTTAGGTCAATAATAACAACAAATGATGTTTTTCTGACTGACCACACAGTTTTTGCACTATGACTGTCAACCAGCTAGTTGAATTGTCAATTAATGGCAGAAGTAGGTCTTTAAAATCTTAAGTTTTTCTTCAAGATATTGTGAATCAAAATGTGGTCGACTGTTTGGTTGAGTTGATCATTTAAGAATTAAAGTACAACTTCTACCTGGATTTAGTCCCCACTGAGATACAATTTTTTTTTTAAAGCAGAACGCTCCTCCTAAACCAAATTCAGAACAGATGAGCAGACAGACAGACAGACAGTAGGTGAAATGCTACAGCTGAGTCACTCTTAGGTAGAAGAGCTGTATCATTATTATTATTATTATTATTGTTATTGTTATTATTAACTATAATTATAGTATGAATAATAATTATAATAATATGAATAATGCACAACAATTTATAGATTAATATTTAATAATAATAATAATAATAATAATCATGGTAAGAATATGAATCTATAAATTGTTGTGCATTATTCATATTATTATAATTATTCATACTATAATTATAGTTAATAATAATAATAATAATAATAATAATAATAATAATCATGGTAAGAATATGAATCTATGAATTGTTGTGCATTATTCATATTATTATAATTATTATTCATACTATAATTATAGTTAATAATAATAATAATAATAATAATAATTCATTAAATAATAACAATTTTATTTGTCGAGTGCTTTTTGTGGATGGCACACAAAGCACTTTAAAAAACAAAAAAAAATTAAGAAGTAAAACAAAATAATCGCAATAAATATGAAAAAAAGTAACAGCTGAAATATGTTCACAAGTTTGAAAACAAGTTTAAAACAAGGGGTCTATAAACATGCCTAAAGAGGCCTTAATAAAATGCTGGGACGTCCGTAACGTTAAGTACACCATTTGCCCCTTTTTTGTTGTTCCTCTGTGCGGTGATTTGCAGCCACTTCCTTCAGCCTGCAGCGCGGCCCTGTGAATGGCGCATGTGGAGGCTGTGTGTCGACACACTGCTAAATTAGGTTTCTGCACCATAAAATGCGTGGGATGCCCAGCTGACTCACTGCGGCTCCAAAGAGCTGTGTCATCGGCGGGAGCGGCGATAGAGCGTTTCCCTCAGCCTAGAGCTTCCAGACAGGAGGGAGGGAGGGAGCGTCTCCTCATCTCCCTAGAAACGCTTCTCCGGGCTCCACACAACCTCATCGCGACAGGCAAACAGTCACTGAGGCCTCAGCGCCTACTCCCGCACCTCTTGTAAAAATGGAATATACTGAAAATATGTATATATTGTTACAATATCCTCCAAAGATCCGGCAATTTGTTTTTGTCCCCTGTAGGGGACACGAGTCTCAGGTTTTAATCTCAACATACCACATATCCTACTATGCTGAAACCTACACTACAATGGACATTGAATAAAAATAAAATAAATCATATTTTTGAAAATATTTTCACTGCAACATGTTTGTCATCCAAAACACTTGTACTATGTAAAAACAATTAAAATACTTAAACTGTTTTTCTGCCGGGTCTCAGGAAGACATATATGAAATATATGAAGATAAAAATACTTTTTTAAAGAAGAGCAGAGAGGCGAGCCCCCTTCTATATTTCTTTTTTTACTCAGACAGGGACCGAACTGGAGAAAGTTCCAGATACAGAGAACAGAAAGTGTCACGGCGGGGAATTGAAGCCACAGCTGCATGTGGGATTCATATATGGGTAGATAGTCGGCTGCCCTATAGGTTATGCCACACGGTGTCCTCATAAAATATATCCTCACAATATTACAAGACCATATTTGGACCATATATGGACAAATATATAAATTGCAACTACTTTCAGACAGACAGTGTAATACATTTAAATAACATTGCTGTGAAACCCCCCTCAACAAAAATAAGTCCACATATAAAACATTAGCATTAAATTTAGCAGATGCTCTCATCCAGAGAGGCTTACAATAAAAGCGAACATAAGTGCATCCGGCAGAATTATGTGAGCAACAGTGGCTAACACCGTTCACAGACCAGCAGGCGCAGTGTACAACACCATTAAAGTGCTAAATGTTACTAAAAGTTAAATTATGCCAACCATAATACCATAATACAAGCCATAGATTCACACAACTAACATCCAGCTCACATAAAACCATGGAGCGTGCTGTAACAGTCCTAAAGTAATTATATTAGAAAAGAGTGCTTTTGGAATATTCCCCATTCCAATTATATTGCAGTATACTCAATTTCTGGAACAGTGGTTTTACATAATTGTCTCGCCTGTATGCTGCTGAGGGAAGGATCAGGCAAAGGAGTCCAAGGTGAACCCAAAAATAGGGGTGTGGCTATTTTTAGTAATTAATGGCTCACTATTTTTAGCCAATCGCAGCTACTTTCTTGGATATACAGACAGCCGTTGTACAAAAGACTTTTGACATAGGTCCAGAGACTGACAAAATGCTTTTTTACATTACACATTAGGGGGGAAACTGAGTATATAATTAGAACATAATTAACACAAGTTTTGTTTTAAAGTGGCGCAGAGTCAGCAAAATGTTATGTTCAGACCATTTGTGTTAATTACACAATCCAAGATTGAATCCGGTGTTGCTTGAAATGTAATCTTCTGCAGTTGATTAATTTACCTGTTTACTAATCGCAAACTTGCCTCTAAAGTAATTAGAGTGGCCATTAAACGGTTGTTTTCACCCTGCTGTATAATTTTCGTGTTTCAAATGAGTGTGCGAACACATATGCTAGCGCGTAGCAGAGCGAAATGTGGCCGGAGACTATTCTGACAAAGTGCGGGAGGCTGCGGCGTGTCGTTAATCTTGTGTTCTAATGTAATGCCCAGGGTTAAGTGTGTGAAAGCAAAACCGCTTCGATTACGTCAAAACAAAGCAATGAGGTGGACGTGTCTGTTGGGTTAATTGCGGGGTTGTCGGATCAATCCTCTTTTAATCCAATCATTCGATCACGCGCCTGGCTGCGCCTCGTCTGCTGAAGGCTTTCCGCTTTGGCGATGGATTTCTGATGCTCTAATCACATGATGCTTTTCCCAGGACAAAGGTCTCCCCTGTGCAGTCTGAATGGATTAACTGTACAATACAGAAGTAACTGAACCAAGCGGCGCACTTATTCTGCAGGTTGTATTCCCAGGGATCACACTGTTGTGCAAGGTTATTAACCCGAATTCGGCTTCAGGTGTATACATTCACATAAAGAATGTAAGTAAGTAAGTAAGTTGCTCTGGATTAAAGTGTCTACTAAATGCCTGAATATAAATGAATGGCTGATGCTACATACATTGGTTGGTTGAGCAGAAATAAAGCCTTTATTAATGAGCGGTGTACTCTGGGTTTGCTTTCCAGCCTTTCCGTGATTGCTTAACTTTCTGAAGAAGTTTTAATTGTAAAAAGAACATTATGTGACTATTTTTGATATTAAATGAGTTCATTGAGGTTGAAGAGAATCAAAAATCACAATGATATTGTGTTCCGGACAGGATGTTCTGGGCTTTCATTATCTTTCTCTTCATTTGGAATCACCAGTTGTGCCTCTCGAATGACCTCCTCCCTGAAACATGTGCTCCTGTGAGCCAGGCCATGCACAGTACTAAAAGAAAGCCAGTCACTATTTTACACCCTACAGGCCATGCACAGTACTACAAGACAGCCAGTCACTATTTTAAAATCTACAGGCCATGCAGAGTACTACAGGAAAGCCAGTCACTATTTTACAATCTACGGGCCATGCACAGTACTACAGGAGAGCCAGTCACTATTTTACAATCTACAGGCCATGCACAGTACTACAAGACAGCCAGTCACTATTTTACAATCTACAGGCTAACACCATTCACAGACCAGCAGGCGCAGTGTACAACACCATTAAAGTGCTAAATGTTACTAAAAGTTAAATTATGCCAACCATAGATTTTAAAATCTACAGGCCATGCAGAGTACTACAGGAGAGCCAGTCACTATTTTACAATCTACAGGCCATGCACAGTATTACAAGACAGCCAGTCACTATTTTACAATCTACAGGCCATGCACAGTACTGAAAGAAAGCCAGTCACTATTTTACAATCTACAGGCCATGCACAGTATTACAGGAGAGCCAGTCACTATTTTACAATCTACAGGCCATGCACAGTACTACAGGAGAGCCAGTCACTATTTTACAATCTACAGGCCATGCACAGTACTACAAGACAGCCAGTCACTATTTTACAATCTACAGGCCATGCACAGTATTACAGGACAGCCAGTCACTATTTTACAATCTACAGGCCATGCACAGTACTACAGAAAAGCCAGTCACTATTTACAATATACGGGCCATGCACAGTACTACAAGACAGCCAGTCACTATTTTACAATCGACAGGCCATGCATAGCACTACAAGACAGCCAGTCACTATTTTAAAATCTACAGGCCATGCAGAGTACTACAGGAAAGCCAGTCACTATTTTACAATCTACAGGCCATGCACAGTACAACAGGAAAGCCAGTCACTATTTTACAATTTACAGGCCATGCACAGTACTACAGGAGAACCAGTCACTATTTTACAATCTACAGCCCATGCACAGTACTACAGGACAGCCAGCGATGACATTACATGCTGCAATTCACAATCGTACTAGAGAGTCATTGAATACTTTACACTCTACAGGCCACACACAGTACTTCAGAAGAGCCAGTAATTATTTTACACACTACATGCCAAACAGTACTACAGGAGATCCAGTGACTATTTTACAACCTATAATCCACAGTACTACAGGACAGCCTCAACCTCCCCATCAGTATAATAATCTTTGTCAGAGAATAAACATTTGCACTCCAAAAAGGCACAAAGTTAAAATACCTTATATTACGAAATACAGAATTAAAGGTTGCTTATGTTCCAAAACCAAAGTGATATTTATTCAACCATGTGATATTTAACCAGATCTGATGGGTAAGGGTAAAAACATGGACTGTCAGACAGCTAAATAAATATCACTTTGGTTTTGGGGCATAATTAAGTGGGCAAGTTTTCATTCTGTACGTACCAAATAACCTTGGTCACATTTGTCTGATCTTCCTCCACAGAGCTTTCGGGCGGACAGAGAAAGGTAGAGGCTGACAGCCGAGAACAGGGTTCACCTAACATGGGTTTGGGGAACCACAGGGTCTGCGGGTTTTTGTTGTCTCCACAAAAATCGGAACCCAGGTGAGACATCTTATCTCTGTAGTCAACTGCTTCAATTCATCAAGTGTTGATTGCAACGAGAAGCAGCAAATCCTGTGCTCCCCAGGGACCCCAGCAGAATCTGCGGCTCTCCAGGACCAGCGTTGGGGGCCCCAGCAGACCCTGTGGCTTTTCAGGAGCAAGTATTGAGCCCCAGGCAGACCCTGCAGCTCTCTAGGACCAGGGTTGGGGACCACAGCAGACACTATGGCTCTCCATGACCATGGCTGAAGACCCCAAAAGACCCTGTGTTTACAAGAACAGGGTAGGGGACCCCAGCAAACCCTGCAGCTCTCTAGGACCAGGGTTGGAGACCACAGCAGACACTATGGCTCTCTAGGACCAGGGTCACTCACCCCTGTCCCAGTCCTGTCTGGAAAATGGGTCAGTCAGTATGGATTACATGTTCTGGACTGGTATGGTGAACTAGGCTGATTTAATCAAGGTCTCATTTGTCAGAATATCCCAGAATCATGTCCAGACAGCCATCCATTATCTAACCTGCTTATTCCTGGTCAGGGTTGTGGAAGGGGAGGCTGGGGTCTATCCCAGCATGCATTGTGCAAGAGGCAGGAATACCCCCTGGACAGGTTGCCAATTCATGGTAGGAAACACACATTGTTCACTCATAGACAGGCAATTTAGGCTGTCCAATTAGCCTCACCTGCATGTCTTCGGACTATGTGAGGAAACCGGAATACCCAGATGAAACCCACACGGATTATAACATGTTTTATTTTACTTTTTCCCAATTTGCTTTAGTTGGGGTCAGTACATTTCTCTTTTTAGTGCACTGGGCACAGAACCCGTCCACCCCCGCCCGATAAAACATGGCCATTGGCGTGTTGCTGTGTTCTTTCTGTGACACACTGCTGTGAAAGGTCTGGTGATAAAACACGGACAGCTCGTCTTGCTGGTGCCATGAGAGCTGGAGCCAATTCCCCACCTCCACAGGAGTGGACTCTAATGCCCTATTCATGGAGACATTTCTTAAAATAAGCATAGGACATAACTCCTATCACACCGTCCAATCCAAGCAGAGGACTCTCTGTGACATCACCCTCATGTGACCTGCGGATGTGCCCTTTGGTCTCCCCTGCAGTGTTGCAAAACACCAAATGGGCGTTTTGATTCACCATATGCCAGGTTAACACCACGTGTTCTCACTCTTTTCCTTTTATTAACCAAAAATAAATGTCTAAACGCGGCCTTTTTATTTTTGAAACGCAACGCAAGTGAAGATGCGCCTTATTGGAACGGAGAACGGCTGCCGGTTCC
The DNA here is from genome assembly GCA_022702515.1 of Ilyophis sp. 1 JC-2022. Classification (NCBI taxonomy): domain Eukaryota; kingdom Metazoa; phylum Chordata; class Actinopteri; order Anguilliformes; family Synaphobranchidae; genus Ilyophis; species Ilyophis sp. 1 JC-2022. The sequence continues at coordinate 11,496,111 of CM040402.1, forward strand.
TCCCACTCGCTGTGAGTTCGCCTCCTCCGCAGTTTCTGCGACGTGGGGGAAGTGGGGTCGTGATTTTCTTGCGCTCGTGTGATTTGTGAAATATATTTGGGCAGGCTCTGCACATGTAAATCCCCTCAACTGTTTCATTATAAATAATTCAAAATGAATGATTCAATTATTAAAAATGTCAAAACAAAAGCTATATAAACATATGTGCTATGTACATTTACAGGTACTGTGTAGCGCAGGTCTAGGACTTCTATTTTTTAATTAATTGTGATAATTGTCATTTTTTTCCCCCTCAGACCCCATAGGCAGGCTGGGCCCTGAGGCTTGAGCCCTGGTAAGCCCGTGCATTAATATGGGGTGGGAGGTGCACGATCCACATAAATAGGTCCCGGAATGCCAGCAATCCAAAACCGAGAGGCCTGTTCCGGCAGGATCTGGGACAAATAAAACACTGGCACTGACAAGATGTTTAAAAATCAAAAAAATATTATTTATAAGTGAAGAAAGGAAGGCTGGAATGCTGTGGAAGGCTGCAGTCAATCAGTTTGGTTTTTCTGAGTTTTTCTTTGCAGCAAACATTTTGTTCAAGATAAGTAAATATTAACATGTAACAAGACAACACATTAATATATGAGTCCAGTCCCTCGCAAACTAATAGGCATAGTTAGCTAGCTAACAATCAGATTGTTGAGGTGAAATAATCCAGTGAGCTGTAGGCATGCTCGATAGGCATGCTAGCTTGGTTAGTTTGCCAGACAGGAGGAATTAATTTAATGTTAGCAAGCTTGGTAGGTAGTTAATACTAGACATAGCAAATGCACCAGGGTCCGCTTGCACCAACAGGTCTTAAATAAGACTGCCAGAAAGGTAGTAGCTAAGACCTATTTTCAGAGAGGGGTTTACGCCTGTTGCACCAACCAAAGTTACGCCTAGGCGCAGCTATGCCCGGTCTGAGTGAAAATAGTGTTTACGACCAGTTGGTGCAACGGTCTTAAAGTTGCCCCCAGAAAGTTACGACCAATTTATCTTACGACCAGGCATAAGCCCTGTTGGTGCAACTGGCTCCAGGAGATTATCTAGTAAAATAGTTAGTCAGCAAGATTAATAACATTAAGATAAAAATCTAAAAAACCCAGCTCTCCTCTAGCTTTCAGCCTACCATAATACTTAACAGCTCCACCTCTTGATAGTAGTTTCTAGCACTGTAATTATATTTTTTAAACGACTTCTGAAGCTAAATGGTGATGATGCGTTTATGACGTCACATGATTGACAGTATTTTATCCCCCCATTCTCCCCAGTTTGGAAGAGGGGAGTGCAGACAAGCACGTATCGGAACAGATGAATCACCCAGAAGGCAAGCAACATTGTTCTTCAGACTAAAAAAAACAATGTTTGTATGTTGCGCAATGGAAAATCCTACATTTTTTATTCATAAAGAGTAGCGCAGTGTAGCATTCATATGTTTTTGCTTCTGAAAATATCATATAGACCTATATAAAAAACCCAGAAGCAATACCATGAATATTAATCAATGATAACATTATATAGCATTTCCAATATGACAGTACTACAATAGTAACACTTCCATTGTAAAGAAATGCATGACTTATTTATACGCTGACAAGACTCCCCAACTGACTCCTCAAAAGAAAGCTTCAGTAATTATTTATTACCAAACTCAACACCTCAGCAGGATTTGCTTAATAACACTACATTTCTGTATGATTTAATAAGTAGGTCATTTGTAATCTGATTCATAACAACACCAAAACAACTGGAGAAATGCAATTTCATTTCTAAAAGTGTGCATTTATTTTTCTATTGAATAGCAGTTATTGAGCTATTATCTGCTCAATGAAGTTTCAGACTATTGTTCGGACTGCAAAAAAATCAGTTTGTTGGGGACGTATTTACCAATGAACAGAGTGGAAACCCTGGCAGAAAATGGTGTTTTTTTTTCCCCACGGTTGTTCAAAACATTATCACCACTCTTGCTGTCAATGTGATGCTCTCAGGGAACAATGGTGAATTGATAATCTGCAGGTTGCTATAGATGAATGCCTAATCGGTTTGGATGGGCTAAAACTGTAGATAAATAAATATGCAGACAGATAGATAGATACATACATACATAATACTGTACATACCTACATACATGGGCAAGGTCCCCTCTGTTCTGCCTCTTTTGCCCCCTAGTGGCAAAGCGCAAGTACTGTCATTAAAGAGCACTGTCATTAAACAGAGTTCTTCAGACAGGCGGGAGACAGGAAAAGACAGATGACTGGAAGTGGAGGAGAGGAGGAAGGGACCTGTTAACACACTGGAGAGGAGGATGAAAAAGTGATGACAGTAAAGGTGGATACAGAGTGATTAAAACAGGGAGCAGACACATACACGAACAGATGGTCCATCGGACTGTCCTCGGGCTGTTGCCTTTCACAGTCAAGCGTAGCAATCCCCTTTATAGACTACATTTCCCACAATTCTTGTGCACAAATTGCAAATAATGCTGTACTTTATGGAAAAAGATTACAGGTACGCTTGTAGGTGAAATGACAGGTTCATGCAGACAGGTCTGCGCAGACACAAAAAATTACTGCCTAGGTGGACGTCTGTTCAGGGTACATTTTGGGTCAGTTATGATGTAATTTATGTCTGCGCTGACCCTGCAGACCGATGCATATGCATACTTTCTTTGGTGACTACGAATTGGCCTTAGAGGGCAGGCAATGATGCCAGCCCGGAGATAGACGCAAGGAGGCAGCCGTCAAAAAGACATAAGAGCCCTTATTGTACTCTGACAAGTGAAACTGACTGAGCTTGCATTTGATGATCTTCATTTCAGCAATTGCGACTTGGTGGAGGGCAGGCACGTGCAGAGGATGTTAGAGGGGCAGGGGCCCAAATTCATAAAAGGGCATGCCTGCGATTTTTGCAAATGATGAAATAAATACACTGCTCAAAAAAATTAAGGGAACACTTAATCATCACAGTATAACACCCAGTCAATTAAACCAAACCGGTCATGCTGGATGATGTTGCAGGCAGCATAACATTCGCCACGGCGTCTCCAGACTCTTTCACGTCTGTCACATGTACTCAGTGTGAACCTGCTCTCAAAGGAGCAGATACCGGTCCTGCCGTTGGGTTGTTGCCCATCTCCCGGTATCTCCTCCATGCTCTTGAAACTGTGCTGGGAGACACAGCAAACCTTCTTGAGACGGCACGTATGGATACGCCATCCTGAAGAAGCTGGACTACCTGTGCAACCTGAATGGGCTGCAGTTACCGCCTCATGCTACCAGTAGTGACAAGGGCACTAGTAAAATGCAAAACTAGAGAAAAATCAGTCAGGAAGGATAAAGAGAGAGAAATGGTCTGTGGCCACCGTCTGTAAAACCATTTACTTTTTGGGGGTTGTCTTGCTGTTGCCTCTCCTGTCCATCTGTTGTCACTTTCATTTGCACCAAAGCAGGTGAAATTTATTCACAATCGTTTACGCTTCCTAACTGGACAGATCGATATCCCAGAAGTTGAATTGACTTGGTGTTATACTGTGTTGATTAAGTGTTCCCTTCATTTCTTTGAGCAGTATATATGCCTGGAATTAAGGGATATTAAAATGTATGTATTCAGGGTTTTTCCTGGCAGAGAAATGGGTTTTGGCTGTACGTAGGCTATACGAGCGCACGTTGTGCACGAGCAGCAAATTTTGTTGCATTAATTTTACCATAAATACAGTTTTTGGAGTACAAAAAGGCCATGTAGGCTTTGGTTGTAAAGTACCAGTAGGGTTGTGTTTAGGAGTTAGGTTTTAGAAATCAAAGGTCCTTGAAGCTTTTTGAATATTTTTATATTATACCATTTAGGAAATTTAATAAACAACACTCTAAATCACAAATAAAAAATAAGTGTAGCTAAGTGTAAGTTTAAAAAAATAAATAATAAAATACATACAAAAGCACCCTGTGTGTTTTTACATAGTTTACGTTGCTGTTGTTATTTCAGCCCTAAATGCGATAGGTCACTGTGGAAATGTCGACTGTACAGGACTTTGGCAAAACTGTAATGGATTTTAGTGGTGGGGGGATCAGAACAAGTCACTCACGCAGTGAGGACCAATAAAGGGAGTAATACAATAAATGCACAGAAAGAAAAAACAGGAAACTAATTCGTTGTGGCTAAACAGCCAAACGAAAATCAACCCACTAAAATTGGGCGAACTCGAATATACGAGTGAAACACAAACTAAATCTCCCGAGCTCAAAACTGAAGCCAAAACGGGAAACTTAGCAAAGTGAGACGAAGTGCGTGGAGGGTTGGACCCGAGAAGCACGACTCAGAACAATGGATGTAATAAATACCCGCAGGGGCTTTATTAAGGAGAGTTCCGTAATCGTTGTCTTAGCACAAGCAAAGGTCATACACAAAAAGATCCAGCCAATAAACAAAAGTACCGAGGGAGAAGGCAGTCTCGTCGTCGGTAAGCCAGGCAGTAGTTTGGAACCAGGAAGGCAATCAGCGTGGCAGAGGTACAAACGGGAGAAGGCAAAAGAATAGTAGAAAAAACAAGCAGGGTCAGACCGGAGTCCTCGCCGCGTGGCAAAAGTACAAAATCAGCAAACAGGAATCGTGGTCAGGACAGGCAGTGAAAACAAAAGGCTGGCAGTAAACAGTGGTCAAAAAACAGGCTTGGATCAAAACAGGAAATCTGAATAAGTATGCTAGACAAAAGTGCTAGTGAGGCAACAATTTCGCAAGGACATGACGTGAACACTGATCTTATATGCAGGTGTAGACAGGTGCAGACACTTAGCTTGAGAGCAGCAGGAAATTCACAACAGCTTGAGAAAATGAGACACGTAACGAGGCAATTAGTAAATCGTTAGTAGTTAACCTATCCTGACCTAGCGTTAGTAAATTAGTAATTAACATGTACGAGAAACGTAAGGTAAACATGAACACATGGTTAGATAGTTAGTATTACCCAATCCTGATCTAATGTTAGTATATTAGTCATTAGACAAGGGAGAATGAAACAATTAGGGAAGCGTGAGTGACAGCAAGAGAAGAAACAGCATGAACGCAAGGCTGCGGAAAAACATGGAAATATGTATGCAAACTAATAAACTATGACAGAACGTGAATACAAATAAGGGCGTGACATAACAATAAACATAAAACATGGCGTGGAACGGTTAGAACCGTAACACAAAGAAAAGAACACCTTTGGCACATAAGTTAGGATGGCCAGAAGAGTGTAAAACCAAAACAAAACAATAAAGAAAAACTGTCTCAGAGAGAATAGCAAAGGAAACAATAAATAGCGCAGAACGCTAACAGAAAGAATAATACCTATACTTGAAATAAAGCTAATAGCAAGTCCCTCATGAACATAAACAGTGTTTAATATCACAAGGTCGCTAGTACCTGGCTATACCTGGCTGAATGCAATGTTGAATGACAAAGAAGCACCGGGGAAGCAGAAGTGAGGAACTTAAATACCCTGCAGGTAGAAGCACAGGTGAAACGAATAACGCAACAGAAAATAAAACAATAATCCACAAACCATGACAGAAATGTAACAAGATAAACTAATCATAACACAGTTGTAGCTGCACATCGCCTACATGCAAGATATTTGGTTTCATTAACATATTAACAGCTATGAGACATTTTGGAGAGAAAAAAATGCGGCGTCTTCTAAACCGAAAGTGCATCAGGTAGCCAGTAGCCTACAGTAAGCAATAGAAAATGCCGAATGCTTAGGCCTATTTGTACACGTTTAAAAAAAATATTATTGTTTCTAGCTATATCTGAACATGATTTTATGCATTTTACAGTCTTTGGCTGTGGCAAGACGAGGGTCGTCTTATCGTCATTTTGGCGGTTGCGATTTTCTTTTGGCGGTCCCTTAAATAATTTATTTAAAACAAAACCATGACTTGGGGTTGGTTCAAACACTGCTACATGACAGTTAATTAATGATACATTAATGATCCATGCAAAAAAAATTAAGTGTTATTTCAGTAAATGCTCCTCACATGTTACTAGCATGTTATGCTAGTTCAAGCATAGACCCTACTTGCTAAATAGTGTCAAGCAATTCCTAAAGCGCATCAATATCAATATAAAACGAAAATGAACAGCTTTATTCTTTGTTTGGCCACATACCTGATGTCTGCCTCAAAGTAACTCATCACACTGACTGTGACTGACTGACGACTGTCGAGTGCCTATGCATGCGTATGCGTGTGTTCTTTCACCATAGAAAGGCTCGGTGCTCGCCACTGTGGCAGGAAACCAGTAGGGAGGGTAGAGGGCATCGCCCGAGAGCACCAATCTCCTGACCTGATATTTTGATTCAATCAATATATCTGTTCGGCTGTGCAGGCTGTGCGCATTTATTTATTTATTTAAAAAAAATAAAAAACAGAAAAAGGGCACTTCTCTATAGGAGGCGAAACGGCAGGTGCTCAAGCCCCCTTTGAGGTCTAACTATGCACATGCATGAGTGGAGGGGGGAAGGGGATGAATGCTTTTAACTTAATTAAGGACCCATTTTGTTCCACCATGACAGCGAGAGGTCCTGGGATCCGACAGGTACACCTTGGCAGATCAGACAGGCGCATGATCACTTTAGATTTTATTAGTCGTGGCAGGATTAAAAAGGACTGAGTGACCTTTTCTCTTAGCTGTCCGCCTTGTTACTTCACCTCTGACAGAAACCTTGAGAAGAATTTATTTTAAGTGTTCAATTGTTCAATAGAGGATGAGAACTGCACTCCAAACACCCCCAAAATGATGTACGCTTACAAAGAACACTCAAAGCTAACCTAAGCTCAGAGATAACCTATGAAAGCCCATACTTTCAAAGCCTTTTCAAAATCTGCCTCATGTACAGGGAACCTCCAGTGGAGACAAAAAATCTCTTTTGAAGATGCGTCAACTGTTCCACATATCCAGTGGTGTGGTTTTAACGGTCATCCATATTTTGAAATGAAGACATTCAGTAAAACATTTAGCAAGTTAACAACCATTAAAACCACACCACTGGACACAAAAAACAGTCAACGGCCCTTCAGAAAGGGAGACATTGGAGCCAGAGCCAGCAATCCAATGGTGCACTGCTCAATCCTGTTTGTAAAGAAAGGCCTCCACTTTTTAAAATGATAATAAAAACATAAAGCAATTCTGAATGGAGAACCAAAAAAGATATTTTCATTTTGCCATTCTCCACATTTTCAAGGTTTTTTTCCAGTGGGGGTTGTGTTTTGCTGCAAAAAAAAGTCTTAAGTCTTTTAGTCTTTTTTTCTTCTTGCAAGTACAAAATATTAGCTTGCTTAAATCTGAAATTAGTCAAACTGTCATTGAAAAAACATTGGCAATATTTTTGTTTTAGTAAAAAAGTTAAGTCTAAATATAAGACTAAAGTACTTGTTAAACTAGACTTATTTCATGATTTCTGCATTGTAACTCTACATACTGGTTAAGTGGATGAGATGAGAACGTCAATCCTGTAGTGTCGGGGACTAGTGTCTCTCTTGTGTAAACAAAGCCGCATGTTGACTACTTCAGCAACGCAACCATTGCTATAGCAACATGGAAATAATTTAACTGGCAGATTCACCCTGCTATCTCTCTCTTTATTTATTTTTGCCGCTCTGATGGATAAGTGCCTATGTAGCCTTCTGCGGCTAGGGAATGGCTAAATGCTTTTTTCCCCCCTTCCTTTTCTTTACCAGAGTTTGTTATTTTTTGTTTGTTGGTTTGTAGGCCTATATTTTGCTTTGCCTTGTCTTTCTGTTTTGTTTTACTTCTATTCGTATTCCTGTGCTTTGCAGACTGAGCTGTGCGTTTTGTGATGCATCTTGTTTTTGTTGTGTCTTATCTCTGTCCTGTGTGTGTGTGTGATGTTCTGAGAAGGACCCAAACGCAGACCACAGGTAGCAGGCAAAAACATAGTTTATTCACAGTCCAAGATCAGTAGCCAGGTAATCAGAGTTGAGACGGTACAACATCGAAATTCAAAAGAGTAGTAAAAATAAACGTGTAGTGCAAGAGTCCAGAAAGACTAAAAACCAGAAAGACATGACAAACACAACAGAAAGAGAAGGCAGACTCAAAGTCGTACAGAAGGGTTGTCTCAAGAATCTCAAATAACACAGGCTTACAAAAAAAAAATCGGCACAGTGAACTGATCAACGTTCTGACAAAAATTACAAGTGGAAGGCAGACTATATACACCAGGGAAGTAATGACACAAAAAGGCATCAAGTGTGGGTGGGAGGACTAAGGAGCTAGACACAGGTGACCACAATAGGAAACAATAATACAATAACGAGGGGGAACAGAAGACATGCACTGGAATGCATGCAAACACATAGATAACACATAGCCTGGGATTAGCAGGTAAACGAGTGCACAGCACGAGGGGTGGATTCTGAAAGTGGATACAGCTGAAGAGAGTTTATGGAATAACAAAGAATGAAGCAGAGATAGAAAATCTAAGGGAGAATGACAGCTGCAGTGCGGAGCAAGAGAGTGATTAGTAATTAAGTGACGTTAGTACAAAATTCTAAATCTCCTACGTGAGTAAATGTGATTTGTTAGTTATATATGCACATTAATCTACTAGTTATCGTTAGTATATAAATATAAACACACAGATAGTATAGTTAGTTGGATTAGTATATGTACAATAATAATTAGTTAAGAAGAAAGGAAAACGAGACTTGAAATACAGGGGAAAACCTGCATGTACCGAAATGTGCAAACACGAATACAGGCAGTGGATTCTAGGATAACATGGAAACGTAGACAGATAAGGGAACTGAAGTGGAGTGTCAAATGGGAACGTAACCAGTAATACTAATGAACACAAACAAACACATGTAAGGAAAATAATAAAGTAACAGAAAATAAACAGAACACAATACACAAACAAACTGAACCATAACAGCGTACACGTGTGTGTGTGTGTGTGTGCGTGTGCGTGTGTATGTGCTGGCATGGACTCTTTTATTTGTCCCTTAAACCCTTCCACCCGCATCCTTCTTTTTACCACAGTTGTTTTCTGACCTGATTTGTTTTCTCTTAGTACGAACAAGATCATATTAATTTGCTCATAATGGATACTGGTAAAGGTTTAAAAATCATTCATGTTGATATTAGGAGCCTTGCTCCTAAAATGGATCTCTTCAGAGCCTGGGTTGCACATTACAAACCAAATATAATTACACTCTCAGAAACATGGTCCCCTTCTGCCCCCTCTGACTTTACCAAGTGTATATTATCGACTTCATTAACTCCTTCAATTGTCAAAACAAAATGATTATTTTAGGTGATTTCAACAGCAATTGGCTTCAGAAATCCTCTATGGACAGAAATGTATTTGGCAGCATAAACTTTTCACAGTGAACCTACTAGAATTAATCAGAGGTCCAAGTCTCTACTTGACTGGATAGTTGTCACCAATCCTGAAAAGATTATTAAATCTGGTGTGATTGTTTTAGTGATCATTCTGTAATTTTCTGTGTTTGGAAGATCAAAATACCTAGGTCTCTTCCTAAATCTATTAGAATGAGACAGTGCAAAAATATTCATGTTGATATTTTTCTTCATTATATAATTTCTATTAATTGGGTAGGTTTGAATTCATTCCTTTTGTTGATGATGCCTGGAATTTTTTGTATTTAATTTTGTAGTTAATTAAAGTTGTTGCTATACATGCGCCGTGGAAAACTATTAGAGTTAAAGGTCGACACTTGCCTTGGATTAGTTCAGATCTAATTCATATTTTTAAACAGAAAGATAAGACCTGGGCAAAATATCGTGCTACTAAGAATCCTGTTGACTGGGAATCCTACAGGTATTTAAGAAATTTAGAAATGCTAAATCTACGTGTTACAAAGACTGCCTCTCTCAAGATTTCCATAATCCAAGACAGTTTTGGAAACAAATCAACAATATTCTTAACAAATCTAACAAAAGTTCCACAAACTCGATTAGAATCAATAATTAAATTATCGGTGATACTATACAATTATTTCAAAAGCATTCAATAATCATTCCTCTTCTATTTGTAGTTCATTCTTTTCTGATTCCTCCAGCACTGTCAATTCTTTTGTCAGTTCTTCTACTAATACTCCTGGTAGCAGTTAAAAATTTTACCTGTGGAAGTTCAGCACGTTATCGGTGAATTGAAGGAGAGAAGTGGTGCTGGTCCTGATGGATTGGAGGCCAAGTTTATTAAGCTTGCTTCTCATATATTAATATGTCCTCTTGCTGACTTATTCAATCTGTCTTTGTCAACTTGTATGCTTCCTTCCATCTGGAAATGTGCCATAATAACTCCACTCCATAAAGGTGGTGATCCCCTAGATCCTAATAATTACAGACCTATTTCTGTTATTAGTGCAGTTGCTAAAACTTTTGAGAAACTAATTTTTAATCAGTTATCTCAGTACATTAATGATTTTGACATCTTATCGCATTCCCAATCTGGTTTCAGATCAAATTTCTCAACTACTCAAATTGCTCTCCTTAAATTTTCTAATGATGTGTCTTCATCCTTTGATAAGGGTCAGCTTATTGGTTCAATCTTTGTTGATCTTACGAAGGCTTTTGACATGGTTGATCACTACCAACTTTTAGATAAAGCTTTATTCCATTGGTGTATCTCAACAGGCTTTACTTTGGTTCAATGCTTATCTCCATAACAGATTTCATTGTGTCGTATTTCATGGTAGTCAGTATGATTATTTAGTTATGGAAAAGGGTGTGCCCCAAGGTTCTACTTTGGGTCCTCTCCTTTTCTCTATTTTTATTAATGATCTCCCGCAAATTTGTTCTGACTGTAATGTCCATTTATATGCTGATGATACTATTATTTATACATCTAATTCTGATATATCACAAATTCAAAGTTCATTGCAATCTGATTTTAATGTAGTGCAAAACTGGTTTCATAACAACAAACTTTTATTGAACAAAAAAAAGTCCTGTTGTAAGCTGTTTGGTACTAGGTATAATCTTACTCATACATGCAATGACCTGCGTATTAATTTTTATGGTGGGTCGCCACTTAAGAAAGTTGATGTCTTCAAATATCTGGGCTGTTTGGTACTAGGTATAACCTTACTCATAGCCCCATGCAATGATTTTGTTATTTAAAATTTTTATGGTGGGTCTGAGCTCACTTAATAAAGTTGATGTCTTCAGGTAAGAAATATCTGGGTTTCTCAGTTTGATCCGGAACTTTCCTTTAGGCCCCATATTGATTTTTGTTATTCAGAACACCTCTGAATCTCACCTGCGTCCTCTAAATGTAGTGTATAATAGTCTGTGCAGATTAGCATTGAGGTGCCCGTATCATACCCACCGTTGCTTTATGTACGGATCGCTTAACTGGCTATCGCTAAATTCTAGAAGGCATTTTCACTGGCTGCAATTTATTTTTAAATGTATTCTTTTAAACTATCCTTCTTATCTAAACCAATATGTAGTTCCATACAGATCCTCTTATTCACTTAGACATGACTCACTATCCCTCTTTTTTTGTTCCTAAAATTTCTAAAGAAATTGGGCACCTTTATGTTCAAAGCCTTATCTGACTGGAATAGCCTGCCTAACTCTTTCCAATCCATTTCTTCACTTCAAATTTTTAGGACATGACTTTTTGCTCATCTGAAAACTATTTGTTCTTGTTTCTAATTGTGTTAAATTTTTTATAAAGGGTTTGTGGCGTGCCGGTGGGATGGGGGTTGTGAGAGTGTGGGTGCCGTACTTGTATGTGTCTATGTGTACCTGTAATTTTCTTTTGGGTTGTTGCATTGTATATGTATTTGTGTTTCAAGAACCCCCTGATTCATCTCAAGGGGTTTATCCTTCAATAAAGTTCAATAATAAACTGATTTGTTTGCTGAGCTGTTCAGGGCAGGCATCACGGCAGTAAGCCAAGCTGGAGGAAGATTAACTACAGTTTAGACTCAGGTACACAAAGCTGCTGCATGAAAAACAGTCACCGTTAATTATAAACTAAGAGTTTATCTTATAATTAACATTCAACAAAATGTTCTACACTTTGTGCTTATAAAGTATCTAATTGGGGTTTTGTATTTCAGTTTTGACTTATGTATCGACTCTGAAACCAAACAAATACAAAGTGTTTAATTGGATGCACTGCACTCGTGGCAAGTCGACAGTTCTTAGGCAGCAAGAATTATCTGTGATAGAATACCAAGGCACTGTTAATCAATCGAAGATACCCAGCAGGGTAAGAAAATCTGTGCGTTGATGAAGCAAAGGACACAATGCTCACAAGAGCAGACAGGAAAGTTTAATTGTGCAGCCCGGCCGCGGGAACGCAAGTATGTCACAGCGTTCACAGACACCAGGTGTGGTTCTCTTATGCAGTTAACAAGGTACGTTTATGTTAAATGTGGGAGAAAAGACATACACCAGAAACCGTGTGTACAGCCATCTGTCTGTCTTTTTCACTTTGGATCTCCCTATCTATCTCTCGCTGTCTCTGAAAGAGGTGGATATATCAGAGCAGGGAGAGGTAGACACAGCACTGCATTATGGGTCCTGTAAAAGCTTGGGAAATTCCAGGAGCAACCGATAGATTTATCTTATTTAAGAGAGACACTCCATAATGCTCACTCTCTGGCTACTCAGACTCCAGTCCAGATGGCAATCAAATTATTCACATATATGGGCCTGAGAGCTCAGTGTAACAACACTGTTATCCAGGGTCTTTTACGGGCCAGAGACTGGCATCATATCACACATCTGTGCTAACCTGTGATTTAGAATCCCAGTAAATCTCGTCAAATCATAGTTCAAGTTTTAACTGTAACCACACCCACTCAATACATATGGTCCAAGCAGGATGGAGTCAGTTCCATAGATGCACATGTTAAATATTTCAGGTTTTTACTGCTTTTATTTCTCTATATACAATGATATACCTGGTGCCTCATTTATAAAACAGTCTTATAATCAAATTGTATCTTAAGTAGTGGCTTATGCAGAAACCCCACTTTGACATTGGTATGCTTGTATCTCTGTGTAGTTTGCGCGAGACATAAGATAATTACCTGCTGGCCATGTGTTGGTACTGCACAATTGAGACTGTACTTAAATCCCTAATGTTGGCTGTGTGCGTGTTAAGAATAACATTTAATTAATAATACATATTAGGCATGAAGAGTGCAAAAAATATTTAAATGCAACCTTAGTTAGATGAAAGTGGCTGTTATTGGCTGCATTCATAAGATGGGGTAATTGTAAAGCATGTTCAAATTTAAGTTAATTTGAGATTTATATATCACGTGTGCTATATCATATATCACATGTGTGCTATATTATATATCACGTGTGCTATATCACATCAGTTATTTCTATGAAGCGTAAACACAACATGGGAAATGATCTAAAGTTTGCGCTTAAGTTCAAATCCAAGAACATTTTTATAAACGAGTCCCCTGGACTTTGAGAAGAAGATAAAAAAAGAGGTAAACCAACAGGAGGAGGAAGAGCCAGACCTTAAACCAGATGGAAATCAATCCCAAGAGACCTATGAACTCTTGGATTTGCTCCTGCCTGATTTTAGGCACCTTGGCTTCCCGTTTCCTATTTCTGCACACACCCCGAAATCTCATGTACTGCTACGCCTCTGGCTGCTGCTGGTGAACGCTTCCTTTAGTGCCTCCAAAAAGTCTGCAAACTTGGTTATATTTAACTCCCCCCCCCCTTCATTTGTCTTCTAGGACAGAGCCTTAGAGAGATTCATTTCTTATTTTGAAAAGTTCCCAGGGGAGAGAAACTAGACGAGAGGCGTGAGGGAGAGAGAGAAGAAGAGTGCAGAGCGAAACGGAATGACTCACGAGCGTCAGCCTCAACATCAGCGACAGACAACGCGTCGCGCCCAGCATGTGGTCCGTCTGTCATCTCCACGTAGCTAAAATCAACAAACATTATCTAAAATTGGACTGCGATCTTCCCACATTTGTGATCATTACAATCTATCTATTCATGTGCAAATGATTTACGATCGGAGGGCATGTTAATGAAATGCTTGAGATGTTTTTGGTTTTAATTTTAGAAAACAACTTGCAGTAAAAGAGCACATGCTGTACGTTGAAGATTTCGGCGCATTTCATCCGTCTGTCCATTGCGTGTCCTTCGTTCGACTGCGTGAGACTTTGAGGTGAACATCTGCAAGAAGACGTACAATGGTCTGTACTGTGGCCTTTGGTTGTACACTGGTCTGTACTGCAGCCTTTGGTTCTCAGTCTATTGGATTAAGGCCCTCATGGACACCCCTCTGTCTTTTAATCAGCCAAATTAATTTAAAACGTGCATTTAGATGCTTCCATGGGTTCATAAAAGCACAGTGGTTGGCTTTGTTTTTTGTCTTTGTTTTTTTTGTTTTAATCAGGTGGATACAGTGAGCTGCTGTCCATTCTTCCAGTGTGTAGGACTCAATCAATCAATCAATCAATCAGGCACAATAAAGTGCCACGGAGTATATTATGTTTGTTGTCTGGGGAAATGTTCCAGATTGATTAGCAGGCTCTTAAACGAACATACTACACACGTATAGGCCTAATGTGACCTTAGAGGGCAAACCCATTGGAAATGGTTCACAGGTTGTTTGCTCAAGCTTAATTAGCAGGTTATTTTTGGGAACCTGTGGTATGAGTGGAGGGCTTCGGGGGGTCGCTGTGGTGGTTTGGCTTGACTTGATGCGAGGGGTTGTTGTTTGTGTTGGTGAGGCATACATCAGAACATGACTTGTATTATAACAGAACCCATTCCGGTTCTCTAATCAAAAAATAATACTGGCGGCCAACTAATTTCCTTCCCTTTCTATTCTGTGATGACATGACAGCTGTACTTTCTGTTTATCTGCAGTCACTGCAAAAATGGAGAGAAGGGACAACAACAGGGTTTGTTTTCTGCCTTCAGATCAATTTGCCACTCATTTCCATAAAGAAATTTGAAAACGGCCCAATTGCAGGCCGCAGAGGAACCGGTCGTCTACAAGCACCGCACCACTTCATGCGGCGCGGTTACCTTTCCCCCTGCAGATAACAGATCATTTTCTTTATGCGCTTAAGCACAGAGCTTCATCCGTTTTTATTAAGCGCCACTGAGGCTGCGGGGTGGCGGGGGGAGGAGGGAGGGGGGTGATGGGCTTCTCGGAGAAAGGCATTCATAATGAAATCAACGCAATGAAATATTGCCTGTGGACGTACTACATTACTTTATCTCCTGTAATGGAAATATGGGGTTTTAATGGGTCTGTCTAATGCTGAACTTACTGACAGGGAGATTGAGGGGGGGGTGGGAGTGCCCTGGTATTCATAGCTTTGCAGTTAGCAGACTCCTTCATGCTGGGCAAAGGATGTAACATTAATTTACATGACATCTTAGATGTTACTTGATAACTTGATAGGATAATTACCTTCAAAAGTACACACGTCCACCTGGATTTCAACCTTTCACTTTCCACCGCGGGTGGCTGTGTAGTATACTGGTTAGGAAAACTAGGCTTGTAAACGCAAAGGCTGGGGCACTGCCATTGTATGCTTCCGCAAGGAACTTGAATTACTTCAGTAAAATATCCAGCTGTATAAACAGATTGCATGTAAACATGTAGTCTGTGTAAGTCTATCTGGATAGGAGTGCCTGATAAATGCCAAAAATGTAAATATGTAAAGTGTAGAAATGTAGTCTCCAGACTTCCATGCCACTTACAATCATGAGTTATTAATAGTGTGCCAGCTGCCTATGGTTATAATACAGTTGAGCGTATTTGTCCGGGTGGATGCTGAGGTTCTGGCCACACACACACGCCTGCACACACATACACACACACAGACACGTACACCACTTAAGAAAATTTGGAAGTCCTCGTTATTCGCCCGTGAAAATGTGGGCAGCGGTGAAAAGCATGTGAAAAGCAAACCGAAGGAAATATCTCCCATAATGCAATGCCAATAATAAGATCTTCCCTCAGTAATAACTTCAAGCCTGAAATGGCTCCATTAAACTCATTTTGCCGTATCTGACTCACGTCCGGCCTTGCGAACAGAAATAGACACGGGGGCCCAAGGTAAATAGCTAAGATATCGAGCACAAACAGCCCTACAAAGAGATAGGGAGGGAAGGAGGGAGGGATGGAGGGAAGGAGATTACTGAGGCTCCAGTGCTTCCTGATTGTGTGAAATGGAAGGAGGTCCAGGAGAGGATCATAAATTCAATCTTCCCCTCCGGTGTAACCTGAGAATGCACAACCTAAGGGATTATATCACCCTACAGAGGCTGTGATAGTGCATTCTGTGGTCGGGTATTATGAGGTCAATCACCCACATGCCTGTGGGAGGTGGGGGGTGGCGTCTACAGGGGGGCGGGGCCTGCCTAGGCTAATGAGCCCAACTGCAGGCAAGATTCTGAGCTATGGAGTGTTTTGCTACTGAAAATCACGACATATGTCATGCGTGGAAAAACTATATGGTAGAGTAGTTACAGCTCTCACTCTTAACAAACTCTCATGAGAAATTTCTGCCCCTGTGACGACATGTTGTCTCAGCAAAAAAAAAAAAAATCGAATGAGTGCTGTAATATGTGAATGTGTAATCATCCATGATTCACAAAAGCTATGTTTCTTCTGGCAGTGTTTTCTCTTCCCCTTCATAAAATGCAGAGGTGTTGGGATTAACCTTTTCCCTACTTAAAGCCAAATTCAAAGTCAGAGGAACCAGGGAAGACAAACAGCAGAGACATCCAAGAAAGGCTTATAATATACACTGAACTAGTCGAGACCTGTGGTGAAGTCCATAGTTGGTGAAGTGACAAGGCGGCTAACTTTTGAGCCATATGCAAGTCTCACGCTCCTTTAAAAAAAGAATGACACATTTAAAATAGGAACCAAACTGGAGAAACGTACGTTCAAAATATGCACCAACCTGGAGGAACGCACATTTAAACTATGCAGCAAACTGGAGAAACAGACATTTAAAATATGCACCAAACTAGAGAAACAAACATTTAAAAATATGCACCAAAATCGAGAAGGACACATTTAAAATGTGCACCAAACTGGAGAAAAAAACATTTAAAATATGCACCAAAATGGAGAAGGATATTACGCCCTCCATGCTCTCCCAGTCCACTTTCCTATTGTTTTCCGCGTTTTGCCCTTCCCTTCCTTCTCACATCATGTTTTTACGTTTCCCTGTTTGTCGTCCGTGTTGTGCAGGCTGGGCGTGGTTCTCCTCCTTGTTTCCTCATTTCCCTTCTCATTATCCCCAGCCAATTACCTACCTTCCCCGCTTGCATTCCACACGCTCCAATTACCGTTCAATCACTCTGGCATATCAGCAGATTGTTTAGGTCTTAAGAGCATCACAAACCTCAAAAAAGACATGTGGAAACGAATACCAATAAAACACTCAATATGAAAAGTCTTTTCCACTCTCACAAACTAGCCTGATTTATGCATCACAGACCGTGATGTTAGCATCTCAATCTTTTGAGAACTGCACAGCAATTCTGTTTTGTACGAGGCTTTGCATCTTCACCATTTCAACAATTTCATGAATATTTCTTTAGAGCTCACTCTTATTTCAATGAGATAATTAATTACCTTCTTTCCCAGTGAACACAAGAGACAACGACTTTATTTATAGTTTCCCAGGACATTGATGATAAGTGGCCAAAAAAAAAACAAAGCCCCCTTCATATGAAAGAAAATGAGCTGGAGCTGATTACGAATGCAACAGTAATGTATGAGATGTAGAAGCAACAAGAGATCGTGGCAGGAGGGGACACAGACAAGAAGCTTGGGTACAGGACTGCTTGCCATCCTTCACATTCAGTTCCCTTCTCACGGTTAACTGCTGAAGCTAAGCAGCCATTCCATCCTGTACTCTTCTCAAGGCTAACTGCTGAAGCTAAGCAGCCATACTACCTTGTAACCTTCTCATGTCAAACCGTTAAGCAAAGCAGCCATACCACCATGTACCCTTCTGATGGCTAACTGCTAAAGCTAAGCAGCCATACCACCCTGTACCATTCTCATGTCAAACGGTTGAAGCTAACCAGCCATACCACCATGTGCAATGTCAACCCGCTAAAACTAAACAGCCATGTGCTAAAGCTAAGCAGACATATCACCCTGTGCCCTTCTCATGTCAAACCACTAAAACTAAGCAGCTATACCACCCTGTACCCTTCTCATGACAAACTGCTAAAGCTAAGCAACTATAGCTGCCTGCGGCCTTCTCATGTAAGCAGGTGTGGGCTTGATTAGTACCTGGATGGGAGACCTCCTGGTATTAAGTTGTTGCTGCTGAAAGATGCGTTAGTGGGCCGGTAGGGGACAATGTGCTGTAGAAGGTGTCTTAAATGTTAAGGCCCTGACTCTGGTCTTTAAAGATGGCCGTGGCACTTTGATGTTAACCCAGGGGTGTGTCCCAATACAAAAAAATGCACCCTTCTTCCCTCCACTACCACCTCCTCTTCTGCATGCCCTGGAAATGGATCTTTGTGTCCTAATCTAATGTTGCTGATTTCATATTAATTACATTATTTAATGAATCAATGTCTCAACGCGAACCGCAATATCAGGTATATTGTATACTGTTCATGCAACTACTTGAAATGTACAGACAGTTTTGCATGAAGATGAGTGGAGGAGAGGAGGTGGGGAGTGAAGACTATTGGGATTCTTCCCCACTTTGGTTTGCTAGGTCATCATTGCAATGTAAGATTGAAAATTGGATTATCAGTCATAAACCCTGAGAGCTGGTGGCGACTTCCTTGAGGGTGCAATAAAACAATTCACCAGGTGGCCTGAGAACCTTTTTCCTCTGACCTCTCATGGCCTCGTAAACGACAGCTGGAATTGACCTCACAACTGGACATTAGGCAGGCAGTTTCACAATGTTTGTTCACAGGCCGTAAAAGACATGTGAACAAGCACCCAAGGCTCTTGGAATGGACTGAAACAAAGCTGTATATGTATCTTGCATCATATGTATGTGCATGTAAATTCGTCATTGTAATTGTGGAAGTATAAAGTAATTGTGGATAATATGATAAATGTGGTGAATTGGGATTAATACTAATTGAAGTGTGGGGTATCTGAAAGTATAGGAGGGGGAGGAATGTGAAAGAAAAAAGGATTTTGTAAGTTATCAGGGATGTGCTTGTCCATATAAGTATCTGGAACCTAGAGTAGCTATCACCGGGACCTCACCTGATATCTAGATAAATGATAGGGAAGATCATAAGATCACGCGCTGTCGTTCAAAGAATCTTATTACCATCACTAGATCGGGGGGGGAGTAGACTCTGCAGTTTATCTTCCTGGAGGGGGGGGGGGGGGGGGGTCTCCGGGTGGTGAGGAGTGACATCTCTTCCTGCCAGACCTTATTTGGACAAACAAAGATAATTGTGGAATGTGGAAGGTCTGCTCAGGACTGCATTTAAGGAAAGCCCAAAGGGATATTCAGGGAGAATCTGCTTAACAGTTCATCTGGTACCATAGGCACACCGTACGGAATCATTTGGTTATATACTTTGTTAGTGAACTTGTTCATGTTTATTTGTCTTAGCAGCATGTTATCCTGTGTTTAGCTATATGTATTGAATGTGTTCGTGTTTGCTCTCACAGTCTTAACCAGTGATTATTGTCATTAATAAATCACCATCTGCATCTTTATTTTCAACCCTTTTTCCAACTTCAATTGCCTGTATGATCTGAGCTGCAGTGTTCCGAGCACTGTGGTATGTATGCTTGAGTCTCCGAGTCAGAACCCCTGCATGTCGCACAGGGCTGAGTACAAGTTCCCAGTATGGGAGAATCTGCATAACAGGTCTCCTGGTGCTGTAGTGGTACCATAGTCATTAAAGTATGGGTAAGATTATAACTGACTTCCCACACCATGCATATTCTGGTTCTGTGTGTAGCTGAACAGGCTAGATAAAATATTCACTCTCCATTTCCTTTCTTCAATCTTTACATTCTGTAATTGACTGCTAATTCTAAGCTAAGGACCTCCCTGCCTGTTATTTAATTATTTTTATATTTAACTTGCATGGCCTCCATGACTCTCATCCATCTTATAACCTTTTCAGCCTAAATTACGACTGAAGACTCAGTGGGACAATTCTGACCAAGTACTAACTGATCAGTGGCCTGGTACATCAAGTCTTTAG
Source organism: Ilyophis sp. 1 JC-2022 (assembly GCA_022702515.1). Classification (NCBI taxonomy): domain Eukaryota; kingdom Metazoa; phylum Chordata; class Actinopteri; order Anguilliformes; family Synaphobranchidae; genus Ilyophis; species Ilyophis sp. 1 JC-2022. Next base: position 11,516,349 of record CM040402.1, read on the forward strand.
TGGCGTTCTCAAGTTGAGAAAGGCAGCAAAGTTCTGCCCGCAAAACAGGGTTGGTAGTGCATGGTTCTGGTAATTTGATGTGAGAGAACCCTTGGGCGTTCTACGTCGGTTCTTGTCAAATTCGCCATTAAGGAGCCCTCTGAATGCACTCTGACCTGGGCTCGCAACTATCTATGTAAAATATAATGCATGTATTGTGTTGGCTAGTGTTATGTTCTGAGTGTGAGTTACTTTTCTATTCATCAGTACATTCCCCTCTGTTCGTGGGTTGTCCGAGTCACATTCGTGTGTTTGTTTACCCTGTCTCACGTATGCACCGTTTGGGTGACTTCGGGATTTTCCAAGGGTTCACGCTGTATTTCCGAAGTTTCGTTTTCTGTTTACTTCCTGCTTTACGTTTCCCGTGTTTATATTGTTTATATTTACTAACTCGTGCTAACAATCACTCGGGTGTTTATTAGTTAGATGCACATTACTAAAACTATTAACTTAAATGTTTACTAACATACTAATTGTCTGTATTTAGTTAGAATGAACAATTAACAAGTTTCCTCGCTGTATCTTTTCTATCTGCGATACTAAGCTGTCCTTGAGATACTGGTTACTAGTGTTGCCAACCGTCCCTTGAAATAAGGGACCGTCCCTTATTTGGAAAATAAAAGACCCGTCCCTTAACGAACTGATAAGGGACGCAGTTTGTCCCTTATTTTGGGGACTCAATGAATGACAAAGCGATTTATATGAGAAATTACGGTAATCTTGTCTATGTACGAGAATGCACTCAGCTCATTGGTCATGACTCGAATTGCTGTCAGTGTTGCTAGGATAGATAGGCCCTTGTGCCTCATTTTACTTTAAATTGAAGTTCGACATAGTGTTGAAGAACTGTTATTTTGCACGGACAAAATAAATTATTGAATGATAATGTTTCCCACGTATTCCTCAAAAATACAAAACTGATCAAATTCAGGTTTGTGTGTCTTAGTACATGGGCTTATTACAGATGCATGTCTGGTATATGGAAAGGACTTGTTACAACCAAGTAGGCCTATATTATATGTTAAAGTGTAGTAATAATGCAGGTGTAAAAAAAGGTTAAAAAATTGGCCTGTGCCGCGAGGGCCGCTAAGGTGTCCCTTATTTCAATTTCTTACAGTTGGCAACCCTACTGGTTGCTCATTTCAGCTGTCTCTCCTTTGAGACCACGCCTCCTTAATTCTAGTCACGTTCCGCTCCTACTTTATGCCCGATACGTCAGAAACCGCTCATTGGTCACTCACCACTCAAATTTCCATGGAAGCAAGCATTCCTGGTAGTAAACAAACTGACCTGCTGACATTTTTGCTAGTCTTTTCTGGTAGCTTGCTAACAACATAGAAAATAGTACTTGAGGTTCGTGTGTTATTGGATATAATCACTGCTGAGAGAACTTCACAACTCGACCTGCGGTCTCGTTGCTGCGACATCACAGCAGTGATTATATTTCCAATAACACACTTCCTCTCGTGATCTATTGCTTAAACATTTCGCCAATGTCCAGTACAGTCAACATTTCCACAGCGACACACCCATCGCGGCTGTAATAGATTGCTGTTGTTATGTAAAAAAACACATACTTTCGTACCATTCTGTTTGTGACGATTCTGATGTAAATGTGTTCTGTTGCAAATTTCTAACTGATACAGACTCTTCTTCAACTTTAATCCATGGATGTGCAGTGAATATTGTTTGAGATATTGACATTTAAATAAGACTAGTAGAAACTAGGTGAAAATTGCCTCTGGTGAGTCAAAGTTAAGTGTTAGCTGGCTAACTTTTGTAAATATTTAGAATTTGATGACAGCCAATTGGACGAGAGCCTGGGTTACTCCAAAATATTTACAAAAGTTAACTGGCTAACTCCTTAATCCCGCTTTGTGGAATACCCCCCTGAGCTGCTGACAGACAAGCTGACATTGCATGTTAGGATGGGCCTCGTTGCCCTGCCTGTGAGTTTTCACATCCATGGTCTGGCTCTACTGCACAGACAGGAAAGCTTTCAGAAACGCTCCCTTTGTGCCCGTGGCTCCTCCACCACGCTATCGCCCTCCTCTCCTGGGGAGAGCGTTTCCCGGCACCGTCTGGCAGATTAAATCCCATTGTCTCTGCCTCTTTGTCTTCTCTGGTTCCTCTGACTTTGAATTTGGCTTTAAGTAGGGAAAAGGATCATCCCAACACCTCTGCGTTTTATGAAGGGAAAGAGAAAGCACTGCCAAGCAGCATGAGAAACTAACCCTCCACTTCCTTTTGCATCCATTTCACACTCATTAATGTACCAAACCCCTTTGTTTCTAGTGGGACAACGCAGCACCCTGCTTGGTGATGAGTACTTTCTCAGAGATATGGGCGAGGCTCATGGTATCCTCTATTTTAGATACACTTTACCCACAAGGTCAAGATTAACAAGATGTGAAGGTCTAGACCATCCGTCACAACACGAGCCTGCCATTACTGAATTAACCGGTGGAAACTGAATTATACTGAATTATCTCACCATGTTTATGCTGTCCATCACATCTGGAAGGTGAACACTCGGGGGGGGGGGGGGGCTGGAATGAACATCCAGAGATATAAATGTATGAATGACAAGGTACATAAAGTAGTATGTAATTAACATAAAGCCTTTGAAATGAAATCAGACAGTTCGCAGACTGTTGGGAGTAGTCTAGGGTAGGGTGGGGTGGGGTGAAATAAATGACCTCCCCAGGCATGCCTACAGTATGGATGGTTATGAAGCGTCGTGATCAGGGAGTTTGTTGTCAGGAGTCTTCAGGTTTGAATTTCAGGCAAGTCACTGTTCGCGTACCCCTCGGTAACGCACCATTTAAAACGTGCATGCGTAAATACATGTGTAAATTGAAAAGCCCTGAGTGGCACTAGATGACTGCTCATTTAGAAGTCTGTTTATCTGCATTAGAGTCACTTTCCGGTGAGCAACATGCAGGTTAACATCAGCACTGAAATAACTGCACACAGTGCCCACACCATCACTAAAAATGTGTTGGACCGTGGTTAGACATCAACATCGGCTGCCTTTGTCATTGTAGTGCAGGTGTGCCAATAGAGTACTCAAGTGACTACATCACACTGGTTTCGGAAGTAAATTCCCCATTCATTTAGCGCGTAGACATTAACTAAAACTTTTTTAAAACTTTTAAACCATTTCTAGTGATTATGTCTTACCATCAATTTCCTGAAATATTCAATACAACGCTCTTTCGCAAACTATGTCATTTTTCTGGACCAGCTTCGAGTATATTTAACGTTTTAGTATTTTGTTGTGAATATACCACCGCTGGCACTGTTTAAAAACTCTACGACCTATAATTAAGCGTCATATAACGTTAGCCAGCAGTAGCTAGCACACAGCTCCGTTTTTAAAACTTTTTTCTAACGTTAGCTAGCTAGCTTGAAGAACTAAAAGCTAGAATTGCTTTATGTGGTTGACCGTAGCATAGTTTCTGACCTTGTCGGGCGGGCTTCTCAACTTAGCAAGCTAACGTTAGCTCGTCTTCAGCAGCAGTAATGCATCTGCCAAAAATGTCCAGACAGATGAGATGATGATATCTTATTGGTCGAAAACCACCCATATGGATATGTAGTTTGTTAAAGTGGACTACAAGTCGAACTACAATCATTAATCCATTAGCCTACTTAAAAAAAATAAATAATCCATTACATTACACTCTCAATGAAGTGTAATTTCTTACCCCAGCTGCCTAATAAGATGTATACACACGTCATGCCGCCACGGATTATCTCCAAACGTATGAGAAAATATTGCTTAATAATAACAGGGCACAGAGTTCACGTTTCTACCCTCAGAAAAAGTAGCAAATTTTGTGCGTGGGTGCGATTTGTGCTGGTGAGGATCGGGACCTCACTGCGACATCTGTGTCCAAAAACCAGAAATGTAGGCGATATGTAAAAACGGAACGTTTTTAGGGGGTGTGGCTTATAATGGCAATTTTTCTCCCTTGTGGCCTGAGAATTTTTGATTTTTTTTTAAATCATCCTCTACATGAGCCCAAAATTGTAAATCCGTTAATAAATTTAACCTGCATTTTGCCCTTTACAGGCTTCTTAAAAAAAACACCACTGAGTAAGGAAAACATCCAGAAAACCTGCTCAAACAATTCAGAATCTCCACGTTTCTCTTTGCTTACACTAAAACAACTAATACCCAAGTTGCATTTTTATTTTTTTCATGCATTGTACATTCCAAGCAAGCATGCAAAGAGCCATTTTAGAATTGTATGTGGAATAGCAACAATTTCTACCATATTATGAATTACGCAACTGAGTGCTGTACATTATCCTATCTACAGTCCTTTTATCTGAACCTAGATATCATAACAAGAGGCAGCTGCGTGTTAAAAGATATTATTCTGCCCAGGATTAGCATCAGAACTACATCATTTCTAGATGGATCTTTCACTATCTTATGCTTACCCCGAAAGTGGAGAAAATAAACAAATAAATTATCAGGCTGCTGTAGACAAGGTACAACACAACATTTTCCTTTCAACACACTGTAGACAGCTGACACCTTATCCGACAGCACAATAGGCTGCAACACAGTGTGTATAACACTGACATATTATAAAGCATCCCACAACTGTCAGACAGGTGTTGAGAACGATATAACGATGTAGTATATTACAATAATCATAATAATCATAAAAATATAATTTTTATAAATAAGTATATTTAAAACAGACAATTTTAAACTGTTTTATGATATCATATATAAGATATTGTGTACAAGACAATAGATCTTTAAAATATGTAAAAGTTGCAATGTATGAAATGTGTAAATATTGAGCATGCAGTTAGCAGGAGTTAGGATGAAGGGCCCTGACTGACACTGGACTTCAAAAAATGTGGTTATAGTAATTGTGTAGGGATGGGGTGGTGGGGCCCAACGTGAGACCTTTTCATGGGGTCAAAAATCCTCGGAGGCGTCTCTGCTTCGAGGTCTCCGGCAACCCCTGACTCAGCAAAAAATAAATACCTATTAATGTTCCTAAACATTGATAGCCTTATACATTATAACCTACACTGGCCCGTCAGCCTTGCAATGGCAAGAGTGGCGCAAGCGAACATCTCTATTCCGTCTATCATCCCACAAATCGCAGACTGCACATAACCATAACGTACAGCGAAGACGATTTAAAGCAGACGCCTCTGTTGTGCTATACAGCGCAGCAATGAATGAAACATACGGCTGCGTCCGAAACTCTGACATCGCCATCGAGTGCCCAGTGCGCAGAAAACCAGAAATAGCGAGGCATGCACTGGCAGTATTTCCGTGCCTCGTTTGTGCACCCGAATATAAAGCTTCAAGTGCAGATCGCAGCAGTGTGGAGTGTGACTCGTACAGCTAATAAACATGCGCTAGTAAAACACAAGCCCATGTTTCAGAAAGATCCGTCCCAGTACTATAACTATAACAGTACTATATGTTGCTTTGCTATGGAATTGGGTTCAGCGGAAACATAGTTCACTGCCTATATGCATCTGGGGAGCTAAATTTATTTTAACATTGGGTATACTTTCCAGCAACTCTCTTAGAAAGGCTAAGCAAATCTCTGAGGCTCTTTGAATTAGGCCAGGACAGAAACCCTCTGGGCAAGATGAGATTTGGCCAATACTGCTTCTTCTTTCAACATTTATGTAAAAGGTGAATGCTTTTACTTTTTAACATAAAACATTGCATAAAATAGGGAAAAGACCACATCCCTCGTGTTTTGATCAATCCACCTGATTTGGGGTATGATGCAGGTCGCACTGCAAATTAATAACTTAAATACTATATCGCCATCTAGCGCACGTTTGGAGAACTGCAGCAGAAATTAAGAACAAGTCAAGTTGTGAAGGATCTTGCATCTTTTGGAAAATAAGGTTACTATGTTTCCACTCTATGTTTTAACTTTTAACAGTAAGTGTGCTTTTATGTAACAGTAAACACAGTGTAAACAACTCCTGTTCTGACATGACAACATCTCTTCAAATGCTTTAACACAGTGACCCACAAACATTGTGTGTCAATAATGGTGTTATTAATGCTTTCAATATAGTAAAACACAGAAAAAAGTTATCTTTGTTTTTTACAGGGGTCTTATATAGTTGGTGGTTTGCTGTGCGTACTGTACGTCAACTGACGTGCCAAAAAGACATACTGCATTTGCCCGCAAAACAGCGTGGACCCTCTTCTGATTCATATAGATAGACAGACACACATCATGTGACATATCTGGGCCAATCATTACGGTGATAGAAGTGATGGTAATAAAATTAACAAGCATTCCACAACTTCAGAGAAACCACCACCATTATTAACTTCACATATGGCTAATGACATTTGTGGATTGTTTTAATCAAGACTTTAATTTAATCAACCTGAAAAAGGGTAAGAACATGTTTCTTCTAGTGCTAAATTAGTTAATCCATCGTTGCACTCTGTGGGTTTAAAGAAATCACTGTTCAGAAACTGTTCATGCCTGCCTCTTTTCCTACATACAGAATGCACTATACTTTAATGGAATAGTGTGAGCTGTCAGACACTTTATTTTAGATCCTGAAATCTGCCATCGCACGTCCTTGAAAGATGTGAGTGAATAGAAACAAGGTGAAAGCGTTTCTATTTAAACACTTACGGGTTCATTCACACGTGAAGGCAGAATGAAAGTTGCACAGAATACAGAGCCTTAATAAAATTCACAGCTCTATTCCTTGCCTGTGGTGTGGCAAAAAGAACAGTACCGCCTAACCTGCTGTCTATACCGTACAACCCTACAATAACCTACCATTTATTGTAGAAAAAAATCTAAAAATTACAAACTCTAAAAAAGCTTCTGGACCAATATCTGCAAAAACATATTTTCCATGACTAACAATACTAAACTGCAGCTCATTCAATATAAAACAATACATAGAACAAACATTACACAGAAAAGAATGCACCAACATTTTTTTATTTATTCTGACACTTCTCAGTGTTCTTTATTCTTGATGATTACTTGCATGCAACTTGGCACTGTCCACCTACAGTGGGAGCAATAATTATTTGATCCCTTACTGATTTTGGAGGTTTGCCCACTCACAAAGAATGGAACTGTGTAGAATTTTAATCATAGGTACATTTTAACATTGAGAGACAGAATATCACAAAATAATCCACAATAACATCATATAAATTTATTATCGTATTTTCGCATCAAATAAGTGTTTGATCCATAGAATAGGACTTAATACTTGGTGGAGAAACCTTTGTTGGCAAGCACAGAGGTCAGACGTTTGTTGTAGTTTTTCACCAGGTTTGCACAGATCTTGGGAGGGATTTTGGTCCACTCCTCTTTGCAGATCCTCTCCAAATCCTTATGGTTCCGAGGCTGTCGCTTGGCAACTCGAAGCTTCAGCTCCCTCCACAGATTTTCGATGGGATTTAGGTCTGGAGACTGGCTAGGCCACTCCAGGACCTTAATATGCTTCTTTTTGAGCCACTGCTTTGTTGCCTTGGCTGTATGTTTTTAGTCATTGTCATGTTGGAAGACCCATCCACGACCCATTTTCAGTGCTCTCACTGAGGGAAGGAGGTTGTCACCCAAAATTTCCCGGTACATGGCCCCATTCATCCTCCCCTCGATACGGTGAAGTCGTCCTGTCCCCTTAGCTGAGAAACACCCCCAAAGCATAAGGTTTCCACCTCCATGCTTCACAGTGGGGATGGTGTTCTTTGGGTTGTACTCAGCATTTCTCTTCCTCCAAACACGGCGAGTCGAGTTGATGCCAAATAGCTCTATTTTGGTCTCATCTGACCACATCACCTTCTCCCAAGCCTCCTCTGGATCATCCAGGTGTTCTTTGGCAAACTTCAGACGGGCCTGTACATGTGCCTTCTTCAGCAGAGGAACCTTGCGCGCACAGCAGGATTTTAATCCTTCATGGTGTAGTGTGTTACTGATGGTTCTCTTCGTGACTGTGGTCCCAACTGCCTTCAGGTCATTAACAAGCTCCTCCTGTGTAGTACTGGGCTGATCCCTGACCTTTCTCATGATCATTGATATCCCACGAGGGATCTTGCGTGGAGCCCCAGACCGAGGGAGATTGGCGGTGACTTTGGGTTTCTTCCATTTTCTAATAATTGCTCCAACAGTTGTTAACTTCTCACGAAGCTGCTTGCTTATTTTCTTGTAGCCCATCCCAGCCTTGTGCAGGTCTACAATTTTGTCCCTGATGTCCTTAGACAGCTCCTTTGTCTTGCCCATGGTGGAAACGTTGGAATCTGATTGATTGTGTGGACAGGTGTCTTTTTTTTATTTTAAAAAAAAAATTTGTTTCTGATTTTTTCCCTTTTTCTCCCAATTTGGTAGCCAATTGAACCCCTATTCTAATTCAATTCCCCCCCCGTGTAGCAACCGCTAGAGAACCACTGCTACACAACCCCGTCAATCGGTATATTTAGTAGTTGGAAGGCGGGCGCCACGTCCTCTACAGGGCGCAGCTCCTCGAACTCCTGACCGTGACACGCCCTGGGTCCCGTGCGCAGCGATTCTCTCCGAGCCCCTCCCCCCACCCGGAAGCGGCTGCCAATTGCAGTACAACTGCGCTGACTGAAAGTCAGCGCTCTTACCGTTGTACTACCGCGGCGGCCCTTGGACAGGTGTCTTTTATACAGATACATAACGATGTAACGAGTTGACACAGGTGTTTTGGGTAATGAGTTGAGATTAGGAGTGCTTCTTAATGGAAAACTAACTGGTCTGTGGGAGCCAGAATTATTGCTGATTGGTAGGGGATCAAATACTTATTTCATGCGAAAATACGATAATAAATTTATAAAATGTATATGATGTTGTTATTGTGGATTATTTTGTGATATTCTGTCTCTCAATGTTAAAATGTACCTATGATTAAAATTCTACACAGTTCCATTCTTTGTAAGTGGGCAAACCTCCAAAATCAGTAAGGGATCAAATAATTATTGCTCCCACTGTATATCAAATATTTGGCAAAATGTTACCAATCAAATATCACTCTTTTGGGCTGCCGAATTCCACTTTCTTCGTCTCTATGCCTTCTTGGCGATCTATCAACAATCACCATCCCTGACCACCATATTAGAACTTTACTCATCGCCGAGAAAACCATTCTCATAAACCGGAAGACAAGGAAAAAAATAACCATCACGCAATGGGACACACTCCTCACAGAATATATATCATTAGAAAACATGTCTCCTATTAATAATCACACACAACATTTTGAACAAACCTGGGCCCCATTCATTAACTCAATTCATTAACTTCTTAAATTCACATACCAATCTATCACCCTCACATAGACACACAGTCTCACTATTACACAACCACTCCCTTCGTATCTTTCTCCCTCTGTAAATATTTTTCTTTTTCTTTTTGTTGCGTTCTCCGTTCCCTCTCAGTCCCCATCCTTGTTTGTGCTCCGTGTTTTTCCCCGTGTACTCACGTCTCTTGTCGTGTTTTATGTCTGTCTTCCGTGTTGTGCAGGTTCGGCGTGGTTTTCTTTCTTATTTGCCCATTTCGCCCTCGCTAATTCCCCAGCCAATTACATTCCTTCCCCGTTTGCGTTCCTCACGCCTCTCGTTACCGCTCAATCCCTCTCGCATACATTCTCACGCTGCAATCACTCATTATCTCATTTTCCACACTATATATTCTCCTGTTGTTCTTTGTCTTGTTGCCAGTTCGATAAGTCTTGTTCGTTGTTACCTCGGCCATGTCAGGTTTGGAACTCGGTCTAAGTCTTGTTGAATTAACACTTAATCTTGCCTTTCTATTTGTACCCACCAGCCTGCAGCTTCCTGCCTGTTCCAAGCCACGCTTCCCTGCTTCCCGCTCTGCTCCTGCTACACCCTACTCATGATTTAATCACCATCCAGCTCCTTGCCTGCTTCCCTCTCCTGCTCTGCCCTCTGGTTCTGCCCTACCCAGGATTCAGTCCCTTCCCCTCTCTCGCTACAAGATTTTACTGTAGCAAATAAATGCTCTTCGTGAGCTTATTGTGAGTTCTCTGAGTCCTGCATTTGAGTCCAGTTCTGATCAGGAACCTTAACACTTTTCTTATTTTTTAAAATGAATTATTCATATTATTTAAATTAGCATTATGTGATGGTGGTAGTAATAGTGATCATGATAATTATTGTTGTTTACACTTATTTTTATTGTTTTTGCTATTGTCATGATTATTACTGTTATTGACATAGCTGTTGCTATATTATCATTATTTTACACTATCCCAAATATCCTTATCTCAATCGAGTCATTCATGCAGACGCACAGACACACGTATGGGCACACACACACATGCACATACACACACACAATGGAACACCTAACCTTAGCATCACAAACATATACAGACGTGCTCAAATTTGTTGGTACCCCTGGTGAAGATGAGTAAAAAGGGTTATAAAAAATGCACTGCTTGGTGAATTCGCTTAATCTCACACTGAAAAAATGAGAAAAATCCAACCTTTAATTCACCTTCATTTATTATGAAAAAAAAAAAATCCCTCATCAAGAAATAATTATTTTTAACAAAACCACGTTGGCCACAATTATTGGCACTTTTGCATTTATATATAGAATAAAGCATTCATTTTTAATATTTGGTCGCATATCCTTTGCATGCCATGACTTCCTGATGTCTGTGACCCAACAACATCAAAAGACTCTTGATATCTTATTTTCTGGTACTCTTACAAGCGATACTAAATGTCTCTTTATTTGAATGGATCTCTATGGGAATTGGGGGGTGGGACTAGATTTAGCTGTAAATTACACTTGAACAGTATGGAACATATGGCTGGCTAAATGGCTGTAAGACATCAAGGGTCTGACGTATCAAACAAGCCTCAAACTATCTGCTGCCAGATATGCAGTAGATATGGATGGATCACTTTAAGACAAATCTTTCTATTGAACTCTGGAAAAATCAATTTGTTTGTTTACCCTTCCTCTAAGAGGCTCCACCACAGCATCTATGTATATTACCCTTGTAAATGAAAATAAAGTTGACCACTGAAGAGGGGGTTCGGTGGCGGGAGATTAACATTTTTTTAAATCAAAAATAACCTTACCCTCCCGCAACTCCACTCCTCTCCCCATCCGCTGGTTGCTTTACTGACTCCTCCCTTAATGGAGACCTCCTCCTTGCCATGCCAATCTGCTACTTGAAGCATTATATCTCACTTTCCTCTTAAACCTACTACGGTGCACTGTATGTTGCATGTTGATGTATTTATTACTTCTAAGGTAGTTGTGCGTTAACAGCAACTATCGGTTCTGACCGTAACGACATGGCATCAACACTTCCTTGACTAAACACGTTTGTCTGCGCTAATATAAGTCACTCTGGATCAGAGCATCTGCTAAATGTCTAAATTGCAAATGTAAGGTGAAGGTTGCATCAGAGACACAGCCACAAGATGGAAGTGTTCACCAATCTCAAACACAAAGGCCTCTCACTTTGCAAACCTACAATGTTAATTTAAACTAAGCACTTGCATTCCACTGACGATCAGTACAATTCATAAAATGAAAGAATGTTGCGGATAATACAGAAAAAAAATACTGCAAAACTAAAAGAGAAACATTTAAATGAATGAATTAATCAGTCTTGTGACTGAAATGTTTGCTTATCTCTTTTCCTTTAACCATAAACTCTATAAAACATTGATAGAAAGCACTGCTCCTAAATAATATGAACATATGTTAAAACAACTGCTAGTGCACGGCAACATATTTGTGTTTAATTTGGCTGGTCTGAACGTCAGTGGTGTGCACTATATTTCTATAATTTCCCTGCCCTCTTCATCCATTATGCATCAATAGGTCCTGACTACTGACCCACTGCCTTAAAATATATCTAAATATATGTCTTAAAATATGATATATTATGTAACTAAATTATATATTTTGAATGTCTTATGCTTTGTATTGTGGTGTGTGTGTGTGGGCGTGTGTGTGTGTGTGTGTGTGTGCATGTGCGTGCGAGCATGCATGCATGTCTGTGTGTGTGTGTACACTAATTCAAACTTTCCCAAGAGAAAAGTATGAATTAGACAAATTTTGGAATGTGAAGCATCATCAACAGACAAAGGGCCAAGTTGTTTCCAAAGGGTATTCAAATATCAAATTAATAATAATATTTTCAGATATGAGTTTGCAGCTCACAGTTCCTCTATATTTGTTTTTCTAAGTTGAAGCTCTTTCAAATGTCCTGATCTTTAGACCTTAGTTTCTGGAGCCAGGCCAATTTCCCCAAACACTGTATGACTGCCATTGAGTTTTCTTAGGAAGTTATATCCTATTATACAGTCACATGTTTTGTTATTGACTGTAATGGTGGTGGTCTTCTGGTCGGCATTTCCCATTCCACTGTTAAGAACTTTGAGATATTTTAAATGCTATGCAATTAGTATTAGTATTATCTTCATCAGTAATCATTGTCACAAATATTCCCTGATTATTATTACAAGTATGTTTGAACATGATTAAATATTGCAACGAATTCCAGGGCATACGTCATAATCTGATAAACAATATAATAGCACACACAAATTGCAACCCAAAGTGTGTCACAATAAAAATAAAAGCATGGTAACAACAAAACAAAAGGCCAGCACTACTAGTACTCATAATAATACTCAATACCAATTAATTACGTAATAATAATAATAATTATTATTATTACTACTACTACCACCTATTCTACAACTACTATTGTTGTTTCTGTTGTTGCTATTGTTATTATGTCCAGGCTGCACGAGATAAATGCAACATGATACAAAAAAAAATAGATTTAAAAAAAGAACACTGGAATGCAAAACATCACATTGCTTAAAATCATAATTCATATATTCAAGGAACTGGACAGTAACATTTGTACACTATCATCATGTAGCTATTTTAAATTCAAGCATTTCAATTTCTGTTGTAATTTCTGGTTGTTTCTACATAGGAGTTCTTGTTTTCCTAAGGAAACAGCAGCAGCTGCTGTAACTCTTCTACGTGTAGCCTACGTGGCCCGCGGTTGAAACAGTAGAAAAGTCCAGAAATAGTATCCCCTTAACTAAACATCTTGCTGGTGGCCTTTAAAAATCTTTCCACACGTTCCGTTTCAATACGATTTTCCCCTTTCATCTTCTGGACGTGTATTTTGCTGAACAGATTTCCACCGTGGTTTTTTATTCTGTTAACTGAATGCGCCTCATAACTAATAAGATATTAATGCACAAAACTTATGTAGGCCATGCCCAAATCGTCGTCCAGTGCTATCAATAAATAGGCTACATTTTTATTTTAACAATAGAAAATCCGTGTCGATAAATCTTCACTTGCCCAATATGTATACTACAGTTCTCACTTTCACAATAAACGGGATGTGAAAAGGACACTGGAGATGCCACGGCACCAAAACGGCCACACCTACCCTGACCAGAACAAACGGACCTGTCATTCAGCACATAATTGATTGAAATATAATCCCAAAGGCGTTCATCTCGTGGATCTGCGCGTCTCCTCCTCGGCCGGAACAGTGTATCAGATTTTAGGAGTAGCCTACGATACCGCCCACCTGTTGAATAGCCTACTGCGCGGCGTGGCAAATCGTGTTTGAGAGAAGCGAAAAGCGGCATTTTACAGTAGCCTCCTAGCTGAAGGACAACGTTTAGACAAGGGGAGAGGCCACTGGTTTTGGACACTGCATTTTGGGGAAGAAAAATACGCTTCACAGGTGGACGGCCAGATAAGAGGTAAGCTTACTCTATTCAAAAATATATTTACATTTTTTGTGAATACACATACATGCTTTGCCTGTCACCGGCTAGCCTACAGATTGGCGGAATAATTAAACATTCATTTATTAGCGGACCTTGCAATGTTGAAAAAATGGTCTAAGCATGGACTTTAATGAATAGGCTACAATATAAAAAGAAAATTGTGGAATTATTTGAGTGAATGATTAATATTCTTCAGCACCCAACTACAGCCTAATCCACGATTGTTTCCACGAGGGTCTATAGCCTAGTTTACAACTGCAACAAATAAAAGGAGGCAAAGTACTCTTATCGATAAAGCAGCCATAGGGTGCTTTGTTTATATGTGTTATGTGACAAACTGTCAAGGGTATTCCGCGAAACCTGCAGAAAAAAACATGTCAAAATGACGTTATAGCCTATGCGCTGTGTGTATGAGAATGTTCAGATACATTTGATTATTAATGTAGAAATGGTTTCACAACTAAGTTGAAAAGGTGGGTTAGCCTATGGCGTCTATGACTTATAAGCCAGTAAACTATTTTTTTCCTAATTTTTCAGCTCCATGGTTCTGCATTAACCGTTATTTTTGGTAACGCCTGGTTCTTCTACTTGCAGCTCAAAATATATTCGTGCAAAGATGTATCAGACAAAACGGCGTTTTATTTAGAAAATACTAACTGCGCCCCTATTCAGAACTGGCAGTGGGAGGGGGCGGTACCTCTTACCTCGTGCTAGCGAGAGTGACAAATATTGACTGGAGACAGAAGCCCACTGTAAAATTAAGTTTACTGTTCTCTGTGGCGAGCCAACTCAGAAATACCGTTAGCCTATGTGACACGTTGGTGCCCCGGGACACTGTCCACATTCCGGCTTACTGAAACCGTCCTAAAAACTTGGGAGTGATTCATTTAGGAAAGTAATTTATACGTAGGACTATTTTATTTTATTTGTTGTTTATTTACATATAACATCAGTTGCTTTCATAGCCTAGGCTCTACACGAGTTAGTCTCGGCTTGAGTCTATTTGAACAAATAGTAGTTTTTTTGTGAATGTGAATTTCAGAAAGGTGTTCTCGTGGTTGGTGGATCATTCCACCGCCAACACTGTAGGCTATGCTGAGTGTGAGTCCTAAAAGTGTGTTTTATAGGCTGTCATAGGAATGGCTCCGCTCGCCCATACCTTTCGAAAAACAGCAGACTTTCCATACGTGGAGGAAACCCGACATAGCCTATTTATATGGCACGGATACTCAAATATGGCCCTCAAAGCCATTAGTGCTGCTAGTTTTCATTCTTCCCTCTCTAATCAGGTCCGATTAAAGCTGGAAAACCAGGTGAGATAAAAAAAATAACTGGCATATTTGCACCACAATGTTTTTTATTCCTCTCTTGGGCCTATTCACGGCTTCCTGGTGTCCGCATCCACCTGAAACACAACAGGTGAGCTGTTAATCTGAAGTATCTGTCAGGTGTAGAGTAGGCCTAGGCTACGGCATGGTGACGCTGTTTGGGGGTCTGTTTGATAAAAGGCGTAAATATAAGGCGTGTTTGGATTAAGACGGTCCTCGAAGCTTTGGAGCCCAGATTTCAGGCAGTGCTGGTAGCGGAAAGAGAGACACGCGGGCGCGCTTACAGTAGCACAAAACCGTGAATTTGCTGATGTCTATCGCGCAAACACTCAGCAGTTCCCCCACGCCTTTGCCATTAAGGCAGCGGCTTAAAGTTTGAACAAAGCTGAGAGTCTGTTTGTTTGAAACTCAGAAGTGGCTCTTTAAACACAACCGTTTACTCAGCTTGGTAGAGAACATTAAATCATGGGAAATGCATCTACAAATAAGCGGATTTAGTGCGTTCATTCCTCAAAAATGGGCTTTACTTCCATTTGATCACCATGGTTCTCTTTCATAACTGTGCGTAATAAAGATAATCATTTTAATTATTTCACAGCTGGTTTTCAGTAATTGCAGTCATACTGTCATCAAATAAAACAAAAACTTGCACCAGGACCCCACAGTGGATACAGGGTAGTGAACGCTCCTCGTGGTATCTGTTGATATATAAAGGAGAAAGGGGCAGCCTTGTGACTGGCTCCGAGTTGAAATTGACCTTGATTTGAAATTCACACCCGCTGCTTAGCAGCTAGCTCCATGAATACAGAGATAATGCTGAATAGAATTGCACTACCTGGAGGAGCCGTGTTCAGCTTTCAGAAGGGGTATTATGACTATATATGATGAGGTCATGACTTTCATCCCATTGTTGTGGCTATGATAGAGGCAAGGGGTTGGGAAGTGGGATTTTTTTTGTGAGTGCCTGAAAAATAAATCATTCAAATTATTGTGAGATGATCAGGCCGAATAATTAGAGTGTATTAACTCTACAAAATGAAGATGTGGGCTTAATTACAGTGCCCTGAGATCGGACGACTTTGACCTGGGCTTAACGCGGAGGTTAAGACCAGAGATGTCTAGTTGTGGTGCTCATTAATTTGAAATTAGGGCAGCTAAGGCAACAGGTCAGATTCTCTGCCTTAAAGGGGCAGTTCACCCAAAAAGAGTTGTTTTTTTCTCATTTAAAGAAAAATAGATTAGCTCTTCCTATTTAACTAGTAATATAATTCTGAAATTATAGGAATAATTGGAATATGACTGATCCCATAATGGATAATTATGATTGATAGGCTGGAGGCTATTTGTCGTTTCAATGCAGCTCATTCCTCGCATACTCCTTTGACTTGTGGGAAATGGGGGAGGGGCTTGTCTAGTGCTTTGTAAAAAGAAGAAATAGGAACACACTCAATCCATAGACCGTAGAATATAAACTAATAATGGACCCATTTCATGTTTGCATGCAGTACCCTGGGGCAAAAAGTGTATCACCTTGGTAGGACATCACAATCAATACGGCGAACTTGATCATCAAAGATTGAACAAGTCCTATCACCCACAAAGAGTGAAATAACACATGCAAATGCTTCATTTGTGCACGCCCTATTTGGGATGTTCAATCAACCTCATAGTGTGTTAGTAGGGTAGGCCTACTTAATTAATTTATTTTTTCTGAAAATCTACGACATTAACCACGGTTGCGTGGCGCAGTCTGAAAAGCAGGCTAAATGGCTGTTTTTCAGACACACATTTTTGAGTACTGTTTCTCGCAGACGTTTCGCTGTAAAATAACGAACAACATCTTAAATCAGAGGATGCCGTCCGTCAGAGCAGTGTGAGGCACTGGATAGAGGACTGCCCTCCAAGAAAGCGAGTCATCCTGATCCAGACATGATTACCGCCCTGCAATGTGATGAGTGCTGTCATCTTTAAAATGCTGATCTTGAAGTTAGTGAAAAGGAAAGAGTTTGCCGGTTGTGGGCATGTCTCCGAGGAAGCTCGCGAGCCGAGTTTTTCTTATCCTGCGGAGGAGTTAAATAATTTTTTTTGTCAGACTCAGGATTCTGATTATAGGCTAACGTTACTATCAGTGTTTTTTTTATCAGACCTCACTCAAAAATTACTTTAAGTGTTTTAAACATTTCACCATTTAATACAATTCCTGCAGTTTACTAACAATAATAAAAAAAAAAGTTTTCTCCTAAGAGCGTATGAGCTTATATATGAGTTTACCCACTCTGAGAGGCTCCTAAGAGCGTATGAGCTTATATATGAGTTTACCCACTCTGAGAGGCTCCTAAGAGCCTATGAGCTTATATATGAGCTTACCCACTCTGAGAGGCTCCTAAAAGCCTATGAGTTTATATATGAGCTTACACACTCTGAGAGGCTCCTAAGAGCCTATGAGCTTATATATGAGCTTACCCACTCTGAGAGGCTCCTAAGAGCCTATGAGCTTACACACTCTGAGAGGCTCCTAAGAGCCTATGAGCTTATATATGAGCTTACCCACTCTGAGAGGCTCCTAAGAGCCTATGAGCTTATATATGAGCTTACCCACTCTGAGAGGCTCCTAAGAGCGTATGAGCTTATATATGAGCTTACCCACTCTGAGAGGCTCCTAAGAGCCTATGAGCTTATATATGAGCTTACCCACTCTGAGAGGCTCCTAAGAGTCTATGACCTTATATATGAGCTTACCCACTGTGAGAGGCTCCTAAGAGCCTATGAGCTTATATATGAGCTTACACACTCTGAGAGGCTCCTAAGAGCCTATGAGCTTATATATGAGCTTACACACTCTGAGAGGCTCCTAAGAGCCTATGAGCTTATATATGAGCTTACACACTCTGAGAGGCTCCTAAGAGCGTATGAGCTTATATATGAGCTTACACACTCTGAGAGGCTC
Organism: Ilyophis sp. 1 JC-2022; assembly: GCA_022702515.1. Classification (NCBI taxonomy): domain Eukaryota; kingdom Metazoa; phylum Chordata; class Actinopteri; order Anguilliformes; family Synaphobranchidae; genus Ilyophis; species Ilyophis sp. 1 JC-2022. The sequence continues at coordinate 11,534,488 of CM040402.1, forward strand.
CTAAGAGCCTATGAGCTTATATATGAGCTTACCCACTCTGATAGGCTCCTAAGAGCGTATGAGCTTATATATGAGCTTACCCACTCTGAGAGGCTCCTAAGAGCCTATGAGCTTATATATGAGCTTACACACTCTGAGAGGCTCCTAAGAGCGTATGAGCTTATATATGAGCTTACACACTCCGAGAGGCTCCTAAGAGCCTATGAGCTTATATATGAGCTTACACACTCTGAGAGGCTTCTAAGAGCGTATGAGCTTATATATGATCTTACACACTCTGAGAGGCTCCTAAGAGCCTATGAGCTTATATATGAGCTTACCCACTCTGAGAGGCTCCTAAGAGCCTATGAGCTTATATATGAGCTTACCCACTCTGCGAGGCTCCTAAGAGCCTATGAGCTTATATATGAACTTACACACTCTGAGAGGCTCCTAAGAGCCTATGAGCTTATATATGAGCTTACACACTCTGAGAGGCTCCTAAGGGCCTATGAGCTTATATATGAGCTTACACACTCTGAGAGGCTCCTAAGAGCCTATGAGCTTATATATGAGCTTACACACTCTGAGAGGCTCCTAAGAGCCTATGAGCTTATATATGAGCTTACACACTCTGAGAGGCTCCTAAGAGCGTATATATGAGCTTACACACTCTGAGAGGCTCCTAAGAGCCTATGAGCTTATATATGAGCTTACCCACTCTGATAGGCTCCTAAGAGCGTATGAGCTTATATATGAGCTTACCCACTCTGAGAGGCTTCTAAGAGCCAACTTGCACCCTGCGGAAATTCCATTCATTTTTGACACCCTCCATGCAGGCATTCTCTCACACTTCAGACATCTTTAAAACTACAGTAGCTGAAAGGTGTGGGTGATTTGAGACGTTACACTTAGTTACACTTTTTACCATTTGCATTTTTCACATTGTACCAAATTGTACACATTTTTAACAGTGTAACCACAAAGTCTGTTAGTTTTCCACGTATCATTATGAACTACTTTCTTGCAGTATCTGAATGTAATTTGCAGTGTGTTTTGACAGTAATTCTCGCTGTAGGCAGGGAATGTTTCTTTTTTTAGATTAATTGATGCACGTCATTGTGCATTCAGTACAGAAGAAGCTATGACTGTCACTAGTGGCTGATTGGTAAACTCCAGAATATACTGTTTCATGTTTTAGAATAGGAAGAACATGTTTTCGGTTGCATAATTGCATTTTTGCTTAATAAGTGTACTTTTGTTTGGCCCATGTATCTGATTTGAGGTATTATTTTTGAGAGCCTGCTCATGTGGGAAAGTGTTGGCATGCTTTCTACCAGCCTCCTCAGTCTGTGAGCCCTGTTGTGTCCCGGAAAAGAGAGGTCACGCCACGAGGTCATGGCGAAAGGTCACAGATTTTAATGCAGCACCTGGCCAGGTCACGTCACGCGACCCATCACGGTCAGCTGCTCATGAGACAGAGTGAAATGGACAGTCTTCTCAGAGCCAAAACTCCCAACATGCAAAAAAAGAAAAACATTTTTGTATCTGTAATGAGTTTTAGCTGCTGTGCCATTTTGTATAATTCCGTGGAGCTTCATCAGCGAATAGTGACATTTATAACTCCTACTTCATAGCTTCTTTAGCAAAATTATAAACCTTTGGCTTTCGGTAATGTAATGCATTGTGATTTAGTTAAGTAGAATTGATAAAATGCCTAAAAAAAAAAGATTAATTTGACTAAAATAATTTAGTTCAAATGCTTGATTGATAAATCTTTAGTCTTTTTTGATTAAAAAAATTATAGGGACAAATAAGGACAAAATTTTGAAACAAACAAAAGATTAGTATTAAATTCATTATATATTCAAAATGTTTAATAGTTTTTTATTGTCTTTGCCCAACCTGGACTTCATTTAATTTTGAACTGAAATAAGGGCATTACTGATGAATGTGACAGTTCAGAAAAATATTCAAAACACAACATTGTTCAAAGAATTCCATACTGTTTTGCTTTATAGAGCTATACACAACGGAGAAAAAAAAACTGAAGGATATTTTTGACAGTCTGACCTTGATTCAATCAACAGTTATCCTTAACTTAAGTTATCCTGAAGCAAAGAAAATTACCAACGGTTGCATTTGTTTTACTCATGAGTGAAAGTCAAGGACAAATGTTGATTGAATCAAGCTCTCGCAGCTGTTTCTAAAACAATTTCATAGCAACAGGTAACAGTGTCACGGTTTCGTAGGTTGCCGCTTCTTTTCTGTGGCAGTGTGCCGCAGCTTCGGTCCTACATCCACACCGGGTTTTATTCCGTTACCTAGCGCTTATAGCCTACGCCTGTGCAGGTGTTTCCACCGGCTGTTTACGCTCTGCATCTTCTGGTCTTGGCGCTTCCGTGTTGTCATTGCCACTTGACTTTGAAGCCGGTACGGTATAGATATTAAAAGCGACCACTTCACTATTAAGCTTTGCTTAAGAGTAACGCAGGACTTGCTTTTTAGTTGCATTAGAGTTTTCTTAGTTGGATTTTGTTGCTTGCTGTCCTTCATTCTGGTTTTCTCTTCTGTTCTCTTTGTGACAGATTTCCTTTATTACCTGCGTTTCTTTACCTCTAATTTACTGCTCTCTCATATTGAGAGCGAGAGGTTTATTTTCGTTTCCTTCAATTTTTTTCGCCCATTAATTTGGGTTGCTATTATTTTCTCTTCTGTTTTCTATACCTCCGTTTAGTGCACACTCTTGTATTGAGCGTGTGAGGTATTCTCTTCTTTCTTTTCTCTGCTCCAGACGCGAGCCTTCGCCCACCTTTTTTGTGTCATTTTCATTTGGCTTTAGCCGGAAGTTTTATTCCCCTTTTTTAAATTCCTCCTCTTCCCCTGTGCGGATTCATTTCTGCTCTAGTGGTGATTCCACTACGTGGATCACTTTAAGATTCCTCATCTGTCGCATCTGGTCTTCCGAACTCTACATTCCCCTGATAAACAGGCTTTAAGAGCAGATGTCTTTGTCCAGCTCCTTTGAAAGAATGAAAGGAAATATGTAACTTGAATATCATCATGAAGAGCTGATTTAAGCAAAAATCTCATGTTCCTCAAAAAATGACTTAGGCGATTATTTTAAGAAGGTGACGATATGTAAGCTGAGATAAATTTTGCTCATTATTTAGGTAATATTAGCAATTTATATAACAATCACTTCTGGAAAAACAACCCATCATAGCATTAAAGCTGTAGTTTTAAACCTATTCGTGTAGTGATTTTTAGAACTGTGATAAGGCACATTGCCATGCACGTACACAAATATGTTATATGGCTGTCAGCCAATCAGAATCAAGCATTAATCACACTTAGACAATGCTAAGAATACACTGGCAGCTCTGTTCCTGCTATTCCAGCTCCATATGCAACGGTCACTGGTTTATCTGAATGAACTTCGCTGTGGATGAGCTGTCCAGCAGGTCCAAGGCCTGAAGCCACAGACTTTCTATAGGAACAAGATGGCCAACTGCTGCATTCCCTGTCTGCCCTGTCTACTTCTTAACTACTTTACCATAGCAGTTTCTTAGGCTGGTAGCTGGAGCATCTAGGGCTATGGTCTTTATAAAGCCTCTGAATATTCATGAGATGTGTGACAGAACATGCATCACTATGGTAATAAAATGTCACACCCCCTCATGAATATAATGAATTGGATTGTTTCAGTCTCAGCAGAAGAGACTGGGGGCTCTATCTTGGCGATCTTAGCGCTTTGTCTAAACGCATGGCGTAAAAAGTGCATTTAGGGCGTGTTCAAGTCCACTTTTGCTAGTTTGACGGCGTGTTTTTTGAGCGCTAAGCATGGCGCTACGTACAAATGGTCTGAACCTAGTCTCTTCATTAATTGTAGGTGTGTCTTGGGTGTTACATGCAATAAACCAATCAAAATGTCATATCCCATTCCCTTTAAAAGCCTGCTTTTCCACCTTGGCGGATTGCTTATATGATGGCGAAACAGACATGCTTGTGCGTGTTTAGTGCGATCAAGGAATAGGCTATATGGATCAATAGTATGATCAATATTATTCGGACTAACCATTATCCCGGTAATTCCAGACAGTGCTGTTATTTTACAAAATAGATGTGGTAAAATTTTGTTAAAAACACCAGCTGAGAATAAGCTACCAATGGCTTCCGTCTCACCTTAGAAAACGCCAAATTAGCCTGCATGTTTAACGAATTTCGTTGGATTATGCATTGTCAAACATCAATTTCATGAGGATGTTCTCATTGAGTTCTCGAAGTTCAAGCTAGGGGTGGGCGATATGGCAAAAATATCATATCACATTTTTTTCAGACAGGATCACAATCCACGATATAATCACGATTCTTTTAAGTTTTTAAGATCTTGCAAGTTACTGAACAGTGCAACCAAACTAATTTCCCTATTTAAGAAAATATTGCCCTACAAGGAAACAAAACCTAAAAAAAAAAAGAATAACAGAGACCATTTAGGCCAAAGTAAGTTACCTTCTCACACAGATTTTAATCAAGTGTGCTATTCTACTAAGTATTAACATTCAACAATAATCTTAATATGGTCTAGACTTATATTCAAGTACAATACGAGTCTTTAGCATTAACTCCCAAAACTAACATTGGTTTCAAAAGGTAAACAATGGCACTCAAGTAAATTTAATTCTTGCTAAATATATATATATATATATATGTTTTAATCTATCGTTGGTAGGAATTATAACAGTCAGGTAGCTCATTAGACACAGATCCTCAGCAAAACCAGTCTATTCACTTTTTGTTTTTTGAAGTAGCAGTATGTAACATTGTCATTCACATGAAAAGTAGAATAAAAATAAACAGAATAACAAGACTTCAATGGGGAAAAGCCAGGTTCAAAAAAGAGCATACATTTCTTATTTAAAGGTTTCTTAAAAAAGGTTAATTAAAAATGTAAAATAACTCTTCTAATCTCTTAAGTAAATTTAGCATTACTTCTTGTTGCGGCATTTGGAGTGGAATGTCGGTGTTGTAAAAAAAACAACAAAAAAAAACAGCGGATCAACTATTTTGAGCAGTCTTTTGAAACCCACATTTTTCATGGTTTTTATGGGAATCATATCCTTGGCCAGGTAAAATATCACTGCATCTTTCCAGCGCTTACTTGTCATACAGAGTGCCTTTCTCAAATGCCTTCATTAGGGTTGAAACCTACCTCACGGAAATACGCGAACGTGGACGCTTCGAGCTACGCTTTTTTTTTTTTTGCCATGACATTTGTGAAAGACAGCGATAGACGCTATAGCAGGCAACAACAGTAAACAACTTTCTTACTCGATCTGTGCTTTTTTTTGGTTTGGCTTTCAAAAATGTCATTGGTAAAAAAAATTGTTTGCGTTCGCGTATTTGCGCGAGGTATGTTTCGTTTAGGCCCTAGTTGTTTGTTTTTGGCCTTGTCGCACGTGGCTGCGTAGCTGTGGCTGATGTACTTAGGTGAGACTTTCGGCATGCTCTTTGCAGTGCTTTCTTTTGAGCTGGTTAAAAAGGTTTGTTGTGTTGTAATCTGACGTGCGAACCTTAGGGTGTGTGTTAGGGAATGTGCGAAACTGACCAGTGTGATTTGAGGTTTGGCTGAGAAAACAACTTTGGTTGCCATGTATGAGCATCAGAATGTGCAGTATTACTGTAGCACAAATCTCCCGATCTCTCTGTAAAGGCAGATTGCGGAGTCATATTAATCATTCACGATCTAATTTCGTCATATCGCACAGCCATAGTTCAAGCTTCATCCGAAGTTCATTACCTGCATTCTAATAATAATAACTTTTTTTAGTCAAAACCATTCTATTTACTTACAGGCTGTAGGCCTATAGAACTGTATTGTGTCTAAAGCGCATTTTCAGAACTCAAATGTCCGTCTATTGCAGTGCGCGGTATGTATACAAAAAAATGGTATACCTACACTAGATACGTTCAGTAATCGCGCAATGGATACAAAAAACCAATCGTTAACATCAATTGCCGAAGGTGGCACTTGCGCAAGGTCTGCAGCGTCACGTCTCAAATAGGAACAGGGCGAGCAGCAACGCAGGGTGAAGCGTGACGTGACGCACGCGGCTGGTGTAGATTCCACAATTGATTATAGGCTTGTTTGAGATGAGCTAGGCCTGTGCAGTTTTGACCACCGCCTTGCCAAGCGCATTGCATGACGGTTAGAATGTTGTCTGACTTGCTCTGGAAATTCGTCTGCGCGAGCCGCGGAAATCTCACGGGTTTTCAGGGCTAGGCGACGCAGTTGCTCTCCACCGACTGCACAACTTCATGCATGATGGGAAACGACTTGCTCTGGTTTGAGCGAAGCGCCTATTGGCTCAGAAAAGTTGTCACCACCCACAAGGAAGTTATGAGACTTCCATCATTATTCCAAGATAAACTTGGAAACTCAGACAGACACCAAATGATGAGTACTGACATTCACAATTGAACACTTTACACATTCCTCATAAATGCTGTCTGAACGCGAACGCGGTATCTGCCATTGCGACACGAGGCGAGCAGGCTAGTCAACCAAGAAGTGTCTGACTTTTTGACTCCGCTATCGGCTACGCTCGCCTGTTTTCGAGGCGAGCCGAAAGTAATCTCAAACAAGCCGAATAATAATAGACGCGTTAATTATTTTGACGTGAGGCAGACGCTCACTCGCGTCCGGTTTGGGGAGGGTCTTAAATGTAAAAGTGTAAATGACAATTCGCGCATTAGGCTAGAGGTAAAGTTTTTTCAGCAAAGTTTTTAATTTAAAAGTACCAGCAAAGACCCTGCGGCTCTCCAGGACCAAGGTTGCCTACCCCTGCCATAGTCTATAGTCGTGGTTCTCAACCCCGGTCCTGGGGCGCCCTGTGCATGCTGGTTTTTGTTCCAACCAAATTTAACAAGTGGTTAATTTTTCATGTTTAGAGGGATTATTTACCCTCTTAAAACACAATATGCAAGAAATAGCTATGCACGCCATGAAGAATAAAATACCAATGTTCACGTTATGCTTATGGTGTTCATTTGCAAACAATTACAAAAAAAGAGGTAACAACTGAGGTGAATAGGCTCGTAATTAGGTAATTGAACACGTGTGTTTAAGTTCCTTCATAATTGTTTTCTTAAACATATTAACACATTGCAGGTTTGGCTCGTTATTTGCTTTGTCTTTGAATTCTTCATTATTTACCAAACGATTGGTTTTAGTGGCCATGCATCCACAATTTCACCAATTAGGAGCCTATTGATTCACCTCAGTCTTTAATTTCATCAGTTAAACATTTTTTACCTCTCTTTTTAATTGTTTGCAATACAGCACAATGTGAATATTGGACTTTTATTATTCATGGAATGCATAGCTAACGTAATGTGGCTTAAGAGGGTAAATAATCCCTCTAAACACTTAATTAACAGCTTCTGGGACTGCAATTGGGATTGGAGTGAAAACCAGCATACACACGGGGTCTCCAGGACCGAGGTTGAGAACCACGGGTTGAAAGCACTGCTACCTTCTCTTCCTCTTAGCGAGCCACAGGGTTTGCCAATTTTTTAAAATAATTCGTGGATCTGAACTCCTGGCTCATTTTAAGTTGAAAAATAAAACTAGCAAAACTCATGGCTCTCTAAGGACAAGAGTGTAGCGTTCATAATTTTTGTAGTTTGCAATTATTTGATTCCCTATGTTTGTATTCTTTCTGTGCTTCTGGTTTCCCATTGGCTCACTTAATTGATTTAGTGATTGTTGATTGGTTGAGTGAGTGATTGATTGATTGATTGGTTGACTGACTGACTGGTTGATCTGAATTGCCCAGAAATATAGTTTTTTTCAGCAGAAATCTGCAAAACTATGGTTTGCTTAGGTGTTCATACATCAACAAAATGGCTGAATTATGATTTCATACCAAATTGGAGTGTTATGGCTTTTTGGGGGCTTTTCCCAGAAAGAATTAATTAAAATACACAATCTGAGTTATCAAAATGGCCTCTATCTTGTGCAGAATCAGCTGCAGTCCTTTGTGATTACTTTGTTGTAAGGCGCCAGTTAGCAGTTTGGCAGAGGCTTTGTTTTTGCCTATTTCCAGAATGAACAATGTTGTGGATGTTAGCTTTTATTTTACAGTGTAGGTTTAGCTTCATTGGCAGACTGATCACTGTATTTTCAATTGGGATTTAGAAATTACCCTGACAGCCCTGTTATTTACCAATTCATTACGGTACAACCACTGTGCTCTATCTGGGAGTCGATCCAGGGACATTTTGGCAACCAGTATTTACCAGAAAAATAGCAACATGCACTTATACACCAGCTGTAATCCTTACAAATCTTGCGCAATCACCTTTTTACTTTCAGTTAAAGACACACAATAAAGTATTCTTACTTTTTCCATATATAAAAGCAATAATAATAATAATATTTCCCTCTGATGTGATTTTGAAATATGAGCGCTGGAAGTTTGACACAGGTTCCCCTTTTCCATTGCAAAAAACAGTTCAGGAACAATCCGTACCCAGAACTATCAGGAACCTCTGTACTTCCCGGAGTGCGTTCCCGTTTACATTTCCACCGAACTTCGAAAACCGCGCCGATTGCAATTTGGGAGATAATTTTGGCTTGCGATCCTGTGAACTAAACGACAACACAAAACAATGCTGTATATTATCAAATGCCGACGAGAGTTTGGACCTTGTTGTTTATCCACAATGCTGATACGGCTTCCATAATTGTTGGAAGCGAAATTTAGTTCAGATAAGTTACTATGCATGGTATGCTTCATCTAGCAATGGAAAAGCATCCACGCTACTATATGGCGCGGTATAGTTCAGCGACAGAAAAGGGCCAAGTGTGTCCGTTATGTAAATGCTCACTTCTGATTGGCAGCCTTTTAAACAGTCACACTGATGTTTGTTTAAGTTGTAAATCTCCAAATGAAATACACAAAACCATGGTCTGATGAATGACAAATCCCCCTGTAGTGGGCAGTATAAAAGCTTTGTTTATTTCATATTATTTTTTTTTTGATTGCACAGGGTTGTTAAAAAGCTTCTTCAGGTCATATAATTTCACAATGAGGAATTGTGAGGATTTCACAATGAGGAATGCCCCTCCCTCCAAATTTCCACTCCCTGATTTTAAATATGAGCCTACGCTGTTCCACCAGCACCCGCGTAAGTACCGCTTCAGTTGAAGCGTGTAGACTCTTTCAACGTGCTCGCCCCCCCCGTCCACAGGCCGCCACCGTAGGCCAGGAGAGCCGTCCGCTCCGATCAGAGGACAGGAGAAGGGCATATCTGCCACAGCTTTTTAGACGCCTCGTGAGAAACCCACATGCAGCTGTAACCCGAGCAACTCAAGGGAACATAAGTTGACACTGCTCCAGGCGGGACCAGTACAATCCTGTAGCCCTGCTTTAAACTTCATCTGCATGAGTGGATTTTAGGTTAAAAAAAATGTTGCTGTATCACTTGTAAGTTAATTCACTCTTAAGTACAAGTGTCACATGTAGTCACATGATCGGAGCATCTGCTAAAGATTAACAACAAAAAAAAGTCAGCTTATGACACAGTTCAAGCTTGAGTGTACATTATCTAGGCTGTAGGGCCTTTGCTCATGGGAAGGTTACAGACTGGGGCCCTCAGCACAGCAACCCGGTTCAGTGTTTATTTTCACAGAGATGCACTGGCTGAAGAGGCCCCTGTGAACCAAGATGTCGCCTGAGTGCTAATTTAAAAAAAGTTCTCACAGGGCTGATCCCAGAACGCCCCCGCTGCAACTAGCGGCAGTTGCCGGCGGTATTCTCTGAAGGCCATTGGACAACACTTTCGCTTATTGCTTTTAAAACCTGAAAAAATAGCTTTCGATTTTCCAGTACTTCAATTCTACTACTGCACAACTCATAATTGTAATTTCACCATATTAAGCTGTATTTAGAGTTGTTTTTCATAACCAGTTTTCACCTAGATTTGACTTCTACCCAATTGGCATGTTCACTTGCATTAGTAGACCAGTTTCATGGCCATAACCTGCTCCTTAAATTGTATTTAACCTTTATTTAACTGGGAATACCCCATTGAGATCCCAATGCTCGGGACCCCAGGCCGTCGCCTACTGTGCCTGTTCATTAGATTTGCCTCTGTCTGTACAGGGCGGCTGTCGGCCAATCACACTCCGTCCCGGGCGGCTGCCGGCCAATCGCGCTCTGTCCTGGGCGGCTGCCGGCCAATCACGCTCTGCCCTGGGCGGCTGCCCGTCACTGTCGGCACTGGCCAGGATCTGGATCTGTTGCCAAACCGTGGGGCCCAGTCATATAGGAACGTCAAATAACAAATAATTGTTCGTCAAATAACAGGAAAAGTAATGCATGGTTTCAGCTTTCAAGTCTAGGACAAAAAAAAAAACACAAGCACAACTCTTTACTCGACAGTACAGTCATACGTAAACAAAGGATGCGAAGAGACAAAGATCCATTGTGTTGGGTTTTCCCGTTTACAGTATTGCATGAATAAACTGTAAACTATAACAAGACAGAAATTCTCAAGTGTGCGTGTTCTCAAGTACCTCTTAAACTCACTGCAGGCCCATGTGCACAAATGTACATTCATAGTTCTTTGGAAATACATCAAACTCAAGGACGGAATCTGGCTAAGTCGGAAGAAGCTTCTGGAAGAAAACCCAAGGAATGAGGCCTGTTATGATGCCAAGTTATTATTCACCTCTTGATCCTCCAGTTACTCCACCTGATGCTATGTTCATATGTTAAATCACTGAAGACAGTTACGGCGTGTAAGTTAGACATATGCGGTGAACTGTCTTCCCTATTATTTATGGACAAGAGTTTGTGACAGAAAGCTTCCTGATAACATGCCAGTGAACTCCAAACCTCTTCACCTGTAGAGCATCTGTCTGCTGGATCTTATCAGGAGGCCCTGTTCACCTTGCGTCTTTGTGAACGCATCATCTTTTTTGCACATTTTGAATATGTAATATGGAAGGAAACATGAAAGGAACCTGGTGTTATTATAATAGAAAACATAACAAACCCGGGGAACGTGGGTGGTTGGACTGCTAAGGTTCACACGTCCGTCTTCACGCTTCCAACCGGACTTTCCCTGGAAGTTTCAAATACTTGATTTTGTTTTTTCTGCATCAGAATTCATCTCAAACTCTCATTTTGTTATATAGGGCACAATATAATTGTAATGGAATTTATGGTTAAGCTTCAGAAAAAGGCAAAGTACTCTTCACAGGCAAATTGCATCACCAGTACTGCTTTTCTAAAAGTAATACTATGAGTAGTTAATGATATTGCACTTATACTCACTGGTCTGGGAGTTGTTAGCCAGGTGTGGTGCAGTTGCTCTTAAACGCAGGTGGATGTACATGTTTTCTTGTATTGTAAGTAGCTCTGGATAATAGCATCTGCTAAATGAATGAGTGTAGTGTATTACTAAACTACTTTCACCACCACAGGTATTTATATGATTACTGCTACTACCACCACTGCTGCTCTTAATGATACCATCACCATCACCGCACGGGAAGGGCCTGAGTGTGCGTCAGAGCGCACCTTTGCTTTGTCTGGAGTCCCAGTGAGAGCCTGTCTGCGCCTCCGCGCCGCGTCAGCCAACGTCTTGAGCTCCCGTGCCGGCAAAACGGTACGCTCATGCGTCACTTTCAAACTGCCAAACTTAGAGATAATCACAGGTTCAGCCTTCCCAGAGTATGTAGCCCCACACATTTCTGCTTCCAGAGCATGTAGATTTGACTACAAATGTAGTCAGTTGTAACATATTATACCAGAACGTTTATGATTAAAACGGAATAAAACCTTGCACCCAATTAATACTCTTACAAACTATGACTTTCAAACCAATGTGTTCACTGGTTAGGTAAGTAAAAACAGCAGTAGTCTACCACGCAAAAAGATATATAATGCTCAGTTACAAAAGACACAGAGAAAAGTACTAGAAACAACTGTGCTCTTAGCATTAAACTGCATATGCACATATTTTTCAGAATACCATAGACTGTTTCACCATTTCAGCACGTCCGTTTCATAATTTGCCATTCTTTTCATGCATAAAATATGTCCAAATAAGGTTTTTATCAACAACAGCCATTTACATGGGACTATGTAAAGTACTGTCTGATGGCAGCTCTCTGGTACTTTTAAATTCCAACCGCTATTCTCACTAGTAGCTACACTTCTGCATGTAAAACACTGTAAACACCAAGAAGTTCAGTCTACTCAAACGGTTTGAAGAAACCGGTTGCCTTGATCCATTTGATCCTTAACTTAATCTGTTAAGCATTTACTGGTCTTCAACTTTATTATTTTTATACCCTTTTTTAATTGGGTAGTAACAAAATTGCATTTAGATTTTGTGTTGGACTTATTTGAGAATTAGAATTTTTAATCACATTTTTAAAAAACACGGCCAGGAGATGGCGCCAGTGTTTATGGAGACTTCTGGAATTTAGAACTTGGACCCACTTCAAACCCAATTTTGTGCTCTGGAGCCACCCGTGCCCTCCTCATAGTGAAACCAATGTAAAGGATTTTGCAATTTTTCACCAACAACAAGGATTTCAAATTAATTCAGCAGAGATTCACAAAACTAAAATTTCCCATGTGTTACTTACAATTTCATACAGCATGTGTGTAATCATGGCTGGCCCTGAACATCTGTGGACCTTATACAAAATGATACTTTGCGATAGATTGTTACAGTTTTCGTATGTTTGTATGTTTTGGGGGGGGGGGGGGTTGTGGGTGGTGATCGTGTGGGTATGTGATCGCGGAACGGGGCAGCACTGTTGCTGTCCTCTTTTTGGCACTATATCAAGTGACAGGCCTAAAAGCTTTCCCATTTCCCTGTCTATAATTGAGGCTCAACTCATAGCCAATTCAGTAAGATCATTCCAAACAAATTATGCTGTATTGGTAAGATTTGCTTTATTGGCATGAAATACCATACAAGCGGTAATGTAGCTAAGTCTCTCTCTACCACCCCCCCACCCCCAAAAAAATTTAATCTCAATTTCAACTCTTCATTTTAATTAAATTGAAACATTTATAAACATAAGAACAAAGAGACATTTTCTAGGCTTTTTTCTGAAATGTAGGTTATGCTCCAGTTATCGTTTTCCGTGTCTCTTGCTCACCCTGCTCTCGTCCTAGATTCACCCATGCTATATTTGTGAGACCATAAAAATTTCAGCGTCTCCAAAAAGATTTCCATGGACTAAGAAAGAATGGGAACAAGTAGGCTCTTGTAAAAGATAATATCATTCAAAAATGTAATTTATAAGAAGAAAAAAAAAAAACTTTTTTCCCCAAGAACACCCCTAAACTCGCATTCCAATGATTTCACCCCCGTCTCTGTCTCTCACTGTTTCTCCTCCTCCCTCTCCAGCTGTTGCTGTCTGTATTGCTCTCCAGCATTGCGCTGTGCATGAGGTTATAAATACGGTATCTGCAGACTGGAGCCAGCAAGGCGTCCCTCTCCTGTTGTTTAGGCAGCTGCAGACTGTCATTTTCATGGGAGGCGGGCGGTGCTGATTGTGGGAGAGGTGATCCGGGGTGAGGAGCCATCAAATGGCTCGGAGGATCCCCCGCTCACAACTTGTCACTAACCTGCCGTCGTAACTGCGGTTACACTTTCAGCACGTCGTCGAGCAGCTTTAGCCCGAGGGCTCCAACGGACGGGTCTAGGACGTGAAGGACAAGAGTTCAATCGCTATGTTATCTTAATGTATTTTTTTAAAGTAAAAAAAATTAAATAATAATAAAAAGGGGCAGCTGCACTTCGGCCCTTAAAAACAACGCGGTGATTTAGGAAGGTGCGTTCCCGCAAAAAGGCGGGTGTGAGTGGGACATGGAGGGGTCACCGCGCCGGCCAAAACGCAGCTATCCCACCGGGAGACTATTTCTCCCCTTACATCTGAAGCAACAATAAGACGCGGTCACGGAGCGCCTCGGGTTTCCAAGTGACTGTTTCCATTTAGTCGGATGTAGCGCGCTTGAATTCATTTTTGCATCGCTCCTCAGAAGTTAGCTTGAGGTCCGTCGCCGCTGCCAAATCGGTGCTTCTGAACACTTGAATAAGCACCGTTTGTCAGAAATCCTCGCACGTGTCCCCCTCGCGCTGTCGAATTAAACGGTGTATTTGCGCCGCACGTGGACTCTCCGGAGGCGCAGTAACGCATTGTCCACTGCATACCCCCATCTGGAAAGCCTTGTCACGCCAACTTAAATGAGTCAACATTGACCCCCCCACCCCGGTCAGAAAACCTCTCACATCTGCTAGCCTACGATGTTATGCTGGGCTTTAGGGATTAGCCTACCGTGTGTTCGCAAAACAAGCAGAGGATTTTTTAATCCTCTCTTTTAATTGTGGATTTGTAGTCGAAGCCTTAAGTACGGAAGCCGACGGGTACGAAACACAATGACAAATCGGAAAACGCACCTACAAGTTATAAAAACACATCAACAATTCAGAAAACAACTGCAAGTCAGAAAACACAGCGACAAAACCCGAAACACATTTACAAATCACTTTACAGAAAGGGTAGGTACTAGGGGTGCGTCCCAATATTCTTCACTCCCCACCTCCTTTCCTCCACTCCGCCACTACCACTCCTCTCCTACCTGGCAGTATGCAAAACTGCCTGAACGTTTTGAGGACAAGTATTTGCATGTACAGTCTACAATGTACCTGGGTCAATCCTGTTAACCGGCGCCTTTTAATGTCCCCAAGAAATCCTACTTCTTATTTGATGTAAAATGTTGAAAATGTTCATTCTAAAAGGCTTCAATTATAGGTTTAGGTCTTTCTTATCATATAAATAACAAAAAAAGGGTCTTAAAGATATTATTTTGTATTTTAACCACTTTGTATTTGGTACACATGTTCGTTTTTGCCATGTCCCCAGCACAAATTAGCAACTTTTACAAGAAATATTAGTCATTAAATAATAAAATACTCAAATTATTTGCTCATTATGTTATAGAACAAGTTCAAATCTTTCTAGTCATACATACTTTTTAATGGAAAATAAAATAAATAATAATAATTTTTGTGATTTACTGTGTGTCCCCAAAATAATTTTCCACCCTGTTTGTAGTTTTTCTCCTTTAAGAAAATAGCCTACACTTCCCATTATATAATGTTCAGGAAATTACATAATTTATTTTGGAGGGAATTCAACTGAGCTAAAGTAAGTAAGTATGAACTGTCAGTTTGATCTTTTTTAGTTTTTAAGTTTTATAATGTCAACCTGCTTGTCACTACCTTAAAGTTCCACCCTGTTAGGCTATTTTATTGAGAAAATGAATGAAATTTTATCATTTCAAAACTAGTTTTATATAAGAAGTAAAATGCTGTTCACATGTAGGGTCTCATGCTAGCTTGATCATGATCACTCACAGAGCTAGGGCTAACATAGTTGATAGATGTTGATAGAAAATGTAGTAAATCAATTATTTATATTAAGATACATATAATATTTGTGATGTATTTGCATCTGGACACTGGACACCCCCATAAGATTTTCTGTTTATTGTTGGTGTTAATTCCACCCTGTTATGTTACATTCCACCCTGTTATGCTCCATTCCACTCTGTTAGCTGAACAAAACACAATGAACACATACAACATGTATTGTGTAGTCATTGTTTTTAGACAATAAACAAATATAATAGAATAAGGGACACATAATGCACAAGAAAATGTAAATATTTTTATGCACTTGCATTTTTAACACTTTGTGATTGTTATGCATATTTCCTAACAGGGTGGAATACTGTCACGGTCCACGTCTGAACAAACTGGCCATAATTATAAGGTTTTAAGTGCCTGAGCTTGGCCTATATGTTTTCCAGACTGTTAAACATATCCCTTTTTGGATTAAATGTTAAAACATGAAAAATCTAAAATATTCTTTTCAAAAGTTACCAGGTCCAAAAGGCACCGGTTAACAGGATTGACCCACCTCACGTTGCGGTTTGCGTCGAGATATTAAATAATATGTAACCGTTGATACGCAATTAAGATGTAATCAGCATCATTATATTAAAACACAAAGATCCGTTTCCGGAGGAGGTGAGGTGGTAGTGGAGGAAAGGAGGGTGCATTTTCCAAGTGTTGGGACGCACCCTGGGCCTACATGAAGGGATATTGTAGCCTCCTTCAGATTGGATACGCACTCTCAAATGAGAGTCTGACAGCGCAAGTGACCAACCAACAACATTTTCCGTTATCTAACGTGACATTCAAGACAAGCCCATGGAGTTTATTTAGTTCCATAAATAGCACGTGTGGAATTGCGAAATGAGTGCACAAAACAGTATTTTTTTTTAGCTTGTTAAAATGGCATAATTGGCACATGGCATAGTTTTTATCAACTCAAAAATGGCGGTAAAAAAAGCAGTTCATTTGTTCTTTTCCCAAACCCGTGTGCTTAAGTTCTTCCATCACTTTCCCTTAAACTTATTAACACAATGCAGGTTTGGCTCGTTGTCATTTGCTTTGTCTTTGAATTCTTCATCGACTAATGATTAGTCTTAGTTGCCATGTGTCCACAATAACAATTACGAGCCTATTGATTCACCTCAGACTTTATTTTGATCAGTTAAAAAATGTAGTTACCTCAAATAACCAAACAAATCAATAGCTAGTAAAATCAAGAGGCTTGTAATTGGTGATAGCGTGGACACATATGCCAATAAAACTAACCATTGGTAGATAATGACGAATTCAAAGACAACGATCTAAACCTGCAGTGTGTTAATGAGTTTAAGGGGGAAATGATGAAAGAACAGTTTTTTATTTGATCAGTTAATAATTTTTTTTAAACTCCTTTTGTAATTGTTTGCAATAGGCCTATAGCACAATAAGCACAACGTGAACATGGGAGTTTTATTCTTCATTGCATGCATATTTCTGATGTGCAGTAATAGCTTAAGGGGGTAAATGATCCCTCTTAAGACGAAAAGCACATAATTAAGAAAAATGAACAGCTTGTTAAAATTCTGGGATTGCGGAAAGCAAACGGGTACCCCAGGACGAGAAAAAAATTAAAACAAAAATGCATCTGTATATGTATTATGAACGTTTATTCAAAAATAAGAACTTACATTGCATCGGCTACACACGACCACTGAAAGGTGTCTCAATCCCACCTAGTGGACATGTGTTGAAACACAATAGCATTAATTTTATTCAGCAAGGCAGAGGGACTGGTTGAAAGTAATGGAACAAAACACCCACACCCAGAACGCATTTAAAATGCAATAAAACAATATATTGTTCATTGAAAACTTGTTTTTAGCCTTGCTAGCTAGACAGCTAGTTAGCACCACCACGAAGGGATAGAGAAGATGGGAGAAATGAAATAGAGGGTTGAAGAAGGAGAGACTGGGAGAGGGATTAAGAACTGAAAAATATCAAAATAACTACAGCTAAGGATTACAAAACTATCGATAATGCAGACAAAAGTTCTTTATAGCAAACGATTGTTTTGCTCAGACTTAAATAGGCTGTTTAACGTTAGTGGGACAGAATTGTTTTATTTGCCTCCAACTATGGGAGGAGATATGCAATAACATTAAAACATTTATTGGCCATTACGTCTGGTGCTTCATGACATCATGAAGGACCTGTGCCCAATAGGGCTGAGCCCAGTAATAATTTGAACTCCACCCATTTAATCCCCACATCGGAATACATGGAAATGGATAGATGGATATAGATCGATATTGCAATGAAATTGAAATCTCATACTGTTGCTGATGCTTAATACATGCCATAACAACCACATATAATGTAGTCTGAAGCATGGATTTACCTTTACAGTCCCTTTAAAGGTGAAGTTCAGTATATAGCATTATAAGCCCTGTTATAAGGTTATTTATGATCATATACATCAGTCCATATCAACATTTTGACGAACAGTGCAGTCTTGAGATGTATTGCTCATTGCTCATGTCACAGCTAACTTACACAATAGATCTGGATACGCATATAGAAAATCCTTCAAAAAACACCATAAAGACCATCAAAGACAGGAAACTCACCGAGTGGTGAGCATTATAAGCATTATTGTTTATTAAACAAAATGGGAAACTATTAGGGTGCGTCCCAATAGTCGAAAAATGCACCCTCCCTTCCTCCGCTCCTCCGTGCCCCGGAAACAGATCTTTGTGTTTTAATATAATGTTGTTGATTACATCTTAATTACGTATTAATGGTTACATGTTAATTAATGTCTGGACGCAAACCGCAATGTGAGGTGCATTGTATACTGTACATGCAAATACTTGCACTCGAAACGTTCAGGCAGTTTTGCATACTTCCGAGTAGGAGTGGTGGTGGGGGAGTGGAGGAAAGGAGGGTCTTGGTCTTGGTATATTCGTGGGTCTTGGTCTGCTCTCTGCAGCCACCAGGTGGAGTGGAGGTCACGTGATCACTGCCACGCGGCTGAAGGAGAACAATGGACAGAACCACTTAATAATAATAATAATAATAATAATAATAATAGATATAGCTGCAAGCAGCGATTCCCGGGGTCCAAGCAGTATAAGAAAAGAAACAGTTGGCAAACATGGAGACACTGGGTGCGTCCTAATACCTTTTAGTCCTCCTTTCCTCCACTCCCCGACTACCAATCGTCTCCTACCCAGGAAGTATGTGGAGGAAAGGAAGGGAAGACACTAATTGAGAAAAGGAGAGAACTAGGAGGCGTGAACACATTTGGGACAGCTTATCTACTTCTCCGTCATAAAAGTTGTTGTTGACTATTGATTAAAGGAGTAGTTCACCCATTTTGAAAAATGTGTATATTGTTTTACTTACTTTTAAAATATTGTTTTACTTACTCCCGAAATAGTATGTAAGGCTGTAGTGATAGCTACAACGCTGAGACCAGGACAGCATCACTACAGCCTTACATAATATTTTGGGGGTGAGTAAAACTATATAAAATTTTTCAAAATGGGTGAACTATCTCTTTAAGTAGCCCTATCATAACTTTTGCTGATGCAGAGCCCTCAGTTACTCCCATAGATAATCACAGATCATAAACATTCATCAGCCTATTTCAAGGGGCACTATGCAGGATTTTTAGCCTTGTTGCGGTCCTGTATTTACAATCAAAAAGTATGCTCCTCTTTCTAAACCCCACAAACTTCCCTCCATTGAGGCAGAAATTGTATAGTAACTTACAAGCAAGAAACATGAAAAAAATGTCAAGCGAATATAAAATGAAAATAACATTTTTAGCAATGTGTATTGTTTTATATGGATGGTAAAAGTAATTGGGCAGTGTTACATTTGCAACGTAAATGTTCCAGTGGTTTCAAGGTTTTGAATGTGTACCCTACTGTTTTCCTGGTACGAGAGTGGATGGCATAGGCTACATCAACCTCCTGCGATCATTAAAAAACACAAAATTACAAGCTGTAATCATTCACGTGGGTAGAAATTATATCAGGTTGAGAAAATCTGAAGTTTTAAATGACGATTTTATTTCATTATAGGCCTATAACTGTATCAAACCCATTTGCAAGCTTGTGATCTCAGGACCGCTTCCCGTTTTAAACCGTGGCAGTGAGAAATTCAGCCAGCTCAGTGCCCTAAATGTCTGGCTGGAAAAATGGTGTGCTTGTTAAGTTGTTCAGTGTTTGCCTAACGTTATTCTGAACATTCATTTAAAACTGGGATGTAAAGATGGAATTGTGTGTGGAATAATTAGCCTACCATTAGCAGACCATATCTTGTCTATCATATGTAGCTAACACCATTGTAAAGTAAATTACTTTTTCATGAAGATATTTATATGGAAATATTATTCATTTTCTGAAATACAACATAATACGACATTGTTATATTCATTTGATTCAAAAGGTACCCGTCTTCAGCCACCTAGTTACCTAAGGTAGCTTGCTGCATAGCTAGAAGTAACATAGCCTACTTACATGTTCAACAGAAAACACTGACTCTGTGTCACTTTTCCTTCCCTTGATAAACTTCAGCTGTGGCCATTGAGGAAAATAAAATCCTAGGTTGACTCGCTTCTTGAACATGCCCTGCAGGCTTGTTGCTTCGCTGTACCTCCTCTTCTTCACCTCCGCCATTGCAGTAGCTAGGTGGTAATGGCAACAAAGGCCCGATCCCACACCACAGGCTCTGTAGCCACACCCACTCATCCCCACACAGAAAATAGCGCCACGCCCAGACACACCCTGAACACATCTTAGAATAATAAGTACAGGCAGAGGAGCAAGGCTTCAGCAATGGTTTTTTTTCAACAGAGATTGCTAGTGCTCAGATATGACTGGTTATGCATGTATGGCAGTATGCATGGTTATTTTTATAATATTTTAAAGTAAAACATCCTGCATGGGGTTGATCAAAAGTTGATTCATGTAATAATCGCGATTATACATTTTGTGATTCTGCATCGATGCACACATTTCAAACATCGATTTTTCTGGGCTCCATTCAGTTTTTAATGCCGACATATGATGCGGTTTAAACCCAACAATAGTTGGCGCATTGACAAAAGAACAGAGTTTGTTTCAGAATTAAAGTTTGAGATGTAGATACTTCCTTTTGTGTTTTTAGCATGATTGCATGGCAGAGGATAGCATGGAAGAAGGAACTTGATAAGAGACACACAAAGCTGAAATATTGTAGGAATATCACGAACATGTGGAACTAGACATCATGCGGTTTCACATCCAGCTTTGGATTGACATGCCAAAAACAAATATAAATTTTCATGATTAACAAACATTGCGTTCAAAAGTTATTAGCATTTTCGTGATAAGCCACGCCTACATACATATTCATTGGCTTTTTATTCATCTGTTTTTGAACATATCAGAATTCTGTATATAACTTTTATGAAACTTCGTCTAAGAAGTGTGTCCACAAAAGTTTGTGCAAATCAGTCAACATTTGTAGTAGTTTTAGCATTTAAAATGTTTTACAGAAAATGCTAATTAGCGTAAATTCCAATATGGTGCACTTTATGGATGCCTAAGGCAAATTTGTTTGTCATGAGCAGAGATGAGTTTGTCATGAGCACCTGTCCATCAAATCTTGTGACTCTAGGCCAAACAGTGCGTCGGCAGTGGGTGTGTCAATGTTCAAATTTTGTCATGTGCACTACAGCGCCACCAGGTGTTCAATCTGTGTCAGAACTTAAAGCATCCAATATTTCAGCAATCCCAACAAGCATACCAATTTTGGTGATTCTAGGCCTAACTAGCTCACGGACATTTTAGGTGAAAGGGGAGAAAAAATGTTAAATAATAAAAATAATCCTAGCAATTATAATAGGGTTCCAGCAGCGCTGCTGAATGGGCTTGCAAAAAAGGAAAACCGAAAAATAAAAAAAAAAAAACGAAAAAAAAAAAAAAAAAAAAAGAAAAAAAAAAAAAAAAAAAAAAAAAAAAAAACCGAAAAACCGAAAAAAGAAACATAAGAATCAACCATAATTATATTTTATTTGCATTGTACTATTATAAAATCATAAAATAATATCAAAAAAAAAAATAAAAAACAAAAACAAAAAAAAAAATTTTAAAAAATAAAAAAAATATAAATTGCACTGACATTACACAAAAAACAAAAAAAATTAAAAAAAAAAAAAAAAAAAAATGTGTACATGTTACATTAAATGTAAATGTAATAATAAAATGACTGGCCTCTGGTAAAATGCTAAAAAAAAAAATTAAAAAAAAAAAAAAAAAAAAAAAAAATAAAGTCAAAAAAGCACATTTAACTCACCCGACGTGGAGAAACTCTTTGCCCCTGCAAATTTCAAATTTTTCTGCATTTTTTTTTTTTAAATCTCTCTTTCTCGGTCTTCTCCGAGATAAATGAAATCCAACTCACCCCCGCCGACATGCTGGCTTCCAGATAATAAACCGTGTGGCTTTTGTTTTTTTTTTTTTTTTATTAAAAAAATTTTTAAAAAAAAAAAATTAAAAGAAAAAAAAAAAAGAAAAAAAAAAAATTCTGTTTTTCGTGTTGTGTTTCGGTGGTTAGGTCTTTCGGCCGAAAACCGAAAATGCACTTTTGGGCCATTTTCGGCCGAAAATTTTCGGTGGCCGAATTTTCGGTGCATCCCTACTAATAATAATAACAAGTAGCATGTCATTGGTATGTCCCAGATATGGAAATGATTGCACATGACTGGGCTTTGAAACAATGTTACCTCCCCTTTTGAAAACAGTGTGGTGTAGTGTCCAAGAAAGTGGAAAATAAATGTCTCTGTTCTTTATGGGCTGACCTTACAGGTCAGAGCACTTTGTAGAAAAAAGGGCATTTGGCTATTGATTGAGTTAAATTAAAGATGTCCATAAAAATGTCATATATTTGAACAAAAATACCGGTAAGGCTATTCTGCTGGCTGAAGCATGCTCAACTGCCTTTACAAGGTAGAAGGCCATCTTGAAAGCGGTTGGAAATGTCTGCAAAAACACAGGTGAGGTCATTGCCTCAATAGCCTGTCGCCCCATTAGTGAGGTAATTGCTGCTGTGAAAGGCTACACTGTATAAAATTGTGGGTGACTTCAACATAAAAAAATACGTCAACAGTATGCAGACAAAATATTGAGTAAACTGAACTTCTGGACACAAAGTTGATTAACTCAAAATATCAATTTAGTCAAACTTATTAATGTGTATGTAATGAATATGTAATATTTTGGTTTGGCGCTGAATGGATCTGCTCTATGTACTTCTAGTGCACGCACCAGTGTGCACTCCCTATCAAACAGGGAGCACTACACATCTCCCCTACTAAACAGGAGATATACATCAAAACCCCCCCAAGTACATAGAATCAGATCCAAACAATAGGTGGAGGCTGGTGTGGTGGAGGGTGAGCAGCAAAATATTTTTTTCGAACAAGAAGCAGTGAAACAAGAGCAGCGCAACCAAAGCAGTATGGGAGTGATCTGAGACTCGCTTTTAAAAGGGGCGCGCCATTAGTGATGTGTGCACTATATTGGTTGTGTATGAGAACATGCGTTTGCTGCGGCTGACCATTGGTCGGGCACAGTAAGAGTTATTTGACAGAACTTGCTCTGCGCACTTGTTTGCGACGCTCATTTCTGAAAGACTAAAAATTGATAATATATTTTTTTCCCCTTCCTGTGCAGGTGTTTCAGATTAGCGGTTGCTGAGGAGTGTAATGGAGTCACTGCTTTAGTGTATAGTGTATACAAATCAGCTTTAGATTACGGCCTGGGAAACACAAGCCCCTCCCCTCTTAAAGTGATCCAGGTTTGGTTGGGTTGGAGCCAGAGAGACACTTTGCCCACAAGCATGTGGAGGCACAGTCCACACAAACTCCTTTTGGATTTTTTCACTTTATTCAAATGAGGGAAAGTAGAGAGAGATTGAATCACAGTACAGAAAATGCCTGGCTGTTCGGGGGAATCCGTACATAGGTTCAGATTCCGCAGAATATCTTTTTAAAGGGTGTCCAGAATGGTTCTGCGAAAGACCCAAGATCAAAATGGAAATGTGGAAATACGGATTATGCCCCCTAATGGTCTGGAAGGGAATTGAAGAAATCTCCAGCGATTCTACAAAAACCTGATTTGATCCGTATACAGGGCTGAATACAGTCACAACTTTAAATTTTACTGCAACATGCTTTAGAATGGAATATGTACAGAACCAGGGCTTTGAGTTTCTACCACTGTATTATAGCATAATTATAAATCGCGAATAGTACAGAGAAAAATTTTGCTGATCGAATTTGATACCCCTTCGCTGCAGCCTCGGACACGGCTCCAATAGGAATACATTGGGGCAAATTTTTCAGCTTTCAAAAACCATAATAAACGTATTTCTCAAAAAACGGGAAGCTCCCAGTATATTCATAATGTAACATACTTGCACTTGCAGAAATATCATGTTCATGTGGTTTCATGAAGCACATAATGGGTGGAGCTACAAACAGCTATCAATCCCTGACTTGTTTGGCCCAATCAGAAGGCCTGCATCTCCACAGCAACACATAAGGTTTGGTTGATACGGTCAGTCACATAAAGCAAATCGTATCCCCACCCACTTCCTGTCATGCCATCACTTGTGATAGTTAAGCGGTCCCACGTAGCCAAGCCGGCGCATGCATGTGCGGCTTCGCTGTGGACAATTTGGATTTGAGAAATTAGGATTTGCGATGATTCGGATTTTGGACATTCAGACTCAGAGCTCTGAGACTGCTGGGTACCTGGCAGTCCACAGGTGCCCCACCCCCAATTTGTTTAGTTTGGAAGGAACATGGCCGACACGCCTCTTCCTTCCTGAAGTAAACAGTTGCGTTGCGGATGCTTTTTTTCAGCGCTCCCATTATGTCCACTGTGAGGCCTCTGGAGTTTTATTAACTACTCCGCCCCTCCAAACAGCAGTTGCTAAGACCACAGCTTGTCCGGCACGGCATTTCCAGCCAAAACATCTGCTGTCTCCAAACCGCACTTTTTTTTTACACCTTCCTGCGTCTAGTCTGAGGATTAGCAGGGCCGTGTGGTACTGGAGGGTGATAAATCACTGGGAGATTAGTCCCTCTCCCATTAGGCCACAAACAGGGCTTTCTCATTCCCATCATGTTCGGCCAGGCCCCCTGGGAACCACCGAAAAAACGCCCACTGCACCGCAGTGAATCGCCACGCTTCAGTTCTGCTGTGTGCAGACCGTGAACGTACTGCATTACCAGACCCCCCGTTTTTCCCCGTTTTATCATTCACGGTTCAAAACCTCCACATAAATAAAAAATCTTTAACGTCGAGCTGAGCTCAAGCAAATCAACCTTTATGTTTTGTTTAAATGCATGCAAGCCGTAAGAGTTTGAGTTCCTTAACAACTGCCCAACAACTTCGCTGTCCACCTCGGATATTTTAGTTCAGTGCCGGGCGACTCTGTATGTACGGGCCGAGTTTAAACCTCTTCGCTCCCTGAAAGGGGACATCCGTCACTGTTTAAAGCCTCCGCAGCTGTTCTCTGTCAGTTACTGCAGCTGAGCGAGCTCACATCTCTCTGCAGGGCGGTATAGTAGTCCAGGGGAGTCTGAGGGTGCCGTGGCTTGAACGTCTCCCACGCCACCAAATGCTCAAAGTTGGAGAGCATGAGCGAAACCACCGATTCTAGAAACTAACTAGGTGGGTAGCTCCTGCGCTGCTTCAGTCCTTTCTGCCTTCCAACAACAGAAGTTTATGGTGATCGATGCAGTACAGGACACCCAAGCCCATCGGACTTAGTCACACCCATTCATGAATATTCATAGAATGCGTCACCCATTCATGAATATTCATAGGATGCGTCACCCATTCATGAATCTTCATAGAATGCGTCAAACTGGAACATTTCAGGTTCAACCGTAAGGAGACAGAACATTCAATGTTGCGAAGCAACAGTATCTTGTGGGCCTTCAGAATCTGTAGCGAAGTATCAAAATTAGCGGCGCTAACTGTTGTTAACAGCTTCTCAGTGAGCTGAAGCAGCCACAGCACCTTGCGACAGCTACAAGAGGTTAACATGTTTTGATTAGTTCAAATGAGCCAGTGATTTACAGAAACTCCACCTATTCTGAAGTTTTCTGAATAAGCTACTGATTGACAGCATCCTGTGGTTTTTCCAAATGCTGTCGTTCCAACATTTGTGGGGTCTTCACTGCTCTGTACATAATTTATATGACATCTGTATAGTGTGAGAGAGTGGTTGCTAAGAGACTCTTGTGATGTTTTGCTGATGTAGTTATTTCCTGCCAGCCACAGCAGCCTCAAATGGAAGCCCCTCCAGATTGTGGTCAAATCGCTTAATCAGACACAGCTGTGTCCACTGGAGAGACACATCTTCCTTTGGACTTCAGATCAGATTGTGGTTATTTTGGGTTGCAAAGCCACTCGTTTGAGGGGAAACCTGAAACCCCAGCAGTCGCCTCAGGTCTGTGGGACATGTCTAGAACTTTCCGGAGCGCAGCTCTGCAGAACCAGGAGTGGACCTCTCTGGCATTCAGAACAGCAGGTTGAATGGATATGCTGTTCAGTATCAGGGATTTCTTTCTGGACGCCACCTCCTGGGTCTGCTGAGAGGGCAAGGAACTTTAATGTCAGTCAGGCACGGAACCAAATCATTGGGCGATTTCTCCCACCCAAAATACTACTGGGCATGCCTCAGAATGTAATATCCAAGAGCATGTGCCTCATGCTCTTAGATATTAAATGTGCCTAATTTCTAGAGAGCCAGGGTTTATAAGGTAACACCCCCCAGTATTAAAGGATGGGTTTGGTATTTTTGAACTCAGGCCCTATTTTCTGATAGGATGGTTGTGAGACCAAAATTTTGCTTTAATTTAGCAAAATTTTGATTACTTAAAAATTGAGTTTGAGATAAAAAACATTTGTCACTCCCAGCGTTTTTGCCATTGTTGTCAGCGTTGTTGTCTGCAAACAATTTTTTCCAATGACCAAAATATTGAAGAGCATGTGGTGTACCATTGTCTTTTCAATCTTTCTGTCAGAACAAAGATGCTTTTAGAACCCCCCCATGGTATGGTTTTGGTCTTGTTTTCTTTCTGAATACATTATGCACAATCCCTCCTCCCAAAGTACAAAAAATAGAATTTATAGGTTAAGGACTAGAGATTTCTCTGGTATTTCCCCCCCAAGGCTAAAATCTGTACAGAAATCACAGCAACTGCTCGTAAGAAACGATTTGCATGCTAGTCACATGTGTTTCCGAGCAGATGAACATCCCCTCCATAAGGGGAGTCAGGCACAGTACCTGAAAGCTGGCTGCTCTTCATTCCTGCCAGCTTTCTGCACTTAAAATTCAGCTGCAATAATTTAGCACCAGACATGCAAAGGTCAGTGGCAGGGAGCCAAACTGCTCTTCACAAGAACAAACCGCTCTTCACAAGCACAGACTGCTCTTCACAAGCATAAATTGCACTTCACAAGAACAGGCTGTTCTTGAGAAGCATAGACTGCTCTTCAGAAACATAAACTGATGTGCTTCACAAGAGCATAATGCCCTTCAGAAGCATAAACTGCTCTTCACAAGAACAGACTGCACTTCACAAACATAAACTGTTCTTCACAGACTGCTATTGACAAGCATAGACTGCTCTTGCCAAGCACTGACTGCTCTTCACAAGCATAAATTGCACTTCACAAGAACAGGCTGTTCTTGAGAAGCATAGACTGCTCTTCAGAAACATAAACTGATGCGCTTCACAAGAGCATAATGCCCTTCAGAAGCATAAACTGCTCTTCACAAGAACAGACTGCACTTCACAAACATAAACTGTTCTTCACAGACTGCTATTGACAAGCATAGACTGCTCTTGCCAAGCACTGACTGCTCTTCACAAGCATAAACTGTGCTTCACAACAACAGACTGTGCTTCAGAAACATAGACTGCTCTTCAGAAGCATAAACTGATGCGCTTCACAAGAGCATAATGCCCTTCAGAAGCATAAACTGCTCTTCACAAGAACAGACTGCACTTCACAAACATAAACTGTTCTTCACAGACTGCTATTGACAAGCATAGACTGCTCTTGCCAAGCACTGACTGCTCTTCACAAGCATAAACTGTGCTTCACAACAACAGACTGTGCTTCAGAAACATAGACTGCTCTTCAGAAGCATAAACTGATCTTCACAAGCATAAACTGCTGTTCACAAGCACAGCCTGCTCTTCACAAGCATAGACTGCTCTTCAGAAACATAAACTGCTTTCCACAAGAACAGACTGCACTTCACAAACATAAACTGCTCTTCACAAGCATAAACTGCTGTTCACAAGCATAGACTGATCTTCACAAACACAGACTACTCTTCACAAGCCCAGACTGCTCTTCACAAGCATAGACTGATCTTCACAAACACAGACTACTCTTCACAAGCCCAGACTGCTCTTCACAAGCATAGACTGATCTTCACAAACACATACTACTCTTCACAAGCCCAGACTGCTCTTCACAAGCATAGACTGATCTTCACAAACACAGACTACTCTTCACAAGCCCAGACTTCTCTTGACAAGCATAGACTGCTCTTCACAAACATAGACTGCTCTTCATAAGCACAGACTACTCCAGACAAACACGGACTGTGCTCTTTAACTGAGACACTTTTACGGACAAATTCACTCAAAAAATGCAAGTAGCATATCCTTACTAGTAGATAATTCTGCAGACAGTAATGATGTGAATGATATTTTATGTTTTACTAATTACTCTTGCTGATATTGCTGGGAGGAACTCTGCACCATGTTTAATACAAAAGGTAATGTGAAAAGATTAGTATGAATGTATATTGCATTTACACTCTCTGCTCCCTGGTATTATTTTTACAATTCCAAAAATCGGTCATATGTACAGGTAGAAATTGGCATGCCATTAGAAAGTTTTTCTGATTTATATACAGAATATGAGACGATTTTTGCACCTTTTCGTTGCCTCAAGCTCCCATAGCTCATTGAATAAGTCTTTGTTCATGATGTCTATCAGATGCTGGTGAATTGCAAATTTAAGGCTTATAAAAATCAATCAAGCTTAAAAAATGGGGTGAATTTTCCTCTTTAGCTTCCTCTTGAGCAAAACTGGCGTTTCCAGAATGGCAGAGAAATGGCAAAAACTTCATTCAAAAATAAAAGGCTCAGATGAAAAAGATAACTTGGGTTATTATGCAGCAGAGAGATGAGGTTAGAGCCAAAATGAGCATATGCAAAGCCTTCTGGGAATGGGCTCTCCTGGCTTGAATTAAAACTCTCCGAACCTAAAGCAATTTGGACCCCATGGGACGGAATTCACAGAGGATTCGCCCCTCGTTCAGTCAGAGGATTCGCCCCTCGTTCAGTCAGAGCACTCGCCCCTCGTTCAGTCAGAGCACTCGCCCCTCGTTCAGTCAGAGCACTCGCCCCTCGTTCAGTCAGAGCACTCGCCCCTCGTTCAGTCAGAGCACTCGCCCCTCGTTCAGTCAGAGCACTGTGGGCATTTGATTTGGTCAGCCCCCCCTCCCCCTATTCCCGTCTCCCCTGCTGGGGGCGTGTGACATCTCCATTTGCCATTCCCGACGTGCCGATAAGTCATTCCATGCCCTCGATGTCTCTGGTGGCTGAGTTGTGGTGGTGGCTGAGTTGTGTTGGTGGTGGGGGGGGGTTTGGGGGTCGTGAACTTTGGATGTTAATCGAAAATGTCTGCCAAAAATGAGTGAGGATTGCTCAGTGTGCACTTTCCCTCCGTAACACATCCCAGACATCCCTGGGGCCTTTTTTTTCATGTTCAAAGCACCCTCCCTCCCCTTCCCTCAAAGAACTTCAAATTAATTTATTTAAAAAGGTTTCCGCTTGCCTGTTGAAGCCAAGCCTTAATAGAATCCATTTGATATTCCCAATAACAGAGATGTTTCCTGGCATGACATCGCTCTGCACCCCACACACAGCACACGGAGATGGGGGGGCCCAGTGTCATAAATCCAGCATATTGCCCCCCCCTCCACACACTGCTGAAACATCTCACCCAGTTTCCAGTGTCTGTGTGAGTAAAAGTGCAGACATGCTCTTAGCACTTTTCATGAGTCGACAAGGAGTCTGAGAAATACGTTTTTACTGTGAAACAACACAGCAGCAACACACACACACACAAGCTTGTACACAGTCACATACACACACACGACACACATACACACATATAAACCGTGCATAGGTCTCTCACACACACACACACATACACACATTTTGTACATGCTACAGAGTCACACACACACATACACACACACCACACACATGCACACACAAAAGCCTATACACAGTCTCACACACACACACAAGGCATGGTGATCCGTTAATAAAGTCAGTTAATAAAAAGGTAGACTTGCACAAATTCTAATTTTATTCAGTGACCCAAAGGCCCATCAAGTCTCATTATGTACAGTACAAATGTCACGTCTCCGTGAATGATCAAACAAAGACAAGTGAAACAGAGACAAGAACGCGCAAGGAGAAAGTGAGCCACGTGCATGTCTTCACCCCATGCTCCCTATAGCAACAGTGTGAGCCTAAATAGGCAATGCTTGTCATTTACAGACCTTAACATTATTTACAGCCACTACTTATAGTATTGCCCTGTAATACATGTCTCGATTGAGATTAGCGTTACACATTGTTGAGCTTGTTTCAAAGAGACTGTATGCTCCTTGAAATTGTACTATACAGCTGGATGAACCAATCGCGCGCCAGGTGGACTGCCATCGCAGAGGTGTTTGGTAAATGCATCCATACAAAAACAAACCCTGGTTTCTCTCATGCAGAGCCCTTCTAGATGCTTCCGTAGAGCTGGACAATATCTTCTGACACCAGTTTATTTATGTTGTCGCTGAACATTGGTCCTGCCTGCTTATGGTATGCATTTTCAAGTGTGTTTGTACATTGAGCAAAAGAAACCAGATCTTGAAAAATAAGGAGAGGAACATCAAACAATACAGTACAAACAATCAAGCCGTCTAAGGCAGGCCGGAAATGAGCGATGAGGATGATGTCATGCAGTCTTCTCCAGAGGAAGTCTCGTCCGGGCCCTCTTCCTGTCTGTGATCTGTATTTACATATCTCGACTGCTTTTTGGCACGGACGGCTCCGATAATGCGTCCGCCAGTCTAAACAAATCCTTTTTGGCGCAGTAAACATTTTGCGATATCGCCCAGGGAGGAGGGGCGGGACTCAAACAGGAACCTTGCCCTGCCCGTGACCTGCGACCCTTCTTAAAGCCGTTGCCGTACACGGAGCACAACCCTTCTTCGTACGGGGTGCATACAGGCGGAACATCTGGATGTGAATCAGGGAGGAGAGCTGCTTATGAGCGTTCTGTAAACAGTGATCTTCGGGGGCGTGCCGGGTGAGGGTGACGGGAGGACGGGCAGGGGAGGAGTTACCACGAATCGCACATTTCCAGAGCCCCTCTCACCATGGAAACCTTCGATCACGGAGGAGAACCTTTCCTGTATGAGAAGGCCCCCAGGGCTCCCACTAACCTGTTTACCTGAGAGAATGCAAGCATCCCTGTATCCCACCATAGGAAGTCCTGATTGTTTTATTACCTATGTGGCACTGCTTCTTCTAGAACCTTCATACAGACACACACATACATTCACACATACCCAGACATGTACACAAACACTCTAACATACAGACATACACATACATTCAGATGTACAGACATGTACAACAACATTCTAACATACAGCTTATAGATTGGCAGCTGCCATGTGCTGTCTGAGCCAATCAAAACTTCGCTCACCTTGGCAAAACTCTAGGATTAGTCAGCAACAGACCTGGGTCAAATACAGATAGTTTGTATTTAAAATACTTTTTTTGAAGTATTTGACATATTTGCAAATACATTATCCCAAGAAAATTATTTATATTGGAACTACTTGAAAATACTTTTGGAGAAACCAAATGCTTATTTGAAGTATTTCCAATTATTCAAATAACAAATTTTTTCATTGTTTCAAGTAGAATTGTTACGTTTTATTTTAGTTTTTTATTTTCAAATCGTTAATTTAAATACTTTTCAAATAGTAATTTATATGACTATATTTTGAGTCATGTTGGTAGATGTTAATAGTTTATTTTCCCATCTCCCAACTCTTACTCTTAAACTACTGCTATATTTGTTTTTACCCAAAATTGATATAGTCAAATACAAGATCTCGGCCAAAAATGAATGCAACTCTGGTAGACGGAAATAAATGTTGTGACGTTGCATAAGGTTGTCGAAACCATACCACAACGAATGCACGCCATAATCAAAGCTAAAGGCTGTCCAACTAAATATTAGCGTGTGCGACTTTGTTTTTAGCCAGGCAGTGTAGTCAAATACGTCTTTGTAAATGCATTTTTTCTCCAAATAGTTAAAATGCAATGTATTTAAAAGGTCATTAAATACTTGAACAACCATTTGATTCTCGCTTTTCAATTTCTTTTTTTAAAATTAATGTAGAATAACCATTCATTTCCGTGTTTTTTTATTTCTGCTTCTGAAACGGGAAACGATTGGCCAAAAAATACACGGATCTGATCCATATCTATGGAGTAGCCTACCTATCGCCCGTGCGGCTGTAATAGCCTACGTTGCGGTTGTTATGTATGTTGAAAACACACTTCTTTAAGTATTTTATACACCACGCGGCCACGCCAGTACACACACCCTGACCCAGAGTTAGCTAGCTAGCTAACCAACTCGCAATGCAAAGATCTGTGCAGTCAATACATGTGTGTGTGTGTGCATGTCATTGATTAATCCATTTGGCTAGCTAGTTTAATCGCATTACTGACTGACTGAACAACTTACTTTTTGACTGATGTCTAGGGGTCCGTTCCTTTTATTCAAGCTAAACTTGCTTAGCATGTCGGAGCTACAATGGGATGGAAACAAATTTGGTCAGCAGATAACGTAGCCTACAGCTAACGTTATGCTATGGGATGGGAGTAATTATTAATGACAACAAACTAACAATGTACTGTGGGCGAATAGTAATACTGCTTCCTTGCGTTTTCATACTTACTTGATGGCAAAGATATCCTAAGTTAATCGTTATTTTTTCCAGTCACCACCCTCACGTTAGCAGGCTAACGTTAACAGATGCCTGAATCAATTATTCCCACAAACAATTCTGAAACCCCCCCCCCCCCATCTTCAATTGAGTTCCATACAACCTCCTATGCAATTTTTGAAACCCCTACATTTATGGGGATATCCCACAAGGTGGCAAAAGTAGCTTGCTTCGAGTTTGAGGTGAGATGACAGTGTGGGGGGAGGAGCGTAACAAAAAGCGGAGGTGCAAATATAGCCTATGGAGAGTGCAGCTAGTGTGAGATAATTATAACTGAATAGATAATAGAATCCTGCCATCATACCTTCAAACGGCATTGTTTGGTCGGATTTGTATTTATAATTTTTTTTCCCAAGGGAAAGGTTTCAAGCAAAACAATGTATGGCTTGCGAGGGAAGTGGGTATACGCTATGCCCACTCAGAAAGAAGTGGGTATACAGCGTATACGTGCGTTTACCCTCCACTACACTACTGGCGAAGAGTCTCCTGAAAACTACATTAAATCGCAGCCTTTATCTCTTACACTAGAGCGCATCCTCCATCTCTTGAACTACACTCGAGCGCAGTCTCTATCTCCTAAACTACACTAGAGTGCAGCCTCGATCTCCTACACTAGAGCAGACAAACTTTTCCATGCCAAGGACCCCCAAATAGTCGTAGCCTCTGGCTGGGGCCCCCCTATTGCGAAAAATGGCAAAGACCTAATTTCGATATGAAAGGATTTATAACAATTTATATCTTATTTTAAACCGGCACAGTAATCTTATGAATTAAGCGTTGGGCCGCGGCCCCCACTTTGAAAACCCCTGCACTAGAGTGTATCCTCCATCTCCTAAACTACACTAGAGTGCAGCCTCTATCTCCTACACTAGAGCGTATCCTCCATCTCCTAAACTACACTAGAGCGAAGCCTCTATCTTCTAAACTACACTAGAGCGCATCCTCCATCTTCAAAACTAAACTAGAGCAAAGGCTCTATCTCCTATACTAGAGCGCATCCTCCATCTCTTACACTACACTAGAGCAAAGCATCTATCTCCTACACTAGAGCGCATCCTCCATCTTCAAAACTACACTAGAGCAAGGCCTCTATCTCTTACACTAGTGCACATCCTCCATCTCTTAAACTACACTAGAGCAAGGCCTCTATCTTTTAAACTAAACTAGAGCAAAGGCTCTATCTCCTACACTAGAGCGCAGCCTCTATCTTCTAAACTACACTAGAGCGCAGCCTTAATCACATGCACTGTTATATAGAAATGTAAAAGCAGACACACATGCCTGGACACACACATACATTCACAGACATGCACACAAGCACTAACATACAGACACACATACATTCACACATACACAGACATGTACACAAGAACTCTAAGATACAGACACATGCATACATTCACACATACACAGACATGTGCACACATACAACACTGTAACATACAAATGTGTTGTACACACACACACACACACACACATATCAATGTGGTGTTGCTAGCACATGCCCACCCACCCACACACTGGAGATCTGTTACAGCTGTAGCATTAGGTTGGTATGTGGTGCAGGTCAAGATTACTCAGAACTAACGCTGCTTTTGCAAAGCCCTCCCTCCTGCTCGGAAGAGAAATGAGGGACATGAAATCAAACTCACAGAGGGTGTGAGACCTCAACCTCCACCCCCACCCCCACCCCCGCCCCTTTAACAGCAGTATCCACCCGGGGAAGTGGAACATCTGCCTTTGAGACGGCCTTTACGGGACACGTTTAGCAGGGAGGTCCTTCGTCCTCTTCAGAAGCATCTGGACACTGTGGGGGTAGAGATGGGGGAAGGGCGGTGTGGAACCACGGAACCAGGCCAAAAAATCCGCCAGATCCAGTCCAAACCAGAGAATAGGGTCAAACGATAACAGCTCAGTGGCCAAATGGTCAATTAATTTCTATGTTTTTTTTGCCCCTCTCCTTCACAGAGGAGCGATGCGGGGGGGGAGGGTGGCTGTCGGTTACCGTGGAGCCGAGCAGGGGGGTTTGACCTTTGTAAAGATGGGAGACATGATAGGGAAGGGAATAATAAGAGGTGTAAGTACATAAGACAGGGATGGGCAACTTTAGTGAACCCTGGGGCCATAAAATCTATCAAGGTACTTTGCTGGGGCCAAAAGTCAGCACAAGCCTCTCACATGTGCGCCACTAACCCCCCCCCCCACACCCCAAACACACACTTGTGTAAGTGCTAATAAAACTTCAGTTTTAAAAGCATAAAGAGCACAAACATACTAAACTGCAAATCACATAATGTGAAAACGTGTATATTAAGAAACGACTAATAAGTAGTTAAATATAAATGAATTAATTGAATTAAAAAAATGTAGCATATTGTTACAACTTATTGAAGGTCCATTGCTTCAATTCTGCGCGTCACTGTGAGTGATTGTCAAAAAAAAAATGTGCATTGGTTTTAATCGCAGAAACCCCTTTCTATTAACTACGCAGCACTTTACAGTCAGACATGGACCTTTTTTTGCTTTTGCTCAAGTTCTACATGGTAAGATGCATTGACACTGGATGTTTGAGCAGTTGTACATTTTGTGAATTAGTCCTATTGTAGCCTATCTGAACTTTACTTTTTAAGCCTGCGATGACAACTGCCCTTTCACCTGTGTATTTGTCACTGAGCTGGCTGCATTTTGCCACCGAACGGCGCATTTAGCTATCTGGCGTTGACACAGTTTCTATTTGCGGTTGTAGAAGCCTCTCAGCGAAGAGCTCCACCTGCTGTGCTGGCATGGTGCGTATTTGCAACATCAACTGTGGCTAACGCTGACACACATTTAACTGAATTTAATTAATTAATTAATTAATTTAAAATTCGGACGGGGCCGGATAAACCACCGGGTCGGGCCGCCGGTTGCCCATCCCTGACATAAGGGATCTGGACCTGTATTCATAAAGTGTCTCAAGATTAGGAGCGCTGACCTAGGATTGGTTTCCCCCATCTATATCCCAGCCTTATCCACTACGATCTGAAAGGCTAAACTGGTCTTAGATCAGCGCTCTTACTCATACGCCTCATGAATACAGGCCCTGGTCTATGCGGGATGAAAAGGCCAAAGTTATTGTTCAGCGCCCCCCCACCCCCCACCCCCCACCCCCCACCCCCCCCTCCCAACTGCAGGGGTCTTCAGAGGAAAGATCCAGAAGGGATTAGAATCCATTCCATGCAGTGTCCCAAATGCCTGAAACTGGTATTCTATTTACACCACACATCCCGAAAAGTAGCCTCCAAATGCAACATCACGGCAGTTGGCTGTGAGAGAGGACACACCGTGGACCCAGTTTGCCCTCCATAACAGGTGGTTTTAAGGCTTACAGAATGGCTTTGACAAAGAGCATCATGGGTTCTCAACCATACATTTATGCAGCATTACATGGTTTATACTGTACCTTCGTTGTTTTGATCCACATTTGTTCCAGTCACTGCTCTGAGGTTATCTCCCAGAACAGCCGTAGTACTCTCACAATCTTCTTTGGCTGTATAACCTGTTTTGGAAGCTCCCAGTGCCACAGGGTTAGTAAAACAGACCATAGGGTGTGGAGAGACCGATGCACTGGAAAGGCGTAGAATTGTGGCGGGACAGAGAGGCTGTTACCGCCGCGTGTGATGGTGCGCTTTCCTCAGCTCTGTGAGGCGAGTGTTTAAGGGAATGCACCCGACCTACCGTATTTTCGCTGTCCCTTCTGACCCCGGACGTCGGGGATGGATGGCGGCCTCGTTTTTTTGAGACGATTCTGGGTCAGGAGCGTGTAACGCTTTCTGTGACCTTGACCCCCCAGGCTGGGGAGGGGAGTGTCTGTCTTGTCTGTCCCACCACCCCTTGTGTCAATCTCCTGATCCTCTCTGTGGAACATCTGTCTCTCTAAACTGGTTCCTGGCTTACGCCAAGGGTGACGGACCTGTTGGATCCCCTTTCTGTATAAACACATGTGTAACGTATACGAAACGTTCCACAAACGTTATGTGGATGCTCACCCATGTGTCCTTGTGAGGAATGCTCCAGTCACGCCCACCGACTGGCTGCTGGAGCCTTTGATGTGGATTTAATGGAGGACAGCCGCTGAGAAACTCCTAGGGGGGAGTAGACCTCTGGTGTGTGTGTGAGAGTGTGTGTGTGTGTGTCTGTACGTGCGTGAGTGTGTGTGTGTGTGTGTGTGTATGTGTGTGTGTGTGTGTGAGAGAAAGGAGGGTCAAAGAGAGAGTTCAAGCTTCTTTTGCCTCACTGGTCCATTTTAAATAAAGTGTGATAGAAAGAAACCGATAGAGAAGGTGGGGGGAGACTGGGAGAGAGAGAGAGATAGAGAGGGGGAGAGAAGGAGGGGTTGGAGGGAGAGAGAGAGAGAGAGAGAGAGAGAGAGGAGGGGTTGGAGGGAGAGTAGCCACTGAGAAAAGTCTATAAAGTCTTAAGGGGGATTTCCGCTGAAAGGGAAAGCTTTCCTCCGCCCCCTTCTCAGACTTGCCCTCTCTATCCCTCCCTCCTTCCCTCCCTCCCTCCCTCTGTTGCTCTGTATGTCTCCCACTCCCTCGCTGGCATGCACTGCCCTCTCTCCGTCTCCAGCTGAAAAACATTGCGTGTATCGGGGGGAAGAGGGAGGAGAGCCAGCTCAACAGGCGACTCCGGGGACTCTCTGCGCTCGCTTATGGACTCCCAGGAAATCGGCAGGAGGATGGGTTCTGCCTCGTTAGTCAGTCGGAAGTCTCTTCACACAAACGTGCAACAGAAGTCTTCATCTATCAGACTTTATTTTGTGCCCAACACTGCGGACTGAGGACTAAATTAACTCGATACGGGATATCCAAGGAAGACCTCTTGGACGGGACTCAAGAGACCACAATGACCACTCACAACTGGATAGTCGAGACACTTTAGGAAAGATGGTAACCACACTTTTGCGTTGTTTGACGTTTCGTTTGTGCGCTTGTGTGTGTGTTTGTGTGGGCTTATTTGTGTGTTAGTGTGTGTGTGTGTGTTTGTTTATGTGTGTGTGGTGTTCTCTTTTCAAGATTCCTTCAGGAATGCACTTGACAGACATCGCAGGAATCTCTTGTGCTTGATGTTTTTTTTTCTTCAACTTCCAGAAAGCTGAGTGAGTAGGGGGTCGTGGCAGTCTCAGCGTGACTGTGAGCAGTGCATTTCATACCGTCCGTAGCAGCAGGTAGACAGTGTGTGTGAGCAGTGCATTTCATACCGTCCGTAGCAGCAGGTAGACAGTGTGTGTGTGAGCAGTGCATTTCATACTGTCCGTAGCAGCAGGTAGACAGTGTGTGTGTGAGCAGTGCATTTCATACCGTCCGTAGCAGCAGGTAGACAGTGTGTGTGTGAGCAGTGCATTTCATACCGTCCGTAGCAGCAGGTAGACAGTGTGTGTGTGAGCAGTGCATTTCATACCGTCCGTAGCAGCAGGTAGACAGCCTCTCCACAAGTGCCTCAAAACATGCTTTCGCTAACGGTTTCGCGAACGGTTTCGCTAACGGTTTCGCTAGTCCAGTCTGTAATAGTTACTAGGAACAGTGTTTAACTCTCAGGTGGGAGATTTGGGTTCCCATGCCTAATTAAGAGAAACAATGCAGCCGCGGTCCGTACCGCTGCGCAACGCTTTCTTCAGCGTGCTTCTATTATGAGCCCGCCCATCCCATTGTGACAAAAATAAAACTAACGGCAGAGAGAGCGTTTCTGTTTGCGGCCGCAGCAGACCTCTTCAGGTTAGACGAACGATGCAGTGTCTGCTCAGAGACCTCAAAGCGCTTACGTGTTTCGCTCGCCAAAGCCAAAAGCTGGCCCCGCGAGGTCATAATTCCTGTGTTTACGTTTCCACTCGTGTTATCGGGGCGATCGCGAGGGCAGACTGGCCATCGCACGTCGGGTTTTAATTTGATTACACGGGAACAAGTGCAGAGACGGTTATGACGACAGGACCAACGTCTGCTTTAGAGTCTGTTGTTAGAAACCCTCTACAACTGGGTTTTAAGTTGACATAAGTTGTGTGACTACAGGTTTTACAGCCGACCTCCAATGACAGCATTGACTCAAGAGGACATAATTGGTATTTTGGTGTGAGAACGCCCCATATCCAAGACTTGTGAGGGTTGTAAATATAACGTTTGCTGTTGGAAACCCAGTGATCAGATCTTCAAAGATTATATCTGAATTTGTTATTTTCCCACTATAATTTAGTTATTTTCACAGGGTGGAGTGGAGGAAGGGGGTGGGTGGTACTGGCACATATTGTGAGCTTTTGAACCTATGAGAAACTTTTACTTTTTACATTGGAGAATATCTCTCTCTCTCTCACTCTCTCTCTTTTTCTGAAATGCACTTACACACAAGGACATAGACGCACATACGAGGACATTCTCTCATACACATGAGGCCATACACCAACTCTCACACACAAACAAGAATGTACACTATCACACAAAATCATACACAAACATACATGAGGATGTACACACTCTTTGACAAACATCTCACACGCACACACACAAGGACATACACTCTCACACATACACACAAGGACAACAACTCACTCATACACATATAGCCATGAGGACATAAACACACACGTACATGAAAATGTACACATTCACTCTCTCAGACACACGTACACACACACAAGGACACACACTCATACATACACATACACACAAGGATATACAATCACTCTTTTATACGCATACATACACACAAGGACATACATTCTCTCACAAACAAACAAGGAGGTACACTATCACACACATATACACACACACTTTTTTCGTTACAGCTCCAATTACTTTCTCACAGAGGTTATGTGCTTGAACACATATTGTGTGTCAAACTTGTTATCTTATCTAGGGGTAGTTTAGGTAGATTGTCATACAGGTGCTGACTAGATACATCCACTGCCATTGGTGTTGCCTTTGGAATCACCCTTAAGCAGGCCCACTCTCACATTGACAGAGATAAACATTGTGCTGCAGACGACTGTTGCGCAATACTACATTTCCCCCTTTTATCTCCAGCCAGCCACAATATTGCAGTTTGAAATTTGACTTTCTGGGAGGGAAATGGCTGCTTTAGCTCATTCAAAGTTTATGTAAACTAACTCTCGCTCCGACAGACGTGGCTGAAAAAAAGGATAGCGTGGCTTGCGTTTTGGACCCACGTCAAACCAATCCCC
Source organism: Ilyophis sp. 1 JC-2022 (assembly GCA_022702515.1). Lineage (NCBI taxonomy): Eukaryota > Metazoa > Chordata > Actinopteri > Anguilliformes > Synaphobranchidae > Ilyophis > Ilyophis sp. 1 JC-2022. Next base: position 11,574,344 of record CM040402.1, read on the forward strand.
TCCCAGCAATGGAATTAATCTTTATTCTTTTCTGGAAGACTTCTGAAAACGACACTAGAGTTTGAAGAACCGTCTTTACAGCCGGAGCTTACACAGCTAATGAAAAATGAACTCTCACAGATCCTGTAAAGAGCGACGTTTTTTGCACTGAAATTAGACACGCTGTACTACTGTGTGCATTTACAGTTTTATTTAGCTTTGCTTAAAGCACGTTACCGCATGTTCGATTATCTGAAATGCTGGGTTTCAGGTAGTTTCTTTACTGACAGGGGGCCCATCAAGACTGTGACTCTGCCGATACGACTGTGACTCTGCAGGTTGAACTGTGCCTGCAGATAAGACTGGGACGCTTTAGTCTTATTAGTTGGAAGCGTTTTGCAATCACACTAATAACACTGGAGAGAAGAGAGCCACACAGCTGCACCATTAAACAACTGTGACTCATCAGGAATGTACTCCTCAGCCAGGGCTAACAACACAGCTCAACAATAAATTAATCTGTGCTCTCTGATTGCCTCTTTGTCTCCACGTAAAATTTAAAAGTGTAAGGTAGACATACTGTAATAGAGGTTTTTAGAGATTGACACAACTATTTTTTTAAATAGTTTTTTGAACTAGGACACTGTAGATGCAGTTGGGTCAAATCTAATTCAAGGTTGTGGTTTGTGTAGAATATGCAAACTGTTTAAGCCTCCATTGTACAGTCAAATCAGAAAGAGAGAGAGAAGGGAGAGATTGAGGGCGAGAGAGAGAGAGAGAGATAGATTATCCCCCTCTTCTTCCTGTCTCATTGTGTGGCACCTGTCACAGGGCAGAAACCCCTCCCATCCAAATCTGTACAGAAAGGATCAGAAAACACCAACTGCTACAGACACAGTCTCTCTGTCTTACACACACATGCACGCACGCACACACATACAGACGCACACACACACACAGACACACACACATACATACATACGGACACGCACATACACATATCCTATGTTGCCTTCACAATCACACATTCTCACACACACACACACAAGTGCTCACAATTTCACAGCAGGCAAACCTAGTTACATTAAACCCTGAACCTTTCGCACTATGAAGAGACCATTGTAACAAGTGTCCAGCAGAGAGGCATTCTAAAATTCCTGACAGGCACATTGTAGAATTTATAACATAATGCCATTTAATAGATACATTGCAGGCGCCCTCACTCGGGTAGCTGGCAGAACACAGAGGAGAAACACTTCGGCCCCGCAGGCTAAGAGAAGACCGTTTAGCAGTGACCTCGTCTCTGAAAGGTGTATAAATACTTGTGGGGCGGCTCCTCCCACTCCTCCGCTGTGTGTTTTTGACAGGCCTTAGCGGAGCTCGGCCGTTGGCGTAAACACACGGCGAAACCTCCCCAGGCCGAGCACAAAGGGGTCACTATCTCCTAAAAGTGTGTTTGGGTCCTCCCCGGGCGGGGTCACGGGAAACATACAGCTGCCTTTCAGCTCCGGCCACGCCTGGCTGGCCCCCGTATGAAACCCGGGCCCCTTTTCCTTTCCTTGGCGGTTCAGCGCGCATTATTCGGAACCATTGCCAGGCCTCTGTTAGCTTCCAGATGCATTCTGGCCCGTTGGTTCACAGGTGTGGTTGGCTCATTTAGCATGCCGCATGCCGGCACCCGATTGGTCAAGCCCCCATCTTTCTGGTGCACTGGGTGGTCAGTGAACCCCATACTTGGTGAAGATACAGCGAGCAGCAGACATTGATATATATATATTTTTTAATTTATTTATTTATTTTTTGATTCGTAAACCCCACCACTGCTGCTGAAAGTTTCCGAAACTTCAATTCAAGGGCTGCTCAGGAGAACACAGTGGAATTCCGGAATATTCCAGAGCCCGGACTTCTCTGCAGGGGCACACTTTGAGACATGCGGCACAGCGATGAGATGCCTCTGTTTTTCCTGGAGTTCACAAACTTGTGTGGAAAATGATTTTAAAGCTGTGAAAAGAGAGGGAGCTCTCACAGGGGGTATGTGGGCTGTTTTGAGTTTGGTTCATATTGACTTGGGGCGGGCTTGGAAGACATGAGACGCTGCTCAGTTATGACTAATATAAATTCTCATCCCTCCAGGGGTGGAGGTTTTGGGCGGTGGGGGGTGTCCAGACAGATTTATTTTCCATCAGGATGTTGGACTTGGAAAATATATAATTTTTTTAAAGTTGCAAACAGAGGAAATCTGAAGGCTCTTTTCATCAGAAGTCACGAAAACAGGTTTACATTCCTTGACAACAGGTCACATACGGTGTCCCCCAAAATGTATATATTCAGACATACTTTACAGAGCAGAATCTCCAGTGTCATATTTAAAGTGCAAAAAAATTATACTTAATTTCCCTTGGCAAATCTCCCAGAAACAGCGGCTGTTGAAATGATGAACATGATAATAAAATAAAAAATAAAAAATGTAGATTAAGGAATCTGAAACTCCTCACTTGCTCAACTTGTGCAGTATGTGTCTGAGATTGGATGGGACAAATAGGGAATAGCCAATAACAGGCCTTGTTCTTGGGATGTCCTGGAAGACATCTCTTTGTAAGAACACCATTTGGTCGAAGCGCCTCAACACCGGCCTACTGCGTTACAAAACATAACAGCAATTGCGCCAAATTTTCTTAGCAGTCTCAACTTAAAGAATGGAATACATTGTGATAACTAAAAAGTAAAAAAAATGTAAAGACCAGTTTTACAGAGTGTGTGCCACTGATGGGCGGGCCATTCTTTCAGCCATCTAGCAGTATCTGCATTTATGTGATGGTCTGATGAATGTGTTCTCCAACTTGTTCTTTGGCCGAATGTTAATCCTTCTTTTCAGTTGCTTAGTTTGTCAGGGAATCATTTCCCAGTTTTCCACACAACTGGTTCTGAGTTTGTAGGGATTTCCGGGTTTTTTCAATTCCCTGTGGAAAAACATTCTTGTCTGCAGCGCTTTGTGAAACATTTATTGAAAACTTCTCAATATATTTGTTTTAATTGATTGATTGATTGATTGATGGACGAGGGCCTTGTTTTTCGTATGCCCTGTAGTACCCTTCTGTGTAATCCATAACGATTGACCCCCCCACCACCACCCAATCTGGATCGTTCCCTGGAGTGTGTGGAACAGGTGACCATAAAACCTGTGGAATTCGGGTCTGTTCTTAACGTTACGCGCCATCGTGTGTAAGATTCCTCAGGCCCGTCTCACTGGGTTTAACTGCCCTCAGAGCAGTGCTGGTCAGTGCTTAAACAACAGGGCAGGCAAAATATCTGAAACCAGCGATTGTCCTAAAGTGGTTTTATACTCGCTATTTTCCATGATTAACAACCTGGGCCCTGTTCCTCATAGCTGGCTAACTGAGTTAAACTATGTTAATCTCACGAAAAATGGATACAATGGCTATTGTATCGCGTGTGCTAAAGCACTGTTTCTCAGTGCTATGATGGTCCCCACAGTCTGCAGTTAAATTCTGATCATGCCAGGGCTGACTGCGGCTGACAGTCCAGCAGGGCGATGCGCCATTGTCCCCAAGACTTGTCCAGGGAGGGAGTGAAATGGTCGGTGCGGTTTTCTTTACCTCACCGCACCATAGCGCCTCCACTGGTTTGTTGGGTACTCGCACCCTGTGCAATGTGCGGAATTGTCCAGAATAATGGCTGCTCAGCTCAGTTGGTGGACCGCAGCGTCAGACCGTGCACGATTCCGGAGGACGGGATTAACCTGCCCGCGGTAATGGCAGATGTTTCAGCAATACGCTGGTCATTTCAAATGGATTGTAACAAAAGCATTGCCATTTGAAGCATGCAGAGCGGGCGCCGTCGTGTCAGATGTGATCGAGTGACCCGCTGTTGACGGATGAGCCGCAGTTGAACCGACAGCGCTTGTTAATCAGGCAAAGGTCCACCTCCCCTCTTGAATTTTTTAGCTCACCCGACCACCACACTTTTGATATATGGAATTTCGTACATGTTCCTGCACTTCCTAATGTTCCCACAGGTTTGGAAGCTAAAAAAGACATCTCTTTCTGAACTGATGCGTTGGATCAAACACAAACCCGCCAAAAAGCCATGCCAGATGGCAGATAGCTTTGCTGCAGAGTTTAGGTGAATCTCTCTTTCAATGAATGAGAATGATTTACGGCGTTCCTCTCCTGAGAACAGTGGGCCTTTTCCCACAGTGGACTTTCGGCAGTATATTTACATGGGGCCGTTATCCTATGCTGTTAGTTTTATTACTGGGGGTCCTGAAGAAAGCCGGGTTTCACCGGGCCTTCAGTTCTACTGGAATCCTAAGAGGGTGAGATTTTGTCACGTTTTTTGGGGGATTTTGTTGCTTCCCAGCTGAAAATAATTAAACATCTGAAAACTGAGACAGACATTCCTGAGACAGACATTCCTGGTAATCTGATGAATCCGACTCCAGCACTGGCATGGTCAGGTTTTGATTACGGACCAGGGGCTGTCGCTAAACTGAGAAAGCTTTCTCCGGACGTGTCACCAGGCATGCCGCACTAAAGACCGTTTCAAAATTCTTCAAATGAATCCTTTGAAGAGTAGGTGTTTTGGAATGTTTTTTCAAAGTTCTGAGTCAGTGTTCTAGAACTCCATTGCTTTCGATTGTTACATCAGCATTAGAATGTTCAGTTAAGAATATTCTAATCACATATTTGTGATCTTGTGCCCTAGAGGGTTAAACGGGAAGATGGCTGACATATAAATGAGGAAGAAAAAAAATCTGGACTTCCACAGGTTTAGTAACAGCCAAAGCAGCACTCTTTCACAGGTGACATTAGTCTGAAGCTCAGGACAGGACAAACACTCCCTTTGGAAGGCGCTCTTTATTTACGGCTTTTATAACGGCACGTTTGAGTCGGGGCACATTCTGCCAAACCTCCGTGAGCTGGGCCTACATGAGACCGGGACACAAAGGAGGCACTGTCCCACCGCCAAACTTCACACCCTTCCCAAGAAGCAGAGGGGAAAACGGAGGGGGAAAAAGAGGACTACGAGGAAGGCAGGAGCTATTTTTGTATGGAAATGAAAACACCCTTTCCCCCATGTATTTTGTTTGTCTCATAGACACACTCACACACAAACACTCACACACCTATAAGGGCTGATCCAGCAACCAGCCGTTTTGGGGCTCCAGCGAAAAGTCGGGCTTGGGCTCGGGCCAGGGAGGATTGGGCTTCAGATCAATTTCCTGAAGTCTGTCAGTTCCAATTTTGGACTGAATGACAAGTCAGCTTTTGTCAGTACATTTGAAAGGGCGGGCCTGACTGGCTCAATTTCTGCTAACGTTCCTGAGGAAAGAAACTCCCTAGACCTAACCGCCACTGTACCTGGAGGCACTGTTGCAGTATTAAATCACTGAAAGCAGTCCGTTAACTGTGAATAACTCAGGCGTGAAGGAAAACGAGAGGGAAAGAAAAGAAAAAAAGAAACCAATAAAGGCCGACTCTTAACCCCGTAAAAGCAGCAGAGGCAGGTTAGACGGCGGAGGGGTGATTCACAGTCAGGCTAGAAGCAGAGACTGTTTTGTCTGCGGAGGAACCCGCCCGCAGACACATTGTGCGCGGCTCGGAGCCGCGAAAACACAAATTACACGCGCTGCGGGAGCCACCCCGAGACGTGACTGTAATCAGGGCGGGGTTGCGTTTGAGCCGGGGGGAGAGTGGGGGTCACCTGCCCCCAGACCGATGGACCGTGAGTCACACCTGAATTGCTGCTCTCCACAACACGGCGGGATTGTGCTCACACCGTCGCTGCTTTCCCCGCATGGCGGGTTTCTGCCATGCTCCATTCCCGTCTTCAGTGTCAGACTCTAAAATATTTTTTGTTTTGTTTTTTTGACTGTAAAGAGCGTGATCTTATCTTCTGTGACATTGTCTTGTGGTTGGTGGTGATGGCTCTCTCACAGCATGTAAGCTTTGATGTCAAACGAGCTTTTCCGGAATGCCCCGGTCAGCCGAAGGGGACGGGGGGGCTAAGGGCACTAGAGGGGACAGTCCATAAAAAGCCTGGGGTTTTCCAGGGAGAGCCAGCTCTCCACAACTCCAGAGAGAAACGGAAGATAGATGAATTGTCAAGGCGGTTTGGAATCACGTCTCCGCCTTTGAGATGGGCTCTTTGTTCTTTCAAGCAAACATGTATTAATTTGACGGGGACTTTCCGATTTACATCAATATAACGCCAGGACAGGTGTCAGATTCATTGTTACAGTGTGTATAGAAATGGCTAATCTGCAACACTGCCCACAATGTGGATTTGGCACAGCAACAGCCTTTCAGGCACCAGACTGCTCTTCCACAACTTCATACATTAAGAAACTTTTATTTTGCTTTTGTGGGTAGTGTGAGCTGAGCTCACACCTAGAATTACCAAA